>OY735259.1:10389946-10733036 GCA_963457715.1 Argyresthia albistria | reverse complement strand
CGTGATGTGTGCCAGTGTCACACTTAGCTTTTGGCATCTTCAGTTATTAGTTTTGTCATTTACACCTTCGGTCTACCACCATCACTTATGACTCCATACGGTATAACGTCTGACACCTTTAGTAATACTTGACACTTTCGGTAACACTTGACGCCATTGGTAAAACTTTTGACACCTTCGGTAACACTTGACTCCTTCGGTAACAATTTTGACACCGTCGGTAACTCGGCGACACCTTCGGTAACACTTAACTCCTTGGATAACAATTTTGACACCGTCGCTAACTCGGCAACACCTTCGGTAACATTTGACTCCTTCGGTAACAATTTTGACACCGTCGCTAACTCGGCAACACCTTCGGTAACACTTGACTCCTTCGGTAACAATTTTGACACCGTCGGTAACTCGGCAACACCTTCGTAACACTTGACTCCTTCGGTAACAATTTTAACACCGTCGGTAACTCGGTTGCTGGCGAGTGGCTAGTCCACAGCCGCAGCTATGGTGCTCGTCGAGAGTGCGGGGCTTGCGCGATGGCGAAGGCGGGCGCGATATATCAAATATATGAAATCCGCCGCCGCCGCTTGCGTCTATACTATGTGACAGTGGTGTGGCTAAAGGGCGCCGGCCCAAATCACCGCTCATTCACTCTGGACGAGGCCGTAGAGTTTTCATTACTTTTCCTCACGATCACCGTTAGCACGCGTACTATCTGTGCCGCAGAGCGAGCTGTTCCAAGACGACCTGTTCCCGCCGACGCTCGTCACGTGGGCGCCGTGGCTGGCCGGCGCGGCGTGGTGCGCCGGGCAGCGCGCCGCGCCGCAGACCGTCAGCCTGCAGCCGCCGGGCATGCTCACCCGTACGTAGTGATTCCCACCTCCTCAGTGTCGCCGCACACGGGCCACAGCCGCAAATTCTTTAGTCATTTGTCTATTCACATGATACATACATAGGTAAATTATAGTTTGTAATATACAATTTACTTAAGCACTTTTAAATAAGTACACATATTTAAATACAAAATGACATGTAAAATAATAATTTATGAATAAATAAATACAATACAATACAATTGGAAAGATGTCTAACATTTTATTCTATATTCTATGATAATACGCTTGAAAATGAATTAATAATATCCCTAAATGCGGATACCAGTGATGACGAAAACAACTCTTCTGTTAGTTCGATTGAATAAACAATTTCGATTCTTTCCGATTGTTTTGGTAACATCCCTTAGTGTTTAAAAAGTGGGTTTTGCCAGTTGTAGGTTATATGTCAGAAGACATCTAAGCTGGAACAAACCGTAGCTGTTGGTTCTTGTTGCAGTGTCGTCGCAGGCCGCGCCGCCCAAGGAGGCTCGGGAGGCTCGGGAGGCCCGGGAGGCGGCGCCCGCGCAGAAGCCCAAGCCGGACCTCATCCGCTCGCACGTGACCGGAGACGCCAAGGATAAGCAGGACAGCGTGAGTTGCGTCGATCTGTCATCCATTCATTCATTTATTAATTCATGCAATCATTCATTAATTCATGCAATCATTCATTAATCCATGCAATCATTCATTAATTCATACTTTTATTAATTTATTATTTCATGTCATTTATTCAATCATTCATCGGGCCGAAAGATTCCAGAGCCGCAAAATTTAAAAAAAAAGTTATCATTCATTCACTTATTCATTCATTTCATTTATTCACGTTCCTTCGTTCATTTAACCATTCATGTATTCTCATTTATGCATTCATTCATTAAATCCATCAATAATTATTATATGAGTTGCTAGAATATAACACACTATGACATTAAGAACTTCGCAATCCCTGTAAAATGTAGTTGTTTTGTTTGAAGGATGACGCTTCCTGCAAACAAATCGACGTGTGAACAATCATAGCGAGCGAGATAGAGCGCTGCAGTTCATACATTTAACGACTGCTAAGCCTCTTAGAAATAGCGAATCGCGTTTTATAAGAGAATCGGGGCCCCAGTCCTCCCATTGTTGTGTACTAATACAGGGTGTAACAGAAATATGTAGTCATATTTTAGGAGGATGTTAGGGATATTATTCTGAGCAACTTTCACTATGAAACCGATTTGATCAGACAGACAACTTTATTTTTCACATCTCCATACGTTTTGAGTCGTGCGATCAGCTGACTTGTATCTGTTCGTTACACCCTGGACAGTTGTGATAAGTACCTGATCTTTCGATTCCTCATTTCAGATAATCAAGTCGATGAGTTCCAAGGTCAAGATGGACCTGAGACTTGAGCAAGACAACATGGAAGGGGTTGACGAGGCCGAATGGGAGCAGTAAGCCCCTTATACACTAGTCGTGATGATATCATACACGTGTGCGTGGTCCCAACAGGGCCGGTGTGTCACATAAGTATTTCGAAGATTTTCGGTTGATGAACTTGGAATGAAATTTTGGATTATGTATTGTGAATCGAATTGATTTTTAGGACATTTTATGTAGATTTTTATATCCTTTACAGCTAAATTGGTACCTTATTTACTTGATCGATTTAAGAATTTTGACAGTATTGTATGTAACACGGTATTTCCATGGTCACGCACACATATACACTCATAAACTTAAATATACATAAAGTGCTTTGTGTATAGTATAACGCACCTCGATATTTAGTATTTTATCCAGTTTTGGATATTATTTATTTATAATTTAGCATTTCGCAATATTTATTAGAGAAAAGGCCAGTTCTGCTTTGAATGCTTTGGTGATAGTTCTTCAAGCGACGTTATTTCTTTACTATTTATACATACATTTTGTCTAAGAATTATACCCAATGTACGTTTTGTACAATATAGTACGTTTGACTTCCCCGATAGACTTTTAACTCGAAATTTCAGACATTAGGTAGTTCTATACAGGGTGTAACAGAAAGGGGTGTACAAGCCGAAAGAGGGTTGTTAGGGACATCATTCTGAACAACTTTCACTATGGGACCGACTTGATCAGAGCAACTTTATTTTTCACTTCTCCATACAGATCAGCTGAGCGCTAGGCCCGAAATGTATTGAGTTAATAAAAATAAAGTTGCTCTGATCAAGTCGGTCCCATAGTGAAAGTTGTTCAGAATGATGTCCCTAACAACCCTCTTTCGGCTTGTACACCCCTTTCTGTTACACCCTGTATATTAACAATGATCATATAATATGATATCACTTATTTACACTTAAGTTAGTTAAAATTATATGAAAAACATAGTGTATGACTGGTGTAGCCACATAAGCGACACTACTCTGTGAAATGGTGAAGTATAATTTATTACTACTTCATATGAATATGAGCCCAAAATTTGTATACAGCTTTAGCAGTAGGTATCCTTGGGAATAGGCGTTGAGCTTGTCCCTAATCGCACTTTGAAGTTTGAAGGCTACACATTCCTTCATGTTACACCTTGAATTTAGCATTGCATTATGATCTCATTTAAATCATACTAACGTGCTCACTATAATGCTCATAAACTATACATTAACTTATATCTTATGTCTATTCTGAATAAATTATGAAAATATAAAGTCTAGATGGCACATTCCGTATGAAAATGCATTTATTTTACGTATTTACTTGCATCGGTTGGTGTATTATATAAATTCCAGTTTATATACAAAATGGAAGTAATGGACTTGTTTAATACGTATTTATAGTTTTTTTATACATCTGTTCAATAATGAATTAAAAAAACTCTTATTTTTGCACAAAGAATCCTAAAGATAGATAACAAAGCATCCTAAAGATAGATAAAAACTTAAAACAATTATTCTCTCATGTAATAGTAGACATCTACTGTATCGGTCGGTGTCGATTCTGCTATTCATAATCTGATATTCGTCTTACTGACAGACCATTGGTATATTTTCCAACTATACATTCGCGAACTACCAAAGGAAAATATAATTATAAATAGTAGAATCAACTGCCTTCGCTTCATGTTCGTCATATCTGCATAGTAAATGATAGTTGATGCCGTGTGCTCTCGAAAGTAACAATTTTGCTCAATGCGCCAAAGAGATTTTGTTATATCAAGTAGAAGTATAATCTATAAATTCTCTATTGTATGAGTATGTAGTGATGGAGTTACAGTGAATGTATTTGCGACACGTGTATGTATGCAGGGATTTAGGAGCGACTTCCATAACTGTCCTGGGGCCCGATGCTGCTCTGAGAAACGCACTTATATTGGATCGCTATCGCATCGTAAACACCCAAAATGGCGTCATTTGGTATGCTCCTAAAGAATCGCAAATCGATCGTAAATAGATTGCAAGCAAAGCGTATACAACGTATTACAGCGTTTCTCAGAGCAGCAATGGCCCCTGTATTGCGTTGTATTACAAAGAATCTCTGTTAGTCGCGCTGTTAATTTGGACTCTAATGAATATGAATTCTTTCAGTTTATAAGACATCTTAACAAAATATGCAAACGTCTAAAATTGTAAGTAGTAATTTTAACATTTTCTTATTCAACATCAATTTACTGTGTACCTTCGGTATTGTATCTTTGTGACGCTACATTCACACAAATATTGCAGCATAACTCCAAGCTTATGTAATTTAAAAGTGGATTTAGTATCGTGTATTTAGTTGACTATAATACTTATATTATGTACGTCAGTGTGGTGAAGACAATCATAAGCTTTTGTATTTAACGTATTAGTATTAGCTGTAGTTTAAAACTAGTCAAAAGGGATATATTGTTTAAAAAAAAACTCTTAAAAGTATTAATGGTTCTTGATGATGATGCAGAATGTATCGTGAGTATTGCAGGAACAAAATAACGTTTTAGACACTTGCGGTACTGCCCTGCATGACAATTGTTTGTATTTATAATTATAATTATGTATACTTTTTAATCTTTAGTCCTCTTCACATTTACTTCATATCTTTAGCGAGCTATGAGCTTATTAAGCATTTATTTACCTACTAATATAGACAGTAACAATCTTCATTTAGGCCGCCTACACATTTCATTTCATTTATACTTTATTGCACAAAACATAAAAAACACGTAACATTTACAAAAAGGTATGTATAAAGGCGAGCTTATCTCTAAAAAGAGATTTCTTCCGGCAAACCTAGGCATGACAGGAAAAAACAGATACACATTTGGTTTTAACGAAAGATATAACTCATTCCTTATAGAGACTGACAAACGAATGCACTGATACTATTTTGAATACATTAACTTTTACACAACCATCCTATTCTGTCTGGTCTGTGCCTATCTGCTAAGCTGCTCTTTTACATTGCATCACATGGTTTCATTCGGTCGTTCGAAGATACTCGAGTTACGCACTCAATAAACATACCATAGCGTCACACTGCGTGACTCACACATACTTTGTAGGGTTCCGATCCTTAAAAGAAAAAAAAGGAACCCTTATAGGATCACTTTGTTGTCCGTCCGCCCGTCCGTCTGTCTGTTCGTGTGTCACCCACCGCCTTTATATCAAGAACGCGTGGACGGATCAAGCTGAAATTTATATTGTATCAATTTTTAAGGTCTGTGGTCGCATAAAGCTGTGAAAAAATCAGCCTTCTAGGTCAACGCAACCGAACGATACGACCGTTTATGCTGTAAAACTGTTGGATTTTCATAGTAATCGCAATGGACCCTAGACCTATAGGGTACTTCCCGTAGGCCTACAATCATGAAATTTGGCAAAAAGCGAGGTCTTATAGCACAAGTAAAGGGAACAATCTGAAAACTGCAAAATTCCATTCCAAAAATATTTTATTTGGTTTACATGGATGACAATACTTTAGTTTCTTTATGTGGAAACCTGATTACACATGTTACGCTCTCAAAGTGTGTTCGGACCGAAGTGTGACCCTCGGTGCGCGAGTCCTACTCGCACTTGACCGTTTATTTTCCTACGGGATGGCAGAGGCATAAAATTGTGCCCACTTTTACTAGTTACTTACGTACTACGCATCCTACGCACTTTATTATTCTGTGCCAGTGATTTGCTAAGAACACTTAAGATCCTACTTATGATCCTGTATGAAGTAGTGTAATCGAGCTCCTTTAGTATTAATTTCACTCGATATAAAAATAATATAGGTAGAAGAAATCTTATTGTAACAGGTACTCTCGAATTCTGATACTATGAAATTGCACAACAATACAGGGGCCTGATGCTGCTCTAAGAAATGCTGGATCGCTATCGCATCGTAAACACCCAAAATGGCGTCATTTGGTATGCTCCTAAAGAATCGATCGTAAATAGATTGCAAGCAAATCGTATACGCTTTCCAATATAAGTGCGTTTCTCAGAGCAGCATCAGGCCCCAGCACTTTCCCCCTTTCCCACAGCTATCGAAGTTGTGAAATGACAATAATTTATTTCGAATATATTGCGTTTACTTTGCAACAGAATGAAAACTTAGATCTATGTTATTTCAGTTTTAGATTTCGTAATCGTTTTTGTATAAGCCGTGTAGGGATCACTTATCCAGTGGACATAGTGGAGAGCGCATAGAGACATTTTCCTTTGAAACACAAATCACCAATTTACGGGCGGCGGGGGACGAGGTAAGAGAGCTGTGATTGGTCAGCCGCTGCGAAACTGTCTGGCGGCCCGTCATCGTACATAGGTTGCATACGTCGAATACAACTAATGTTTGCGAGCCGCATTCCCGCAGGCGCAGTCATTTGGATATATAGTCTCTGAAGCCGTGTGATTGATTTGAAAAGTTCAGTGCCAATATTTGTTTTAAATTATATCTCTTGTACTTCGTTGCAGTCGAGCAACGATTAGTTGTAATTTTTAATTTAAAATTTACCAAATACGTACCATTTTATCTTATGTATACATACAAGACTAAATTTGACCTACCTATCTATTGTCTAATATTAATGTATCTGTATCTAGGGCATGATTCTCGCGCCTCCATATTGACAGATTCCCATACAAAATCACTCGATATAGGTGTAGATATCGTATATCGAATGCGCAAGAATCATGCCATTGTACCAAGCATGCCGCTCGCGACTCGCGTTTATGGCTCATTTTTATCGCGTCTGTAGAAAATACGGAAGTCGCGCGGTGCGTGCTAGTGCTGGTAATTAAATTTTAAAACATTAGCCCAAACACGCTGCTTTTGTATACTTACTGTAGATTAAATAACCGGCCAAGTGCGAGTCGGACTCGCGCACGAAGGGTTCCGTACCATTATCTATAAAAAACCGCAAAAAAAATAAAATTGTATGGGAGCCCCCCTAAATATTAATTTAATATTAATTTAATTATTTATTTTTTAAGTAAATAATATACTCAATATATTGTGAACATTTTAAGCGTCTACCTGCTACCATTATCAATATCGAGCAAAAATGAGCAAAAAAATCACGTTTGTTGTATGGGAGCCCCCTTTAATATTACATTTCTTTTGATTTTTAGTATTTGTTGTTATAGCGGCAACAGAAATACATCATCTGTGAAAATTTCACCTGTCTAGCTACCACGGTTCATGAGATACAGCCTGGTGACAGACAGACGGACGGACGGACGGACGGACAGACAGACAGCGTAGTTTCAATAATAGGGTCCCGTTTGGCACCCTTCGGGTACGGAACCCTAAAAACCTAACTTAGTTCACTATTTTGTTGACCAATAAAATATCGTCCATCTTACTGAAAAATTAAACGTTAAATATATTTCAACAAACTGTTATTTGTTATTGACGTTACTAATAATTTTTCACTGGCAATACACATTCATTGGAAAATTAAAATTATTTATGGATACTTTTTATTGGTTAATAGAATAGGATTACAGTAATGTAACAGTAAGTCAGTAAATAAACACATCCATCTTAACTCAAAATGTCATGAGTGAGTGATTTTTCGTATTTTTGGACCTTGTAAACCTACAGATATCGTAGTTATTAAGGCTCAATATTTGGAGATATTTATTCGTTTGCATTTTTTATATTAAACTCTTGCTAAATAAAGATATTTTTTTTATTCAAATGTTACAGTACTTCTCGGTAAATAATGCACATCGGTACTCAAGAGATAATTATTAAAAAAAACTCTTCAAAACGTCCCAGTTGCTGACTGAGAGAAAATAATCTCTTGTAAGCCAGATAATTATTTTATATTATAGAACACGAACTAATTCAAATTGGCATAAATTTTAAGTGAAATAAAAGTTAAACTTTATCGACGCGCTCATTTCATTCTCACGCAAAAGATTTATTCCAAAAAGCAAAGGCAGAGGGAGGATTTGTATATCTGACTACAAGCAATCTAAGAGATCGATTTCATTTGCACAAACTGCTGAATATTTCATAGCATTGCTTTTGATACCTTCATAAATATGTAGTTCTCGTTTCGAGAACAAAACGCATTATTTTAAAGCCGACGACGAACGCAATGAAATTAAAGTGATTTTTCTAATAAGGTTTTAAGTTGTCGCTGCTCGCTATATTATTTAAGTTGTCGCTACTCGCTATATTATTTAAAACAAGTCAAGTTGTTATCAATTCAAATACTCCGAGTGCATTTTCAATCATTTACTTATTTCATTATGCCCTCACGAGGATTTGAACTCACGATCTACGGATTGAGGGCCTACAACATACCGGCTTCGCCACGACAGCGATGTAAGTTGACGCGAAATATACCATCATATTGAAATGCGTGGCTGTATCAAAACCGTCTATTGTATGGGGAACGCCTTTAATTTGTAATATCTCTCATATATCAGTACCTATTTGTTGTTGTTGCGGCGACAGATATACACATTCTGTGAAAATTTCAACTTTGTAGCTATTACGGTTCGTACTGTAGGACCCGATGACGGACAGACGGACAGCGTGGGCTTCGTGGGTCCCGTTTGGCACCCTTCGGATACGGTACCCTAAGAAGCACTACCCTCCTTCTGGTGCAGTCACGTCTTTTCCCACACGATGTGACCGAGGCATTGATTTGCATCAGGGAGCACTTATCCAGTGGAGAACGCATAGATATATACATTTTCCTTTGAAACACAACTCACCAATTTACGGGCGGCGGGGGACGAGGTAAGAGAGCTGTGATTGGTCAGCCGCTGCGAAACTGTCTGGCGGCCCGTCATCGTAGGTACATAGGTTGCGTATGCGAACGTTTATTGAATACAACAAACGTTTGGCGAGCCGCATTCCCCCGCAGGCGCAGTCAATTGGATATATAGTCTCTGATTTGCACCCACGACGACGTTCAGCAGAGACACTCCTTGCGTGATTCAGGCCAGCCTTAACGGACCATCTGACTCACTCAGTTGTGGAACCAACATTCATCCTTTACCTTACTACTACTTGTAGTATGTAAACTCCTCATATTCGGGGCTACATTGATTAAGGCCAGGTTATGGTTGCGAGGCTACAGCCTTCACAAAATAAAAGGCCCGTTTTGACAGTTCACGCCCATGAAGTTTTAACCCCTAATGCGTAGGTAATAAAAGCCAACTGTTGCGTACAAGCAAAGCGTACAAGTTGCTAAGGAAAACCGCTTCTATACCCTACGCGTTAGGGGTTAAAACTTCATCGGCGTGAACTGTCAAAACGGGCCTTTTATTTTGTGAAGACTTTAGTTAGCAAGTTAGTTCCAAACGGCAGATTCGGTTTGGATGACTAGGATTCGATTTAGGCAACAAATACTTATTATATTGCAATTTGCAACCTAAAATTCTGGTTTGCTCAACAAATGTCAGGGCGAAGTGGGGGGTCAAGGTTGTTGGAGGCTAAAGGGGGTAAGCGAAACGAAGTTCACTTTTTCCTTCGTGTATGGCTGATGTGTAAGAACTACAAAACACAACGCACCATCGAACGCTACACCGTACCTTGGTTTTATCCAGGGAACACTTATCCAGTGGAGAGCGCATAGATACATTTTCCTTTGAAACACAACTCACCAATTCACGGGCGGCGGGGGACGAGGTAAGAGAGCTGTGATTGGTCAGCCGCTGCGAAACTGTCTGGCGGCCCGTCATCGTACATAGGTTGCGTATGCAAACGTTTGTTGAAAACAACAAACGTTTGGCGAGCCGCATTCCCCCGCAGGCGCAGTTAATTGGATATATAGTCTCTGGTTTTATCAAAATTATCTAATATCTTCCAAGGTCATCAGAATTCTTTGTTGAGGAATAGATAGGTACCTACTGTAACTGTACGCACTCTTAGTACCCGAAGACACTTCAACGCGGTCCCTGTAATCTGTCCCTTCATCACTCACACTCCGGAAGGGCCGCTGTAAATTGCTCCGGGCGCAAGGCTGGATTAATTGTGTGAGACATTGGCCTGTGATCTGTTTAACTTGTTCTGTAACAGACATGTGGCGTGCGCGTCAATTGTGGACGCATATACGGTTTCTGCGATTCACTTCGTGTTGTCAGGGAGCGTCATAAATAGATAGCCACGCAACTATTGGCGATGTCATCTTTTTTTGTCTACCTACCGTAACCTACCTAGCTCTAGGATTTTTTTGTCTACCTACCGTAACCTACCTAGCTCTAGGATTTTTTGTCTACCTACCGTAACCTACCTAGCTCTAGGATTTTTTTGTCTACCTACCGTAACCTACCTAGCTCTAGGATTTTTTCTGGCATGCATGCTTTCTCGTTCTGTTCTTTGTCTATCGTGTCGTAATTCTGCCTTATCTGTCCTGTGGGGATGGCGCTTTAGTAAAAGACATCCTTTACACCCTGAAAATAGCCGAGAAAATACGAAGTCTACTGAAGGTCGTACGTTGTGAGGTCGTAAAATGTCGTAATACACAGTAATCACAGTTTTACGTGCGTACGCTACTTAGAAGCATGTTGATGTAGGTCACAGGATGAGACGTGTGAGAGGCGTCCTATCAAAAGTCTGCGTGACTTTTATCTAAGTTTGGTGCGGGACGGCCGGGACGTGGAAAACGAAGGGTTTATCTGACCTAGCTAAAAAATAATTAGGGTTATACTAAGGTTGTAGTCTGTACTAAGAGCACTATACCCCTGCTGAGGTGTGACAGGATGAGATGACGATGATGAAGGTAAGCTAAGGATAAGTAAATCGCTCTCATCTCCGTGACCTATCTCAATCGCTTGGAAATTATAAAGATAGGACGGAACCATGTTTGTGTGACACGACAACTCCCAGAACTGGAGAAGTGCAGTCGGAATCGCACAAGAAGGGTACCATACCATCATTGGACAACACAACTTAAGCACTCAAAACATTAAAACAAAAAGAAAATTAAAAACACGTCTGTTGTATGGGGACCACCTTTAATTTGTAATACCTATCTGTCGTATTTCAGTATTTGTTGTTGTTGCGGCAACAGATAGATACACATTCTGTGAAAATTTCACCTTTCTAGCTATTACGGTTCGTGCTCTAGGACCCGCTGACGGACGGACGGACAGACGGACAGCGGGGCCCTAGTAATAGGGTCCCGTTTGGCACGCTTCGGGTACGGTAATGAGGGTTTGTTCACGATGTTTGATTCCTCGGAGGTGTACGTCGTTGTCACTCGTTTGAGGTGGCACTCAGAGCTGAGAACGGTTTGTCAATACGGGCCAAAGACCTGCCTGTTACCCTAGTAACCAGTAGAACCATCAGATCACAGGAAGAAATAGCATTTGGATGAGCGATCTGATTAGCTAAGACTAGCTTAAGCCCGCGACTTCGTCTTTTAAGTTACCATTATTTCGTCAAGTTAAAGGAAATTATCCTCTAAATAGTTGAGTCCATTTGAACTTCCCATACAAAAATTACAACCTTTTGCGTTCTTCTCGAATTCTCGATTCGAACCCCTTAGGGCCAGATTTCAGCAAAACCGATTCTTATTGCGTCTCTATAGTCTCTAGTTCTCTACATCAAAGGAAGCCTATAACTCTCCCAAAAATTTCCCTTCTAACTTTACCCGCGTGGAGACTCGAATCAGTCAGTCAGGACTTGTTCTTTTATAATATTCATGATGATGATTATAAAATAATGGGCCTGAGTTATAAGACCCACTGGGACCCTGGCACTGTTACTGTTAGCGCATATTATGCCAATTGAAATGGATGTCATAATATGTAAGAACGCGGGCGGAGCTGTGGGCGGGTGCTAGTTCGGATACTGAAGTTGTTTGTGCCTCATGGCCGGAAACAGTCAAACTATTTCAGTAATCATTCATTTTAGATCACCAGTCATATAATAACTTGGTTGGCTGGAAGAAATCTCTTCTTAGGGATAAGCTGGCCTATGTACAATTGTACGTATATCTTCTCTGTAGTGTTTGTGCTTTGTTCTTTTTGTGCAATACTTAAATAAATGTAAGTAGCTAAGTTTAATTTTGTTTGTGGCCTGCGGAATCGGTAAACTACCGCTACTACTACCACCTGTCACCTTAGTTACAATAGTTGAACTTGAAGTACCTACAATGTAAAATGAAATGAAGACCTCTGTGGCGCAGCAATTGTGGCTCTGCCTACCATGCGAGGTCCTGGGTTAGATTCTCGACTGGAGATAAAGAAAAAAAACCCAGAACTTGGATTGTTAAAATTTTTGTGATGTCGCTGTTTCTGGTTCCCATGACACATAGCGTATTCTAGTGCGGGGCCAGAAGCAATGTATGTGCCTGTATGTAAATGTTTAAATCCAAGTTGAATGTGCCACAGAACATTTTAGTTTGCATTGGGCACCTCGCTGGACAATCTTAACCTTAACCAGGGGCCCATGTCTATCGATTGCTCCTAACAGCACGAAATGCGGTATATTAGTGTTTTATAAGAGCCTTGGACCCAGTTGCACAGAATTTGTGAGCGTGTTGTATGTAACAGTTGTTCTGCCGTAAGTCCACTGCGAACTCGGCTTTTGTTTTGTCATTAAGTATCCATGGTAACGAGTGGAATTAAAAATTAACGTCCCCGCTGCAGGGGTGCGCTGGGCAAGGAACGGTGCACGTTGCAGCTAATGGTGGACAAAACATAGTAGTTTCGTGGTAATATTTTTAAAATAGCACTAATCTTCTTCAGAATAAACATGACTTCAGCAGAAACTTCTGATTCTCAATCCATCAACCGCTTGGTGTCGCCAGCGGTGGAGTAAAGGCCTGGTTCCGGCTAATGACCTGTGCTCGGTGGGACCGTAATGGTACATTTACATAGGTTTGACGGTTACTAATTTCGAGAACCTTTCGAGTTTTGCCAAAACCAACTAGGGCCACTAGCTAGCTAGTTTGTGACACTATGCACTTAACTGAATACTTTGAATCAGGCAAATATTTATGCGCTAGCATTTAGACTCCATTTTAAAACACACTTGTCGCCTCCAGTCGGTCCCAGTGTTTCACCAACAACTTCAATGCACATTGATCAAAACATTTTAAATTAGTCCTAGCTCCAAGGAGACAAATCAATCAAGGAAATACTCGTATATAGATTAAATGTTGTTTGTCTCCACAGGTTTGTTGTCCAGTATAGTGCACGCGGGCGGCAAGTGGAGACGGGCGACATCGCAACTATTAGTAAATGTATCCGTGCCCAGTTCTAGGACAAATACGGCACAGGTCACTCGCCTGTTTACAGGGACACAAGTCGAGTTTGTTTTAAAAAAATTGTGAGGTGACAAAGTTTTGATAATGCGACTGGAGAGGCGGGTGACTGCTCGTGGATTTCAGAAAGGTTTGTAAGTTGATTGAGTTTTTTTAAAGGTTTAAGTATGTTTTGGGTTGATCCAGGCCGGCCACATACAGTCGGAATTCCGGTACGGAATTCCGTAACGGAATTATCTCGAACGCAGTAAATTCATACAAATCTATGGATCTACCACATACATAAGGAAGTTTTCCGTTCGGAATTTTCGTGGATTTGTATGGGATTGAATCCCGTTTTGGAATTCCGAAACGGAAAAATTCCGACTGTATGTGGCCGGCCTTAGTTATACAGGTGTTTGTTTACTGCAACTTTGTAACAAACAGGAAGCTGCAAGTAAAAGGTAAAGCTAATTGTATCCCTAAATAATCTTTATTCTGTAAAATTATAAATTCATTGAGTCCAATAACAATAATATACTTCATTTTATATCTTTTCAAACCAAGTCAAGTTGGTTCGGTAACCAGAAACCACCTATCTAAAGTTTAGTTAGACTCAATGGTGGATACAGGGAGAGGGGGGGCATGGGGCCATGCCCCCCTCCCCAAACGACCCAGGAATTTATTTTTTTGACTCAACTTTTCGGCTCAGGTTTACACAGCATACTCAAAAGAAACAGAAATATATTTGTCATGCCAGCCATGTAATTCTCCCGGAGCGGCTGACGCCGCCCTATGAGTTCGTGTCTCCCTCGTGACATGACCCAGGAATGTCATTATCTGGGCTCATCTTTTCGATTTAATTCAGGTGCACTTTTTACACAGCATACTGAGAACAAACATCAAATAGAAATGCTAGCCATGTGAATTTTCCGGGGCGTGCGCCGCCCTTTGAGTTTTTTACCAGATTTTTGTACCAGCAGAGGGTCCAAGATTTTCATTCTTTTGACTCAAATTTTCGATTTCATTCAGATGCACTTTTACATATCCCGCCCTATAAGTTCTCATTTTTGAAGGCACCTAGATATTTCATTATTTGGACTAAACTTTTTGATTTGATTCAGGTGCACATTTACACAGCATACTCAGAAGAAACTGAAATATATTCCATATGATTTCTCCGGGGCGGATTACGCCGCCCTATGAGTTTTTGTATTTCAGTGGGCCCAGGAATTTCATTCTTTCGACTCAACTATCCGATTTATTTCATGTGCACTTTTACACAGCATACTCGGAAGAAACAGAATATATTAGATATGCTAGCCATAGCCATATGATTTTTCCGGTTGTTGAAAGGTTCTCTTCACACGACTTGTTAGCCATGGGGAATTTCCGGGGTGGCTGACGCCGCCCTATGAGTTGGTTTTATGAGGTTCTCTTTACTCGACTTGCTAGCAATGGGAAATTTCCGGGGCGGCTGGCACCGCCCCATTATTTGGTGTAGATGAATTTATTGAAAGTTTGCTAAAAGCGGTACAAGGCGCGTAATTATTTTGTAAACATTCAATGTACTTACCTAGTTACTTACTAAATTATACTTTATAAATAAGATACCTACTGAACACAGTCAAAATGGCCCCCCCAAACTGAAATCCTGGATCCGCCCTTGTTAGACTCTACTAATCTATAATATGCGTAACACGAATGTGTAAGAACCACTAACTATTGTTTCAGATACAATGCGGCTCCTACTCGTAGTCTGCATCGTCACACCCACTATCGTAGTATCAGACACTGCAATGGACTGCGATACATGCGTTGCAGTCAATGAAACATGCTATAGCAAAACCTACCTGTTCGACTTAGAAGGAAACTTCCGAACTAACATAGTCCTCAATGAAATGGCGGTACTTAGAAGTGACGGTATTTTGTACTACAGCTTCGAACCACATATAAAGGATCCTGAGTATTCCAAAGTTGGTTTTGTGAACTTGGACAATCCAACAGTGCATGGGATCCTTCAAAAACCGAAATTCACCTTCAACTTTACTACCATTGGGATGGATCAGACGAAAAAGATCGTGTATTTAGGCGGCAGCGATGGCATATACCAGTTCGATACGAAGCTCAAGAATATGAGCCGATTCAGCTCGCCAGGTTATCAAATACTTTCGGTGACGTTCAAAGACACTGTATATTTCGTGCGGCAAAAAGACAACGAGAGCCACGAGATACTTCAAAAGGACGGAGGCTTCATATCAGTATTAGAAGATACTCATGAGTCGGTGAAGGAGTTTGCGGCGGCTAAGCTGACGGTCAAGAAATTTGTCATTAACAACAAGAATGTTGTTGTGTTTTCGAGTGATTTGGGACTGTTTGCTAGTCATTTGACTAAGAATTCTGATCTGGTTCGTTTATCCGTAAACCCCTTCTTCAGAGGGCTGACTTTAGATTTAGATGGCACAGTGTATGCTTGGTGGCTCGACGGGATCTATAAAGTTATATTGGAATCCGTGCTCTCTGACTCAACAATTGAAAAAGTGGCGGATTTACCTGACATAGGTTGTATGACTTTTGACAATAGTAACAATATTTTAATCTCAAATGATAGAAGATTGTTTCGACTGACCAAAACAGATTTTCCTTTTGAGAAATGTAAAAAGGCGCATAACATAACCACGCGTTCTGTAGTGACAAACCAGCTAAAAAATCGGAACACAATGAATGTCAAACTGATGATGTAAATTTATCAAGACTGTCCCATTAGCACCAAAAACACAACGGTCGTACTCAGAGTCGTTAAATGATTCATTATGGATACTAAGTAAAGGATTTTGTATGAAAATTCAAATTTGGAATGGGTTTAATCATTCATTAAATGACTCTGAGTACGGCTGAGTAAATTAATTTTGTCACATTTCATACATTTTGACAGCTGCTAAATAGAATTAGGACGCTAATCGTAATGATGTTTTTGATGCAAATGGTCTTTAATCATTAAAACCTGACATTAAACCATTATAACATGATCTTGAGTTTTATTACGGTGTATATGTCGGCACATGGGTACAACCGTTCCTTTTACACCCTGTATGTGAATAGGCGTGAGTCGTGAGTAGTCGTGACGATTTTGTAGGTATGAGTTCAATTCGGGCTTTCATTTTACTTTTCTTTCACCGGGCAACCCTATGGATGGTACCTAGTGGAGTACGAGATGGAGTTTAATTATTTCAAGGATCAATACCTATTAATTAATCATCTCACAAGAGTTAGATAATAACAGTTCTATCGCCGCCGTATCTCAATTAATTGATTGTGCGTGGGAGACTAGGAGTGGTTCTCACGCTCGGTTCCCAAAAGGAAAATTATCTGTGACAACTTAAACTCTTGTTAAACTCATTTCAGGCAATCACTTGCCGTATTTTGAATTAAACTTAGATTAAGCGCCTGTAGGCATCGACGACTCTTTCAGAAACGGTTGTTGTTGAAGACAACACTTGACTGTTGAAGTTCTCATCTGTAGTTCTACATCTCTGCCATCTGTCCCGACCCGATCTCTTTTAAATTGATGTTATTATGGATAATCGCCAACTTTAAATTGACGTTAGGCTAATCAGAACGCCTAATTTCACACAAGCTGTTATTGAGAGCGATTGTGATTTGTGAAGTGTCAATTTGGCTTCGGGGTATGTCACGATAGGTACAGAATTGAACTACTGCAACAAAAACAATAGTTTAGCAGAAGGCCATGAATCATACAAGTGACCCAGTCCTGACACCAATAATCTCGCTCTGATTGGTCAAACGTTATCTGAAGCAAGGAAACATCCTTCAAAACACAAAGTCATTGCCTATCCTCATAAGTTTATCTGTTCTTTATAAAGGACTTCTCTTTTCTGTGATGTTCTTTGTAAAGGACAGATGGTAGGTTTAGGAGGCTATGAAGTTTATACTATAAATATATCAGAGGAACGGTATAGAGTGACAGTGATTGTGACCTTGAGTGTCCGTTGACTTTTGAGTGCCCGGCCTCGCATCGTCGTCGGTCCGAGTTTAAAATTTCATTAAAACTCGATAAAGTAAACTAATGAAAACGGCTAAAAGATTATCTCCACAGTTGCACAAATAAATGGTTCAGAACACAGCAATTTGATAGCTCGTTCCTTTGAAGACTTCTCTAGAGGAATGATAAAGAGCCTCTTTTCAGAACTCCAAGCATTACTCATAGAAGTAGTTCGGAGTCCCCATTTAGTTCACTATCGGTGCTTAACTACCCCTCATAACTTATACAAAGCAGATTTTTTTACATTTTTCTTTGAGAAATGTAAGCGAGTCTTGAAAAGAAAAAGCTGAAAAAGTGTGGTTATTTTTGAGTTCGAGGTTCGATCGAAGTTGTCTCAATACGGAAACTTCAGTTAAGATATTTATCATTTTTTTATTTAGCCATTAAAATGTCCCACTGCTGGGCAAAGGCCTCCCCCTCTTTCTTCCACACTTTCCGACGACCCTGACAAGTTTTTGCCGGGGTGGCCGGAGGTAGCACAGACCAGGGAAGTGTGGACGATATTTATCATGACCGTTTCAGTCGAGAGATTGTCATTCTCCTGGCCGAAAAGGAAAAAAATAACATTAAAATTAGGGGGAAGTTTTCATCCCCTTGCAATAGACATTAAATGACGTCTTGGTAGTCACTGTCAATGTCAAACACTATTTTGTGCTTCTGCGAGCAGTAGAGTTAATAATATTTTGTTACCTAAATTCAAATTTAAATTTAAATCATTTATTGCTTTAAATTTTGGTTGTGAAGGTGTTAAGGTAGGAAGTCCTGACAATGGACCCTGCATGTAAGCAATATACTGCAATGAGTTACAAACTAACTTACATCTAACACAGAGTTTTATAAAAAAATATTTACGCGTATCTAAAATGATAATAAATGAACATAACATTCTTATTGTATAAAAAAAGATTGAAATCAAATAAATATGTAAAAGATACCTAGCCAAAAAATGGTAGGTACATTCGACATGATATTCGTGACAATGACAGCAAAATTTAAATCAATGCATGTAAGTATTTTATTGCTTATTATCAAAGACTTATTGGATTTTAAACAGCGCTATTGAGTTAAAATGTACTGCAAACAGCATTACCAAACAGATTTAATCATAGCACTGAATTCACGATCGCCTATTTACAACTTCGAAAAGTAGATCCTAATCGCGCGTATATGCACCATAAAAACCCCCATTATCCGGACCTTACTTTCACAGCGATAAAGGCCAAATTCGCATGATCCAGTTAAGGCGAGTTTCTCACTACGGTGCCCAGTTAAGACGGCGAATTACGACAATACAGCCTTTTGTAAATCTCTAATCGCGAAACTTGCGAAAAATGGTTGTATTTGACATTTTGTTTCTAAATTATTATTTATTTAGTGTATTATTGTTTACCTACCACTGTCCTTTACAAAAGACATAACAATAAACAAATTCTAATCACAATTTACCGAATAGCAATTGCGAAATATTGCGAAATACAGATAAGTACTTACAGTGAGTCAGTTTCCATTCCCCAAACGTATTAAACGTAATTTGATTATTTTTGCTCGATATAAAAGTCATTAACACAAAATATTTTGTGACAATGTATAATTTGGCAGCGGATTTGTAATAGGTATGTAAGTACTTGTTATTTATTTTTACGTTTTATCCTCTTAGGACTTAGAACCTTTTTAAACATTTGAAATTTTGAATTCCTATTCTTCTAAAAGTAAGCTGAAAGTGCAAGGCAAGTCTCGCCGTCGAGGTGCCCAGCCTTAAGGCAAGTTTCTCACAACAATGCCCAGTTAAGGGGCTGCACGCGACACATCTCGTTCGTTGAATAATAGAGAAATTGGGTGTTCCATGCGACTCACGTGCGGCAGAAAAGAATTCGCTTGTGTGAGAAACTTGGATGATTCAGGAATGGGGCATGAGCTACGAAATGCTTCATGACTGTACTGCGCTAAGCATTCTTACGCAGAAAAGTTTTTGCAAGGCAGGGAAGGCAAAATCTATTGTTTGTTTGAAGCAGGAGTTTACTCTGCGTTGCAAAATCTTTTCTATTCTGCGTGGCCTGGGGGCGATTCTCGTGCATTCGATAACCGGATATCGACACATATCGAGTGATTTTGTATGAGAAACACTCGATATAGGTGTCGATATCCGGTTATCGAATGCACTACGATCATACCATACCCCTGCCTCGTCTCCTGCGTCTCTAGGCTACGCCTAGTCATCTCCGACTTCAATATTAATTCATATGCAAATAAATTAAACACGTCAGTCGTATTTCAGGTTTACAGGAGTATCTACCCTAAAAATACTGCGGAGAGCGTTAATTTCCCACCCCTGTGTTGAAATGAAACAATAATATTACATATGTGTTCTATAAACATGGAGCTTCGTAGGCTTGTGGCTTGTCAAATCAAAAAATATACTTTTTATGAACTGTCAAAACGGAACTTTTGTTCCTGAGTTCTATGAAATAACAACAGAATGACGTCATGTAAAAGTTCCATCAAATGCTGTATTTTTTTTTGCACTAAATTGACTTTATAAAATATATCTGCTGTAAATATACAATTCTGAGAATGTCAAGCCATTTTGTACATAATGCTTCAACTTAATACTTGTTCCTAGATTTATTCAATTACCTTGGCCACAAGCCTATTGTGTCAGTTAATCCCGTGAATAAAAAGCCTGCTTAGCCTCCCTGCGCGTAATAAATACCCTAACTTTACTATGAGACAAAGATTTGGCTACATTTACCAGCCAGTATTAGTGGTGTGTAGACCTTGCGATGCGCATACATGTAGCTCCACTTTTCGACTCTGTCACCATAAAGTCAACTGACCAACGTTACGAGGTGTAATGCACATATTATGTTAGACAGCGAGCATTCATGCAGTACTGTATGAACTGGCCCCCGTAAGGCTGTGTATCCACAGAAGCGGTCTGCGTGGGGCTGCTGTACGGAGCTCAGCTGAGCGGGGCCGTGTAAAGAGGGTAAGTATTTCTGAAGCTGCGCAAAGACGAGTGGTCCTGAGCTTAGCTGTGTAGCTGGCTGAAGTTCGTAATTCATAATTTCTTTAGTGCATACAATTAATTGCAATGACAAAAAGTAAATAAAAACAGTGTGCAAAGGCGAGCTTATCTCTTAAAAGAGATCTCTTCCAGAAAACCAAGTTCCGATGAGAGAGTTTGATATATCAGCCGAGCCGAGTAAAGCCGAGTGGGGCTGAAAGCTGTGTAGCTGGCTCAAGTTAAGCTGAGCGGGGCTGTGAATACATTTTGGTTGCAGTCAGTTGAACGGTATCTGCGGTAACCCCGCACCGCCCCGCTCAGCCGCGCCAAGCTTCGCCCGTCCCCACTCCACCTAGCTCAGCTACACAGCTCAACTCCGCTTGTACTTACACTCGCTCAGCATGACAAAGCTCCGCTCTGCACAGCACTCCACACATTATTCTCAACTCAGCTAATACTGTTTCCACTGAAGCGGAGCGGATGTGAGATGTGTGGTTTGAGCAATATCATTGGTAAATTTTTGTAAACCTCAGCTCAGCTCCGCGCAGCCCCGTTTCTGTGGAAACGCACCCTTACACTACGTCTGACTGCATGAATATTCGCTGTGTAACATGTTCCATTACACCTCGTATAACGTTGGTCAGTTTCCTCCTATAAGTTGGGCTTTCTTGTTTCCTTGTTGTACTGATATCACAACTTTCGAAACACTGTACATGAACTAACTAACTCTAACTACCATTCGCTAATAGCCGCACTAGAGTGCTACGGACATACACACAGATACACAGGCAGCAGACGCTTCCCCTCTTTTTTAGGCGTGGATAACGCTTTGTTAGTTTCCGAGATACTGATCTAAGGTTACGATTAGCTAACAGAGCAATTTACTAATTTCAGCCAATCACTTGCCGCTATTCTGAATTAATCGATCGATCGATCGCGTTAACCTTTCATCAGGGTCTCCACGGAAATCGGGAGTATGCGCCAAATAAGCCGACTCCATAGTCGTTCGCAAATCCTCGGCTTCGCCATACAAAAAGCGACTTTTGAACATTTATAAAAGTTAGGGAATTCGGAATGTGACGATGAGTTAGGATTGCCGAGCGCGAGCGACGAACCTCTCCGCGGCTGAATACTTTTTACAATACTTTGCCGTTTTAGGATTTGTTGTTTAAGTATTCGGTTCGGATGAAACAGGGATCGGAGATTACGAGGTTATTTTGGGTAACGGGCTATTTGACTGTTATGTAAATATTTCAGTGAAAGACTTCAAGGGTCAGTGTTTATAAGCCAAATAATAATGCGTAATACCAATTCAAGTAGTATCATTTCGCGTTATTGACAAAGTACTTAAAACTTAGTAACTTGCTAAAAATGGGCAAAATTGTGTCTCTGCTATCCCATTCGGGAAAACGTGTGACGCTATGAATACATTAATGAATTACCTAGATAACCTTAGATTGGCACTAGTGCACAGGGCCTCGGAACAAGGGCCGCCGGCCGCTCAGCAAATTGGAACCAGGCGATAGAATGGCACATACATGTCTTAGGACATGTAGGACATGCTTTGTCGTCTATTTCAAAATAATGCATGGTATGGGAAAATGGTGCGGTGCTAAAATGAATTTTTCTTTATTCAAAATGCATGACAAAACAACGGCGTAGCATAACAATAAACCCTCTATAACTGAGCAATATAAAACCCCCGATACCCGCTGATTGATATCACGACAACCGCTGCAGCGGATCCCGGAATCCCGCGATCCCCGCGGTCGTATATATCCCGGAATTCCGGCTACCTGCAGCGCAATCCCGGCGGTAGGCGGGACGGGAGCGTTACAACTTGGGATAGTGTTAGAAAGTCAGGCCTTCGAGAGTTGCCTGAAGTTTTCCGGGAAATGTGTTTTATTTGCTCGAGTAAATGATTGCGGTTTCAGGAATTAAAATAGTATTTAAATAATCACTAATATGCGTTGGTAATTTATTTAATTATCCTAATTAACTGATTCACTCTCAGAAACACACCGGTCAAACAAATGAACAATGGAGAACAATAGATAGATAAGATGTGACGACGCGAGGAGTTAATTCTGAATGGTTGGTCACCTTATAATAATTCGTGTTACGCTTACGACCGTTTTAAAATATACTATAGTGTACTATACTAAAATATACTAATCAGTAAGAAGTGTGAAAACGAATAGTTAATACAAAGTCAAAAGTCAGTTGCTCAGTGTGTAGGGCGACCAACTGACCATGACCCAAAAGTCAGTTGCTCAGTGTGTAGGGCGACCAACTGACCATGACCCAAAAGTCAGTTGCTCAGTGTGTAGGGCGACCAACTGACCATGACCCAAAAGTTAGTTGCTCAGTGTGTAGGGCGACCAACTGACCATGACCCAAAAGTCAGTGCTCAATGTGTAGGGCGACCAACTGACCATGACCCAAAAGTCAGTTGCTCAGTGTGTAGGGCGACCAACTGACCATGACCCAAAAGTCAGTTGCTCAGTGTGTAGGGCGACCAACTGACCATGACCCAAAAGTCAGTTGCTCAGTGTGTAGGGCGACCAACTGACCATGACCCAAAAGTCAGTTGCTCAGTGTGTAGGGCGACCAACTGACCATGACCCAAAAGTTAGTTGCTCAGTGTGTAGGGCGACCAACTGACCATGACCCAAAAGTCAGTGCTCAATGTGTAGGGCGACCAACTGACCATGACCCAAAAGTCAGTGCTCAATGTGTAGGGCGACCAACTGACCATGACCCAAAAGTCAGTTGCTCAGTGTGTAGGGCGACCAACTGACCATGACCCAAATTAGGACGTAAACGTCAATTATTTTTTTGTACCACAAAAAATGGTTGATTTAGCGAGCTCTTAGTTTGTTGCTACACGACCCCGCAGTCACCCTGTATATTGTAATTTTGAGTTTATACGATAAATTAAAACGCTATGTTATGTTTATAAATTTATTTATCTCATTGGTACATGGCCAATTGGCCAGCACATGAACTTGCAACCTGCATTATGAAGTAGATGATACAGTTAGAACAATAAAGTGATCCAGTCATACATAACTTATAAAAGTCTCGTTTCCACAGTAGTCTGCGTTATTCTGCTCTCACCTATAAACATTGCTTTGGCACATAAATCCCGGACATTCGGGATACCCGCGGGATTAGATGCTGACTGTGTACAGTCAAACATATATACATATACAGTGTTCCGGTAAAAAAATGCACGGACATATTTCCAACGATCTTTTGGCCTGCGGTGACAGGTGGAACTAATGCTTTTTGACAGTTTCGTTGCTTTAACCCCTTCTCTCTCAGAAGAACACCGCTCGAACGACCGAACAATGGCGAACTATTGTTACTTATGATGTGTCGGCTAACCAGTTAAGTTGCGTAGAACTGGCAATGTATGTGCCTGTATTTAAAATAATATTTTTGTTTATATAATTATCGATATAGTAATTTTGATGACAGCCACCAGCTCTAAAATAATAATATAGAAAACGTTTCGTCGTCTCCCCTAACCTAACACTAACTGTTATGCTGGCAAATGACGTCATACAAAAGCGATGAAAGCTTTTAGCGACCATAATTAAGTTTCTATTATACGGTCAATATTGCCGCTTTTGGGTCAAAGACAAGCATGTTGCGTACTATCATTACTGCACGACGATACCACAGATTACTAAATAGTTACTACGTAACAGATACTTCACTCAGTAGGAATCTTCCAATACCTACTGCTATAATAGCCTACTCCGTCGCGTCAGCAACCGCTGCATGCTAAAATGTGCCTAAATGCTCAAGCGTACAGTTGTGATCGCCTCGCACCGCGCGATCTCACACTAATCGCAGGGCTCTGCCTCGCATCGCAGATACTCGTACGATACGAACACAGTTCAAAACGTGCGTGCGCTTGGCTTGCGACAACCATACTGACTTGATCAGCCGGGCCAAAGCCGGGCTGCCCTAGAGTTTGGGCGGGCGGTAGGTAATTAAAGCGCGCGAGTACATTCAGTGACGGAGGCCTAACGATACTGTGAACTTCAATCTTTACAATATTTCCAATTTATAATAGTTCCAACGGAATATTGAATAACTGGCTAATAGTGGACACAATTGTGCCTCTCTCTGCCAACCTGTATGGGAAATGTCGTGACGCTATGTTAAGTTTGCTGTGTCTAACAACCGTATGAGTAGTCGTTTCCTCCATCCGATTTCCTCTAGACTCAACCTAACAACCAAGTCAAAAGCTGCCATTGTCAGGCGTACGGGTAAGACGTAAGGTTGAACTTAACTTGAATAGTTGGTAGTTCGTGATACGGACGTAGTTTAGTAGCAAATGTAATTACTAGCCCAGTCTGTCTGGATCTCGTTGTATGGAGAAATTCGAATAATTTCCCGGCGTTTGAAATTTGGTATATGATGAAGTTAGGTAATAAATATTTATAGATGTAAAATAATCCAGGTATTTTTTTTACGAGAAGTTAGGTATTTTCACCTAAATAGGGAAATCCTGAATAACTCTCTGTGAATATGGCCTCGGCCTGAAATACTTTCTGTATACTTAGGTTTGTATCATTTAACATAGGTATATAAAAAAATCCAGCTTTTTTTCCATTTTGAATATACCTAAAATTACCTTTTTAATATTTTTCACTCTAGCTTCTACAGATAATGAGCTCTTTAATTTATTTACTTTTAATATGTTTTGATATCCTAAAATACATAATTTCATTTTGTAATCCAGGCGATTTTCCTTTTTAAACATCGTGAATAAGTTTTTCCTGAAATACTGAGTGTGAACTAAAGCTCTTTCAAATTTTATTCCTTTTTTAGTTATGATTCGCTGTATTACAATAGATTTTCCAATAATCCAGGCACTTTTCCAACTTTTATTTACTTTTTGGGATATATTCGCAGATTAATGCTGAAACACACACATAGCCAATCCGTTCCGCGTAAGCACATGCCACGCCCCGCCCCTGCCACACGCACACATGACTGAGACGGATACCTACTAGAACTGGTTTGCCAAAGCGCCCGGCCCGTCGCTGCTGCCGCCTTGCACATCGCGCTGCCACGTATTTATACAATATGCAAAAGTCCATAAGTACTTTTATTAACGGTTTTCATTTATTAACTGGTTCGCCTACACATCTTACATAACAATAGTTCGCCATTGTTCGGTCGTTCGAGCGGTATGCTTCTGCGAGTGCGGTTAAATGATTAGATATAATTTCAATACAATATGTACAACTTAACCTAACTTACGACTACAAATAATTAAATTAAATAAAGTATACTTTTCTTAATTTGTATTAATACACACTACATATCGATTTAAAAAAAACGGTCAAGAGAGTCCGAACAATTAATTGGTTAGGTACCTTGGTAGGTATTACCGATGTTTTGGGTTTTTTTCAGCATTTTGCTTTTACCAATCAAAGGTCATTAATTTAACATTTTTTACCCACTACCTTTGCGACCATTATTTTTCTTACCATTAGAAAACTAATTAGTCAAATAAAATTATCATCAGATGAGTTTTCGTCTGATCCATTCGTCTAAATTTATTACAAAACTATCATACAAACAAACCATCTACCTATTTTAAGCAGAATCCTGCTGCAAAGCGGGTCCCGAGCGCGAATTTAAATTAATAATTGAATACCTACCTACCATGTATTTATCCTATTTTGCTTATTCACCGGCTACCTTGAGAAATATTCTCATACGTGTAAGCTTTAACTATAGTACTCCGAACCGTTAATTAAACTATTTATTAGATGGACTTTGCCCACGTTAGAGTGGAGCATAGGCGGTGAAAGCCTGAATTGCATATGTGAAGCCACAAATAACTACGTATCGAAAAAGTATTCGAATCTAATTTTAAGTGACTATTATGTTCAACGAGTTATGGTTGGAAATGACCTCGCTCGACTTTAGTGGCGAGTCGCGTACGGGTATGGCTTGGCAGTGTCTATAGCGAGAGCGCAAAATTGTTTTGTTTAAGGCGCGCGCGGCGGCGCGTCTCTCGGCACACACCGTTGACAAGTAAAAACAGGTATTTTTGCGCCCCGCACGCAATTCCGTATGCAACTCCCTGCCCTGGTCTTATTATTTCTCATGAACGTCATCAAACTCTTTCTATAGGATACTGCAAATACGTACAAAAATCTATGCTTACTTAGTACTCGTAAATTTTACCTCTCTATCGGATAAACTCAGTTCCCAAATAAATACATGAACAAACAGATAAATGTGGCAGAATGAGGGCTATGGAATTCCCACTGATAGGAACTACCAATGCCTAGGTACACTAATCTCAACTCACTAACTATTTGTAAATAAAACAATTCCATATGTTAGACGTAGGTATACATCACGTGCATGTGCAAACAATCATTTTAGCAAATTCTACAGATAAACTAGCTGCAGTAGGTAACTAACATGAATGATGTACTAGATAGAGATATAACAACATTATTATTTCAGTCATCCCCTCTCACTCGCACGTCTATTGTTCGCTATTATTAGTTCCTCTGGAATATTCTTCACGCAAGAACGCTGGAAGTGCTAAGCGGTGGTATGCAATTTACGACAGTGTGCCCATGCACGTAAGGACGCTATCGCCATGCATAAAACCACATCTCTTTAACGAGAATCACACCAGTGTGCACATAAGGACGCTATTGCCGCGCGCCGCTCCACCGCCTCTAGCGTTCTTTTTAGAGCTCGTCTAAGCTAAAATGACGCGCCCCACTCCTTGGTTTTGTATGACAAGTAAATACAAAACCAAGGAGTGGGGCGCGTCATTTCAGCTTAGACGAGCTCTACGTGAAATCATATTTATAACTATAACTTAAGTTGAAATTCCATGAAATGTCGCATTTCTCGCGTACACCTACAAAAAATGATATCCATCGATCGGGAATTTAATAACAAAAAAGAAATAAATTTTGATTAAATGTCGCAAACAGTAGGCTTTCTAAAATAATTCAGTGTAAATAAATTAATGAATTATTTATAGAACGTGTAAATGAATCAACTCTAAATAAGTAACTACTTTGTTAGGGACATCATTCTGAGAAATCTTAATTATGAAACCGATTTGATCATAGCAACTTTGTTTTTCACTTCTCCGTACAAATTGACTATTAACGTAATTGACTGACAACGTATTAACTATTATCCGTATTCAAACTGAATTATCTCAAAAAGCCTTCTTTGAATTGAGTTTTCAATCAATGGGAATATGTTTTATTTTAGTGTACTTACACGAAAAAGCAAAATGTTTGCTTTCAGAGTATCAGTCCCGCAGAATAACAATGACCCCGACAGTTCCATACATTTGATGGATTTTGATAAAACGTAGCTCTTATTTCTATAGACATACTGTTCATGACACTGTCAGATCTTTGACGTTTTACGCATTATCAATCCGCGGGGCTTATGACAACATATTTTACCCCCTATTGTAACCCCTAATGCATAGGTAATAAAAGCCAACTCTTGCATACAGGCAAAGCGTACAACGGCCCCGATGCGCTGTGCCACCCTCTCCCCGTCCCCTTGTCTCCCCGCGCCGCCACAACGCCGCCGCCACCGCCGCTGCCTCACCCGCGTTGCGTCATCACATCACGATGCCTAGGTTAACTAAATACCTAACTATGTTGGTTACGCGGGGCGGGCGGGCCAAACTAACAACATTCATAATATAACAATAGATGTGCGAGCGAGAGGCTAAATTTATTGTTTAAGTTAGGGCATGATCTATCACGATTTGGCGATTATTGCTAAGTTTATTATAAAGAAATTAATTACACGCTGCCATTTTCTTGCTTGTTGCATACAACTAGAGTGGAGTAATGAATCATTGGCTGAAAGTGGGCACAGTTGTGCCTCTGCCATCCCGTATGGGAAATGGCGTGACGCTATGTTATGTTTTGCATACAATTAAATTGACGCAACAAATGACTTGCATGGTCTAAACAAAACGTAAAATTATATAGGTATATTAAACAAAGCGTCACACTTTTTCCCATACGGAGTGGCACAGGCACAACTGTACCCACTTTCAGCCAGTGATTCAATACTCCATTTTTCCTAACAGGGGGCTAGCCTATCACCGCAGCTATGAAGCAATGAAGGTTTCCTCACGATGTTTTCCATCACCATTAGAAAGTCCGTATAACTTACTTAAGATAAATGACTTATCTCATTATGGTCAGCACCGGGATTCGAACCTGCATCTTCTGCGTGAGGGGCAAGCATGAAACTTTCACACTACACCACGGAGTTCTTAGTTATTCTGTAATAATGATATTGATAATACTATAAACAGCATAATTGGTTTATAACTATAAACAGTTGCATACAAGTTTTTCACGGAACCTGGGTAAAATTATGCAAAGCAGCACGCCTTTTTCTATACATAAGTATATTATGTTATTGTATTATAAGTATGTATGAAAAAAGGCGTATTACTTTATTGCGCTTAATTTATTGCATTCATCTAAGGCTGCACTGACTGTGTTAATTCATTCTAAAATAATATATTATGTTAATATAATTTTCTACAATTCTAGGCTATAAGCTCTTGGTAATAAGCAGTATAATGGCATGTTACACTAAATTACATCCGCTTTTCAGGTACACTCCGTTCACAGTTATTTTACCTCCACATATATCTGTCCGTCTCTTTCTAGCTGTCAGGATTCCGTACAGCTAGAAAGAGAGGCAAAGGAGTACCTGAAGGTAAAATAACTGTCTACGGAGTGTAGAACCCGTTGAGCAAGAGTATTAGGAATACGGCCCTGTGTGTGTGTGTGTGTGGGTGTGCTTCGACGTGTGACGTGCAGTACCCGGCGTTTGATTTGGCACGTCTCGGGGTCGAGACCCGTGTAGGAAGCAGGAAAACTTACGCGTCGAGAAAGTTTTCGAATTTAAATGTCAGTGACTCTTATGTACAATGCCATTAGGTTCATTTCATGTAAGCTCGAACACATTTTCGCGCTGTCAAATATTCCTGCTAGAGCTACCGAAGTGCGACGAGTATTGATACTCGGCGTTTGAATTGGCGAGGGAGAGAGAGAGAGAGAGAGTGAGATGAGACCCGACGTCCCAAATCAAACGCCCCGTACTGTACTTCAGTGTGCTGTTTGTATGAATGGACTTTAGCACTCGTTCAGACTAGCGGCGGGGCGGGAGCCGCGCGGTTTGAAAATTGTGCGGGCACCGTGCGGGTCTATTTCCTTAGGAATGTATCGTTCAGACACAACTGCGTGGCTCCCGCCAGACAACTGCCAAAAAACAATGGGTGAACTAACCGCGCGGTTGTGTTTGAACGATTACATACATTCTTAAGAAAATAGACCCGCGTGGTGCCAGCACGATTCTCAAACCGCGTGGCTCCCGTCGTAGTCTGAACGGGGCCTTATAGCTGACCTTGATTGGATTGGAAATTCTTTGGTATAACGCCGATTTTCCCCTGGATTATTGGAAAATCTATTGTAATACAGCGAATCATAACTAAAAAAGGAATAAAATTTGAAAGAGCTTTAGTTCACACTCAGTATTTCAGGGAAAACTTATTCACGATGTTTAAAAAGGAAAATCGCCTGGATTACAAAAGGAAATTATGTATTTTAGGATATCAAAACATATTAAAAGTAAATAAATTAAATAGCTCATTATCTGTAGAAGCTAGAGTGAAAAATATTAAAAAGGTAATTTTAGGTATATTCAAAATGGAAAAAAAGCTGGATTTTTTTATATACCTATGTTAAATGATACAAACCTAAGTATACAGAAAGTATTTCAGGCCGAGGCCATATTCACAGAGAGTTATACAGGATTTCCCTATTTAGGTGAAAATACCTAACTTCTCGTAAAAAAAATACCTGGATTATTTTACATCTATGCATGGTATTACCTAACTTCAACACATGCCAAATTTCAAACGCCGGGAAATTAGTCGGTAGTCAAATGCCTCCTCGATTGGGCTATACTGTGATTCTATCCATTCACAACATAGTCATTGATGTCGGAAGCAGATCGGTGCAATAAAATAGGTTAGATTTCTCGGAATAGCTGTGAAGCGCCGACACGGCCACTGCAGAGGTAAGCGAACTTTAGCAGAATAGTTTTAAATTAATCGCTACAGTACACAATTTGGGCCGATTTATAGAGGCGTTACTTTATACTTTATTGCACATAAACAGAATACATACACTTAATAATGGGAAAAAAACATGTACATAGGCGAGCTTATCTGTAATAAGAGATCTCTTCCAGCAAACCTAGGATGGACAGGATTAATTAACAAAAGTTAGACCTACATATATGTGCACAACGATAGATATTAAATTAATAGACTACTTACTAATAAGTACATACTACATAAAAACCGTACATAATATAACAAATATAAAAATAATAATAATACATAAATACATATAAGTACTATAATACATTCTTAAGTATATTAAGGTAGAGAAAGATAGTGTTCTATAAAGCGATTTTTTAAAATGTTGAGTGAAGGACTGTCCCTGATAGCACGAAGTCGGAACCCACGTTCCTAAGCGGCTGTGTTGTGTTGCGGAGTTGTAAGCATTGACCGAGTGTGAGATCTCCTGGGCCTATCCGAAGACAGAAATTCTCACCCAAAACGAATCTCATTCAAGAACTGCCTATTTTCTTCTTCAGCCATGTTTCGAACCCGTAAGCTCTCACCGCCGGCTATACCTAAGTTCTAATAGAGTCCGAATAAATAATAAAGTTTTGTAAGCATTATTTATCTGCTAGAAAAGCAAGACAGACTGATGTAAATCATGATGCTCCAGTGTGAGTGGCTATCGGTCTTCATATCTGCCTATCTCTGGACACAATAAATAACCACCGGACACCGGGGTTGTTCCGAATACGGCACTGAGAGGACGCTAAAATATTTATTCTATTGCGGCGATATGGCAGTCCTGTAGCACAAAATGGAGTAATGTTTAAAGTATGGGGAAAGGTGCGACCCTTTGATGTGTTATTTGAATTTAATTAGCTACATAGTGGTAGTTGTAAAACCAGTCCATCAATCCGCCCGCACTGAGCCAGCGTTAAGGAGTATGGTTCTCCATGGCTGTGCCATGCCGTGGTAGGTGCTACCGGGGGCGGTAGGTACTTCTGGTATAGAGATTATATATCCAATTGACTGCGCCTGCGGCTATATATTCAACAAACGTTCGCATACGCAACCTATGTACGATGACGGGCCGCCAGACAGTTTCGCGGCGGGGCTAACCAATCACAGCTCTCTTACCTCGTCCCCCGGCGGCGCCCGTAAATTGGTGAGTTGTGTTTCAAAGGAAAATGTATCTATGCGCTCTCCACTGAATAAGTACTCCCTGTTCTGGTACATAGTACCAAGGGGATTATTTGTTGCCCGCAGTAGTACAGACTTACTAATAACCAAGTACTACTATCCGTCTGGTAGTAGTACATTACCCCTGGGACTTATCAATATTATAAACTTATTCGAGGTATCATTACGACAGAAAACTTGAGGCCGTTGAACGCAAAAAAAAAACAAGAATTACTTAAGTACGTACCCATGAAATGAACAACTAAATAAAATCTTACTGTACGTATTTATTAATTGAAAAAGATGCTCGTTTTTTATGAATTATATGAAGTGTTGAGATTGAATCGCCCCTATAGGAAAGACCGAACCCCAAAGTAAATCTACTCGAAGCGGCAAAGGAAACCACAATTTGTAACATTCGTGCCATCACTCATCGTGGGTTTTGGGTATTGAGAGCTATATACTCGTATTTCTGTCTCAGTGACATGGAGTTTCAAGAGTTTTATAAAATCTCTTTGACCTTCTCAAGTATTTATTTTATATCATCTTTGGATATACTACTTAATAGGCTTGTGGCCAAGGTAATCCAATAAATCTAGGAACAAGTCTTAAGTTGAAGCATTATGTACAAAATCAGCAGATATATTTTATAAAGTCAATTTTGTGCAAAAAAGACAGCATTTGATGGCTCTTTTACATAATCTCGTGTTAGTTACACCACTTATAACTCAAGATCGGCTGGACCGATGTTAGTTATCTCTTTTTTGGTGGATTCTTCTCCGCTCCGAACAGCAGAATAAGTAATAAAATATCGGATTAGAGTCATTCATATTTTTTGTTGGTGACAGACCTTCTTCGATAGCATTAAGAAGGTGAAGACTTAGTGAGTCACGAAAAAGGATATTGTCAACGAGTTGTCAACAGTTAAAAAGAAAAACTTAATGACAAGTTAAAAAAACCCGGCCAAGAGCGAGTCGGACTCGCGCACGAAGGGTTCCGTACCATCTATAAAAAACCGCAAAAAAAAGTTGTATGGGAGCCCGCTATAAACATTAATTTAATTTTAATTTAATTACTTATTTTTTAAGTAAATAATCAACTCAATATATTGTGAACATTTTAAGCGTCTACCTGCTACCATTATTTATCAATATCAAGCAAAAATGGGCAAAAAAATCACGTTTGTTGTATGGGAGCCCCCCTTAATATTAAATTTCTTTTGTTTTTTAGTATTTGTTGTTATAGCGGCAACAGAAATACATCATCTGTGAAAATTTCAACTGTCTAGCTACCACGGTTTGTGAGATACAGCCTGGTGACAGACAGACGGACGGACGGACAGACAGCGAAGTCTCAGTAAAAGGGGCCCCTTAGGCACCCTTCGGGTACGGAACCCTAAAAAGGGTTGACTTTGGATTTATTTTCAATCGAGAAATTTTTATCCAAACACGTTTTCCTTCATGAAAACCCTAGATTATATAGTCAAATTATATATACCAGGATTGATTACGATTTGCCTAGTCTTTCCTGAAATACACATGAAAAAAGCACCCCAGCAATTTATTCATGAGGCGCCTTAATGGCAATGGCGCGCACTCTCGAAAGGTCCGGCAGATGTCGTTAGAGTCAAAGTGGCGTTTAACATCGAATTTGTACCCACACCCGCTGCGTAGATGCGCGTGAAACCCACTAGACTAGGTCTTGGATGTTTACGTTGTCGCTGTTTCTGGTTCCCACGACTCAGGGTATCCTAGAGTCGGGCCAGAGGCAATGTATGTACCTGTATGTACTTTTTTGTTAAAACATAACAAAACAAGCAAGTTGCACGCAAAAAAGTTTAACACCCTGCATTTTCATTTCTCCAGCGCTATACCAAAGCTTTATCCCTAAATAAAGGTATCCACTTTAATTCCCCCGAATCTCTTAAAAGGCTTTAACCGTTCACATAATATTTAATTCACAAGTCCTCTTTACGATACTTTTATAAGTATGACTGGCTCACTTCCTACCACCTAGCCGCATATTTCAAAAGCTTAAAACCATCTGCGGGAGGCTGCGAGGCTTGGCGTGTCTAGGAGTTAACTAGAGGGTGTAGTAATCTAGGTCTTTTGATTTATTATTATTAGTTAACCATTCGGGTTGGGTTTTCGTGGCATAGGTTCTTGAGGTATGTCAGTATGTATGGCGCAACACAGGGTGTAATAGAACGGTTATGTAACAGCCCCCCTAGACAAAGTTTAACGCTAACGCTAGCGAAACGAAACGATAACTTTTTATGTATGCGATTTGACATTTGGCTTCGCTAAGGTGACGTCACTAGCGATTCCAAATGAGCTGCATTTTTTTCCGATTCATCACCAAGGGATTATGTACTGTAACTACAAAGTCTTATGACAAGATTCATTATCTTATCATTTATTACTGGAATAATCAGATTCGAGAATATTCATTGCACTATAGTCTATTCGTGATAAGAATGCAGTAAAGTCATCACTGTCCGGCGGCCTAGCCCGCCCCGTAACCAATCAAATCGTTTCCAATTATCAAGCCAAGTTCCCAGGACCAGTTGAAGGCAAACTTTCGAACGCGAAGGTTGTGTCCTGTCCTGTGAGTGTGCGTCAGATTTAAATTTAAATTTCACAGACTGTATCGACCAACTGTAATTTCTGTATACCGTCGTCACGTTTTTATGCAGATAGCAGCAAGATCAGCGCTTTTAAACCTCTCGGAGCTTCAGCGATGCTGCGGTCGCTGTCCTTTATTACACACTAAGTCGACTTAAGTTGACAGACACTGAGACCGATTCTAGAGGCGTCATGATCACAGTAACAGACTGATAAAATAGAAACGAGCTTAAAATTAGATCCTCGGATGATATCGAGGTAAAATCACCCGGCTCTGTTTAGTTCGATAATTTAGTTGCAGTCTATTCAGCGAGGATATGACTTTTGATAGCTTAAAACCATAGTTTTTGACATGTGCAATGGAAAACATTGCTTACAGGAACTGTATAGAAATAAATAAAAGTGTGTTATGTAAGTAATAGTGAGTTTAAAATAAGAACGATTTTGAAATGATTCCAACTCTCGGATTTTAAGCTATCAGTTTAGTAATTTAGTTCGATAGTTATGTGGCACCTTGAGAACATACAACTTTGTAATTTACTTGGTTCATTGAACGTTGCATGTCTTTGTAAGTCTTGTTGTATATTAATATTACACTGAGTGAAATAAAAAAATAAGAATGAGAATTCTTGACGTTTTCTTCACTTTAGTTTTCACCGCACTTGTTGGATGACACAACAAGATATCAGAGCGAAGAGCCTATGTCACCCCGTAAGGGAAAAGGCGTGTCACAAAGGATATATTTTTCAATAAACAACCTTTATTTAAAAGGTATTCAAAATTATTGCGAGATGTTTCTACTTTGGCTTAGGATTCACTTTGTTTTGTTTTTACAAAACGAAGTATTCGTCGCACTGCAGTAGTTGCGACGGCGGCGTAGAGTACAACCAATAAATCTTGGTCCTTGGGGACTGACGATTATCAGTTCACTGGGGCGGCGCCCTGTGAGTATCGTAAATAAAACCTGGCGATACAGGGTATCGGGCAGTCGTTAAATACTTTAGTAATCTAAATGGGGCATATCATATTTTCTAGAATTTTGGATTGGAACAGACTGACAGACCAAGAAACAGTTATTTTTAGATTTCTCTAAATAGTAAGATGTATTTCTAACTGTAATTTTGTAGTGTTTAATATTAATTACAACTATTGTTACGGCCGGCTTTTCAATCCCGATAATGTTTATTGTCCTGGAAAAATCTCTACTTAGTCAAAACCATGCACGCAGCATGCAGGCTTGAATTCCATTCACTCAAACATACACTAAATAGTCAATGCGTATTTTATTATGATGCTTATATATAATAAGAGGTAGCAAGAGAAAATAAAGCAGGCAACCTACTTTCTGTAAAATTCGAGCAAAATATCTCATCTCCCATAGCTATCCTCTCACTTCGCATTTGTTTAACATTTTGAATCGTGTTCGAGTATATACGAAGTGAGCGTCGAAGTGCCGGGTGAGTTACCTTACCGAATGCACTTCTTACGTTTCTATTATATCTGTCAAAATATCAATATCATTTAGTTCAACTCGCTGCCATGCTCGCAAGTGTAGCGCTAGTGTAAATTCGAATTCGAATCGAATTATCAAACGAGTTTCCAGTCAAGAAACTCACGGCGGATTCAGATTCGAACTCTACAGTGAGGTTAACAGAATCACACGCTGGATATTGTGATTTTGAATGTATGCGATTATGCGCAGGAAACATTATGCTCGCGTACTAAAATAAAGCAAGATCTTTCGGTTACAGCCTGGCACTCATGAATATTAAAAGGACACTAAAGAAAAAATAAATGTACGAACAAACAGTAAAAGCATTTCAAGTTAATCTAAAACACCTACTACATAAAACAATTAATTTACTCGTCCTAATGAAAAGCGATTTGTACCGTCTTTTAATCAATCTCCTGCCGCCGCAACCTTTTTTCACGTAAGTACCTTTGATTTAAGGTGCTCTACGTTTAAAAAAAAAACTTTACATTTTAGCGATAAAAAAAAACGCATCGTAGATATCGAATAATTGAGCCATGCCCATGATGGTGAGTTGAAGATTGTAAATTGAAGTTTTGGAATACTTATTTAATTATGTTTTACATTATACGGGCCGGATGTAGGTACGTAACCCAAATACTGGCGATATTATTAGTTTTTAGGGTTCCGTAGAGAAACATAGAACTCTTATAGTTTCGTCAAGTCTGTCTATCCGTCCGTCCGTCCGTATGTCACAGCAACTTTATTCCAAAACTACATAGAATACATCTACGTACCAAGTTTCAACTGTGTACAGTTGAAACTTGGTACGTAGATGTATTCTATGAACCGCTTTTTTATACAAAAACTGAAAAAAATAAAAATTTAAGGGGGGCTCCCCCCATAATGAAACTGAAACCAAAAATATTTTTTTTTTATCAAACCTACATGTGTGGGATGTCTATAGATAGGTCTTCAAAAATAAAGTGGAAGTTCCTAAAACCATTTTTCCTCAAAGTCAATCTTTAAAGTGGAAAAAATTGTGCTCCCCCCCCTCTAACTTTTAAAGTAAGAGAGTGATAAATCTAAAAAATATGCTGTGTATCTCAATATAAACTTTCGATGAAAATTAGTTTGAACAAAATATAATGAGCATTTTTTAAGATATAAAACATTTATTAAAAACTGCAAAGATAACTTTGTCATTCATACAAAGACTATGAAAAACAAAGTTACAACACAAAAATCCAGTCTAATAATTACATGATACTACGGAACCCTTCATGGGCAAGTCCGACTCGCACTTGGCCAATTTTTTCCTTTTTACGACAGAGCGCCAAAATCACATTTTTTTAGCAGAATTTGTGCATTGTTGGCCCGTAATATACTGAAATCAATATCAATAATATTGTTTCTAGAACAAAAAGTTTGATCTCCCTTAAGAAAGCATTAATGTTGTTTTTAGCTGCAGCGGCCGGCAGCTAATTGTGACAAATAGCGTACATTTCTTGCGCAGTCAGAAAATTCTGCGGCCGTACGAATTACAGATTCTTTTTAGGTTATTTATGTAGCAATTTACTTGCTGTTCTTTGCGCTCTTGCATTTTCTTTTTCTTTTGTGTTTATTTTTATTTTCTTCGCGGCCATTACTTTCAATGTTGCGTCGGCTTTTTGAGGTCGTGTTTGAATTATGAGTAGATCATTAAATTCGCCAGCTGCCACCTACTTAACTGTTGAATCAGGCAAGAATGTACAAAGATATAAAAATAAAGATATAGTACATATGTACTGGGCTTTGGTAAGACAGAAATGAGTACTTGGTTGCCAGCCTGTGCCTCTGCTACACCGTGTGGATACAACTCGTCGCTACGTTTTTATATTAAGTAGGTACCTAAAACTTGGTGGGTGCCTGCCGGGAGTTAGTTGTGTGGTGGTAGTATTAACTCCAAATATCTATTTCGGCTTAACACTCTAAGGGTGGATTTGAACGATTCGATGAAGTTTTAACCCCTAATGCGTAGTGCGCGTTCATGGGCGTGAAAAGTCAAAACGGGCCTTTTATTTTGTGAAGACTTTAAGTTAAAAAAGCCAACTGGTGCGTACACAAGCAAAGCGTACAAGTTGCACCTAGGAAAGCCGCTTCTATTACCTTCGCGTTAGGGGTTAAAACTTCGTGGGCGTGAATTGTCAAAACGGGCCGTTTATTTTGTGAAGACGAATTTATCTCGTGACAATGACTATAAACGCCAAAAAGTCACAAAAAGGCTGGATGTCTAATGCCATCCAGGTAAAATCAAACTTCACAGTTTTTTCATGTAGGATTCTAACTATTGGCTATTGGACCGAAACCTGATTTTAAATAATTGAAACAAAAAGTAAACTTTAGAAAAAACCGACTTCCACAAACCCTATTTGATTAGATTGAGTTTAATACTAACTGTAACCCCTTATCCCCCCCCCCCCCTTGGGGAATTAATTTTGTCAAATCCTATATCAGTGCTACCCCACGCGACTAAGGAACCCCTGTACAAAGTTTCATGGCTCTAGGTCCACCGGTTTAGGCTATGCGTTGCCTGCCCGTCAGCCACGCATTGTATTTGTACCTAGTATTGAGCAGATCTGGTGGCCATATGTGGTCTTCATCAGCAGTTCCGCATAACAATATTATGCTTACCATGTGCATTTGCACGAGTTATTATGAAAAACACAAAAATCACTATAGGTCTGCCTATAATATTTGAAGATTTCTCTCGATTTCTCCAGGATCCCATCATAAGATCCTGACCTGGTGTCAATGGGACCACCCTTGAGGTATTACCTATACGCCGAAAAAAGATTTGTTCAAATCGGTTCATAATTGGCAGAGTTATCGCGTAACAAACATAGAAAAAAAAATAAAAAAAAAAAACATACGGGTCGAATTGAGAACCTCCTCCTTTTTTTGAAGTCGGTTGAAAATGGAACAAATCTATAGGATTTTCTAAATCGGTTCATAAATAACGATGTTCAGTTTCGATGTAACAAACATAAAACAAGAAATATATACAACCGAATCGATAACCCCCTCCTTTTTGAAGTCGGTTAAAAAGTGGGAGTCAATGTGATACATTTGACATAGAGATATAGATATAGACATACGTTTATTCACTGAACAAAACATTTATTTATTTATTTAATTTTTCTATAAATACCTATCATTACAGGTTACACCTAATGCGGTAGGTATATTCTACTTAATTTAACTATTTATACATCATTTTAAGAAATCCTCTTTGTAACAAAGAACAAATAAGGTAATTCTTGTGAATTCAGCCAGAGTAACCCTGAACACATCAATACGATCTGTCACCGCGTTGATAATTCTGAATGCTCTCGTAAGCGGTGCGCGCTCCAGCAGGCACGGTGCGCGCGCGCGGCACCTGCAGCAGCGGCGGCGGCGGCCGACGGCGCCACACATACCCGTCGGGCACGCACAAGCACAACTGCGACAACACCACGGGATTGCATAGCCTTCCCACCAAAACCTTATACACATAAGTTACCAAGGCCATATCCCTTCTAACATAAGTAGTACATCAACAAGATAATTTAGAGGCAGGAAATAGACATAAAATTATAGAAGAAAACACATATTTACTAAACAAAAGAGAAAGCTACGCATGCGTCGCAGTGAAATGGCTCCAACTCAGCTTAGGGCTACAGCAGATGGGCTGGGATGGATGGGCACCGTTATATGCAGTATGCAACCTGGCTTGCAGTCTGTCGCTGCAACTCATAGAAGGGAGGTGTTTAGGTTTTTATGACATATTTGTTTATATTCTGACAGGTTTGTCAATTTTAGTTCATGGTCCCATCAATAGATGGAACTATTCAAGTCGTAACTCGCGATGTTGAGTTTTTCTAGGTTTTAATACGGTTCAAGATTTTCTGGAATAAATTGTCTCTTGAAGCAGGAAGAAGTGTGCATTATTAAGTATAGTTATAGTTAAGTAAAGTAAATCAAACAGTAGGTTGCCGAGCAAGCGCTAGAGACGGACAGAACAGGAAGATAGACAGAGAGGGAAATACAAATTGCAGCAACAAATTGCGAGACAGATTGCATCGTGACAGCCCTTTAGATACCTCGTATGGAAAGGGCGTTATGTGTATGATAATTGATAAGTGTAAATGTAGCCCATTAATGTCCCCACCGAGGGGCACAGGCCTTTACCCGGATCCGAGTAAGATTGAGCTGTAATCCACCACGCTGGCTCAGTGCGGGTTGGTGGAGGGGTTTTACGACTACTACATACCACGAAGTAGTGATAGTAGCCGAGACCTACAGCTTAACGTGCCATCCGAAACACGGAGTGTCCGATAATGTACTTAAGACAAATTAATCATCTCATTGGTACATGGTCAGCACCGGGATTCGAACCTGCATCTCCTGCGTGAGAAGCAAGGTGAAACCCACTAGACCACGGAGCACCTTTACGCTAAGTGTTATACATACTAATAATAATTTGCGAAGTGTTTCAGAGAGATTGTTTAATTTTCTCGACCTGTATTAAACTTTTGATGAGCCGTTAACTTCACATTGTTTAATAAATGGCGGGAAACTCGTCGATTAATTTACGAGCTATCACACGGTAGCGTTCAAGTGTCTGGAAACGCTAAAACGGTAAAAGGTGCGAATAAGTGGCTATTTAAATATCTTTGGGTGAATTTAAGGCCGAGCACGTGCCAGAACAAAAAAAACGGTCAAGTGCGGGTCGGAATCGCACAAGAAGGGTACCGTACCATCGTACAACACAACTCAAATCACACACTCAATCACAATCGCACTCAAAACAATAAAACAAAAACAAAAAGAAAATTAAAATCACGTCTCTTGTGTAGGGACCCCCCTTTAATTTGTAATATCTCTCGTATTTCAGTATTTATTGTTGTTGTGGCAACAGATATACACATTCTGTGAAAATTTCAACTTTCTAGCTATTACGGTTCGTGCTTTAGGACCCGCTGACGGACGGACGGACGGACAGACGGACAGCGTAGCCTTTTAGTAATAGAATAGGGTCCCGTTTGGCACCCTTCGGGTTCGGTACCCTACAAATTACATCCAGCCAACTTCTTCTGTTCTAACGATCTTTTGGCGTGACTCGAGTGAGTGACGCTTTCAGGGCGGTGCCAGTTCTACGCATCCTAAATCTGTCAAAAAGCTGAACGGGCGTGGACAGACGATGACGCGCCCGCTCCGTCGGCGTCGCCGCTCCACGCCCGCCCCGCGCCCGCTAGCCACGCTCTCACCGCCTTGCACCGATTTGTGTCTTATTGCTCATTAATAAGTCTCTTATTACATCGGATGCTGATCGGATAGCTTTCATCGCACCCGCCCCGCGCCCGCTCCGACGCCGCGCCGCGCCCGCTCCATCCGATGTATTAAGAAACGAGGAGAAAGAAACGAGATGAGAGCGAGGCTTAGCGGCGTCGGAGCGGGCGCGGAGCGGCGACGGAGCGGGCGCGTCATCGTATGTCCACGCCCTTAGTTTCTGTACCTGTCACCGCACGCCAAAAGTTCGTTGCACAGCTGTACAGGTTTCCAAGGATCTTTTGGCGCATGGTGACAGGTGGAACTAACGCTTGATGGCCAGTGAGGAGCGCCGGTTGATGACAGGTTCGTTGCATTAACTGGCGCCCCCTGTAAACGTCATTCATCAGCCGAAAGATCGTTGGAAGACTGTAGCTTCATCACGTCAGAGATAAACGACATGCATCAGTAATGTAAGGCTGGATTTTGCCAACAAAAAGTTATACGGAGAATAACCTATCCCGGGGATAACTTGTATGACAAATGACAGTTCAAAATGAAGTGATCTGATCTAGGTGCCACTGGTGTCTATGAAAAAGTAGAAGATACTCTCGAGTAAAAGTTACTCTTTCGATTCTTTCGATTTTACAAAAGAAGAGTAACTGTATACTCGAGTGTATCTTCTACTTTTTCATAGAATGACCTCATTTTGAACTGTCATTGTCATAAAAATTATCTCCGGGATAGTTATTTTCAGATAACTTTTTGTTGGTAAAAGTCAGCCTAAGTATATTAAGTTCATCTCAATATTATTTCATAAGATCCCCGTACGCTACATAAGGTGCTATTCGTAGCAGACTGTAACAGCAGACGTCGACGTGTCGCCTTAGTGTGTGAGAGAGACAGCGAACGTACTTACCTAGAGATTGAACGAGGCAGCAAAGGTCCTTTCACTAATACGAGCTCCGTATACTTCGCCGAAACTCGATTCGTCGATCAAACTGTTTGTCGAATGCTTTGTTCACCGCTGTTCATTTCATAGAAAAAATCCCGATGACATGGTACACCGATAGCAAGTTTCGTCGAAAGCACGCCTGATGGAAATAAAAATACAACAAAGAACTTTTCGTCGAAAGCACCGTTCGTCAGCATGGTATGTTTTATATGTTGTTTTGTTTAGCGCTATTCTTCTATGTTTTATATTGTGTGTGTGTGCGCTGATGCAAATAAATAGATAAAATACAAATACAAATACAAATACAATTGCGGAAGGACTTTAGAAAAGACCGCGGTTGCAGATACGACGGACGCATTTAAACATACTGGCGAGATACTATTGTTACAAAATATTAATAAAAGTCATATGATAAGCTACCTAATTACTACTCTACACGCAACATAAGTCAATTATTTCCTCCGTTTATTACATTACGCGCAATAAAGCGGCAACAGCCAGAATCCCGTTTATCAAACGTCTCACGGGATTTGTTTGGCGCCATCCCGCAATCCCGCAATCCGGGAATCCCGCGAATCCCGCGGGTACAGGTGGATCCGGCGGCGGCTGATAATAGCGTTTTGCGAGATTCCGCCGGCTCAGTGCGTACTTAGCCTAATCCCGGAATCGTGTGCATCGTGCGTGTAACACTGATTTATAAACTGTTTTGATTTTTGTTTTTGTTGTTGTTTAGTTTTTGAGCTTCTCTCTTTCTCCGTCTCTCAGTAGGTAATAACTAGATAAGATAAGATTAGATAATCGTTTATTTAACAAAAAGGGTATACAGATTCACTTAATATCTTATTAACTAGATGCGTATTTTATAAGGGATAACATGGATTACCGGCGGTCCTCACACTAGGCTAGTCCTGTATCGTGGTAACTATTTAGGTAATTTCATTTTCTAAGGCTGGATTTTACGAACGAAAGAGTAAGTAACTTTTACTCGAGAGTATCTTCTACTTTTTCATGTGACACCTAGATCAGATCACCTCATTTTGAACTGTCACTTGTCATACAAGTTATCCCCGGGATAGTTATTCTCGTATAACTTTTTGTTGGTGAAATCCAGCCTTGGAGGTAATTATGTTTTAAACATCACATGACACCTTTATTACTCCATAAATGCGGCGATGAGCTAGCCCTCTGTTACGCAAAAAGGTTTATTGAATCATTGGCTAAAAGTGTGTACGGTTGTGCCTCTGCCACCCGTATTGCAAAAGCAGTAACAAATTTTGTGTTTCATTGTAAGTTGTAAGTATAAATAAATCATTAGCATATATATTAAAATTATATCACGCGGAAATGAAATTTAATATTTACTAAAAAAAAGTAAACTGATAGGGAAATAAGGTTCCTTATTTCTTCCTTCTTCTTACTTATCAATACGGCGAATGGTGGAACGGGGTCCAAAATTAGTATGAAAGTCTGGTAGTTTTTAAGTTATGGTCTTTAAATTTTGTGTTTAGGATGTCGATTAAAAACGAATAAAAACGTGTCTCAGCGTTTTTGAAAATACTACCCCCTAAGGGGTGAAAAGGGGGATGAAATTGTGTATACAAAGTCCATGCACAGCGCAAACCGCTATGGGTCTGGAGACTCCAAATTTTGAACATAGTTTTCTTATATGTTCTAGAGGTGCACTAAGAAAGGATAGCGAAAACAGCCTTGTGTAAATCTCTAATCTCCATTTTATTCAATCTAATCAGTTGTTTCGTTAATAATCAAGATCTGGATGTTTGTCACTTTACAAAGTATTTTCTAACAAATTCGTCCGGATCAAACTCGTAGAACTCATGAAGAATTCCTAAAAAGTATATATTTTGTCAAGCAGAACACATCCCAAATTCTATTTATCTAACTAAAAGTAAACTAAAGTTAAAATATTCCATGTTCCACTGTCGGGCTGCCAAGTTTTGGACAAATATTTTGAAGAAAGATCATAAGGATGGTTAGATTAGAGGAATTATAGATAATTTAAGGAAATTAGTCTGGAATCGGTTTCACTCAATTTTGAAACCACAGAGAAACAGTCCTTACGAGCTAAGTATATGCTAAGTACAAACAAAGTTTATGATTTATTAGGGTTCCACCCGAAGGGTGCCAAACGGGACCCTATTACTAAGCCTCCGCTGTTCATCTGTCTGTCTGTCTGTCCGTCTGTCACCAGGTTGTATCTCATGAACCGTGACAGCTAGACAGTTGAAATTTTATAATAAATATTAAAGGGGGCTCCCAATAACAGACATGTTTTTTTTTACGTTTTAGGTACGAAACCATTCGTGCGCGAGTCCGACTCGCACTTGGCCGGTTTATCTATATCTATTACATACAGTTCATCAGTGTGATGGAGTGAGTGCTCATCTTACTCGTGTCCGGGTAAAAGCCTGTCCAGTCCACCCCTGTGGACCCCTATTATATACTTATCGTGACTTCATGAAATAGGCCATCAGTTGAAAACTTTTGCTTTCGGGAGCTGAGTTAGTGAGTATATAAACCCCGCCCGTCTATAAGCTAAATGCAAACATATCGTAGGCGCTGTGCATGCATATTTAATCTCCTCTCTGTTCTGTATCCTATCCTGTGTTCTGGGCTCTGGGTAGATGAATTTTTGCATTTCTTTTCATCTCATTTTTCGTACTGTTCCGCCTATAATAATTCAGAGTATAACTCTGCGTAACGAAACATGGCAACCACTGCTTTCGTATGCAGATTAAATTAAAGCCCTCTCGTGGATCACTTGTTGTGTGATTCATTGACTCGTTCCAAAATCTGCGAGCTGCAGGACATTGTGGCCGATTCTCTAGGTTACACTCACTAAAATTAGTTGACAATATTAAGTCCGACAGGTCTTATGCGGTAGCCATAGATTCCATTTTCAAACTTACTTTTGAATTATTTTAATGTACTGATGAACTAATTCAAAAGTGAGTTCGAAAATGAAATCTATTGCAACCGCGTAAGAGCGTCGGAGCTAATATTGTCAAGTAATTTTAGTGCGTGTGCCCTAGAGAATTGGCCCCATTATATCAAATCGTAGGTAGGTCCAAGAGACGACCTCCTCCTGTTGTGCACTTGGGTCTACCTGTTGTTCAATTATTTCCTGTCCATCCTAGGTTTGCTGGAAGAAATCTCTTAATAGAGATAAGCTCGCCTTTGTCATGTGTTGTCCACTTTCCATTGTAAAATGTTTTATTTTGTGCAATAAAGTATATGAAAAAAAAAAGTATATGAGCTCCGTGGTGTTGCGGTCGTGGCGGTGCTTGCCAAGCGTGAGGTCCCGGGTTCGCAACCCGGCTGGGGAGGAAGAAAAAATCCTCCAGGTCGTAGATGTTTGTGATAGATGCCGTTTTTAGGGTTCTGTACCCGAAGGGTGCCAAACGCGACCCTATTACTGAGACTTCGTCCGTCCGTCCGTCCGTCTGTCATCAGGCTGTATCTCATGAACCGTGGTATCTAGACAAATGAAATTTTCACAAATGATGTATTTCTGTTGCCGCTATAACAACAAATAATAAAAAATAAAAGAAATTCAATATTAAGGGGGGCTCCCATACAACAAACGTGATTTTTTTTGCTTATTTCTGCTCGATATTGATAATGGTAGCAGGTAGACGCTTTAAATGTTCACAATATATTGAGTATATTATTTACATAACAAAATAATAATTAAATTAAAATTAAATTAATATTTAGGGGGGGCTCCCATACAACAAAAGTTTTTTTATAGATAATGGTACGGAACCCTTCGTGCGCGAGTCCGAATCGCACTTGGCCGGTTATTACTACTGAGCGAGCTATTGTGGTTGCGGTCGTGGCGGTGCTTGCACCATAGAAACCATCAGGATGGCAGTTCTTGTAAGAAAAGAAAAACTAAAGCTTGCACGAGTGGCGTAATACATATATGTACAAAACTAAAGCGTGCACGAGTGGCGTAATATGTACAAAACTAAAGCGTGCACGAGTGGCGTAATATGTACAAAACTAAAGCGTGCACGAGTGGCGTAATATGTACAAAACCTACATAGACACAGAGTTCATACACGTAGATAAAGGCTCAGCTCAAGTGGCCCCAAGTGGGCCAGGTGCAGGCAGTAGTTACTTACACCTCTGAAGAATAAGGAGAAATATAAACTTCGCAGAACAGTCCAAACAAGCGGTGTAGTGGAAATAATGCCTACGAGTAACCATAACCATAATACAGCAGGACAGCACAAAAACACTCACAAGTAAATTATACATTCATTCAAAACCTTTGATTTTTCGCCTCGCTTTGATGAATAATTCATACATTCGTTTGTTTTTCTGGGCAAGGGCTGAAGGGATTTCGTCAGTTATCTTTATTATCCTAATGAAAAATTCAGGGAGGAATTCGTCTTTTACCTTGTGAGGCCGATTAATCTTGGATACGGCTGCGAGAGGGATGCGGTTTTTAGGGCCTTAATAATTCCGAGCTAGGTAAGATGCATGATTTAGCATTATACCGGATGACAAAGGAATTGCTCTACTTCTTTACAAAAGCCATAACAACTAATACAAACTAACAAATATTTTTTTACGGAATGGAAACCGTGAAATATTGCGAAATAATGATAAAACAGAAAAAGGTCTGATAGGTCTCCTCCTGTATTTTAAAACCACAGAAAATGTGGATCATTAATGTCCCACTGAGGGGCACAGGTTTTGATAGGATAAGAGTTAAGATTGGAAAGAATTAAAATTAAAATGAAGCAGGTAATGAAATGAAAATCTGGCTTATCGTGGACTGTACCTTTGCCAACTCGTACGAAAAAGGCGTTATATTTTTAAATTATTTTATTTTAAAGCCTGCCGCCGAAGAGGCGTGTCATAAGAGAGTTTATTTGCGATTGTATTGTGCTGGCAGCACACTCGTGGATGGGTTTCAACCGTGATTCATTATGCTCGTCCACCCGCCCATACGCATTCATTCGAAAGGGCACGGCACTCCCTTTCACAATTTTACGCGCTGGAAAAATGGCTGCGTTACTCATATAAATCACTATAGGCCTATAGGCACTATAGGCACTGAGAAACACAGGGTAAAAGTATGCCGTGTCGTGTATGTCTTATGACTGAATTAATACTAGTGTAAGTAAGGACTCACATACGAAGTGTTTTGTACCAACTTACGAAAAATGCTTGTATAGGAATGGGAACTCACTAGTTGGTCCATCGTTGTGGTAGCCACTGAATTGTTATCTGGATTTTGGCAGGTCGGACCGCTAAGTATGGTCCTATACATATTATATTATGAACGGCTGTAAATATAATTAACTTTACATTGGTTTGTAGCTGCATTCCCCACAGTGAGGTCCCCAAACTAATTACGCAACCAACACCGTACAACATCATTCAATCACGATAATGCGGCCAAAATAACTAATTGGCTCCACAACGCGTCGATAAATACCACTTTATACACAAATAAAGAGAGGCTTTCGAATAATTTGTTGTCCATTCTGCTGCCACTCTTTTAAGGGTTCCGTACCCGAAGGGTGCCAAACGGGGCACTCTGACCGTCCATCTGCTTGTCCGTCCGTCAGCGGGTTAAATCTGTAACCGTAGAGAGTGGAAATTTTCACAGATTGTTATATCTGTTACCGCTATAGTAGCAACAAATAATAAACTACTTACACGCATTTTATATTAAAACGCCATGTAGGTCATCGGTGACCTGTGCCATGATTCTCGCGCATTCGATATACGATATCTTCAGTAATCTTCTTCTTTATCGAGTGATTAATCTCTCAATAAAGGTCTCGATATCCGTATATCGAAGGCGCGAGAATCATGCCACTGATCACCCTGCCCTGAGACCCTGCCCAACAAACTATATGTTTTTTTTTTAATTGGTGTTTGACGGGTTAAGGGCTTACATTAGTACCACCTTCGTAACTTTTTCTGCGTTTTTTCTTTTACGATGGTATATACGGATCCCTTCGTGTAGGAGTCAGACTCGCAATTGACTGGCTTTTTAATGTTCTCGGGATATTTATTCCATACCGCCGACTCGGCCGACCGCAGTGGCATTAAATTCGCATTATGAAATCGACCACCCTATACATGAAGATAGTACCACCCGCGCAAATTTAACCAGACAATTGGACCAAACGAACATCAGCCTTATACCTGTAGCTTAAGAACGAGGCAAGATGCTTGTGTAACTTGGTTACGACTGGCTCGCCGGATGCATTGAAGTCCTGAATGTAAATATGGAATGGTAGTTTGTTACCAAATGTTACCATTTTCTTCGGTGAATTGTAGACTGGATTGTGTTGTGAAGGTATGTGTGTCGCAGACTGCGGTCATTAGAACTTACTCAAGTAACGATAGATCAAATACCTTAAGGTTTATTTAGAAGTCAAACTTGTATTTTGTGACAAAATACTGTTCAAATAAAGTGCTGCTTGGAAGGCATTAAAGTTGCTGTTTTCAGATCGAGACAGTGACAGCGAGAACTTTAAGCAGTAAATCTTTGAGATGTCAGTTGTTCATCCGAGTTAGTAATCTAATCTAGGCAGTTGTATCCAGCGTTTCCTATCAACTGCAAAAGTGTCATTTTCAGATCGCCATGAATTTAGTAATCAGGAAAATGAAGTAATTAGAATATCGTCAAGCATTTACCGGGTGGCCGGAGGTGGCACAGACTAGAGAAGTGTGGACGAAAGAGGGGAGGCCTATGCCCAGCAGAGAAAAAAAAAACTATACGGAGTGGCAGAGGCACCATTGTGCCCTCTTTTGGCCATTATTCAATACTCCATTTTGCGTCACAGAGAGCTAGTCAGGGAGCACTTATCCAGTGGAGAGCGCATAGATACATTTTCCTTTGAAACACAACTCACCAATTTACGGGAGGCGGCGGAGGACGAGGTAAGAGAGCTGTGATTGGTCAGCCGCTGCGAAACTGTCTGGCGGCCCGTCATCGTACATACGTTGCGTATGCGAACGTTTGTTGAATACAACAAACGTTTGGCGAGCCGCATTCCCCCGCAGGCGCAGTCAATTGAATATATATAGTCTCTGGGGCTAGTTCACCGCCAAATCTATGGAGTATTAAAGGCTTCCTCATGATGTTGGAATAAAGTAGTTTTCCGTTACCATTAGAACATTCATATAATGTTAACTACTATTCTTATTGGTAGCAGCAGATGGTCAGCATAGGGATTAGAACCTGCATATCCTGCGTAAGAAATCCATAGGCTTAAGAGCTCTTTGAATCATCAATCAGCCAGCATAAAGGTACCGCCATCCACGATGACGATGACGCGTGACGTAGCTATTTGCATCTTTGTCTTTCAGCAGAGTGCCCCGATGAAACAGAAAGATGCAAATAGCTACGTCACGCGTCGCCGTGGATGGCGGTACCTATACACTACACAATCAATCCTCTAAGTCAATCTGGAAAATGTATATTTCACCACTCCCGCACGAAAGAAGTGTCTTTCCTCTACGAAAACAGTGAGGAAAGTTAGTTTTTCCTCACTGTTTGAACAGTGAGGAAAGTAATGATCCCGTTCAGAAACTAACCTTGCCTGATTTTTATGTTAAGTTTTAAAGATATTTTAAAAAATAAATAATTTTATACTTAGAATAGTTATATAAGTAAGTTAAGATTAATGTTTTTTATAAAATTTATCAAATTATTGTTAGTTCAGAAACATTAAAAACGTTAAATAAAATATTGCAAAAATTACATCGTCAAATTTAGGATTATAATTTTAGAACGCACTCAAAGAAAAAGACCCCTGTGAAAGAAGTACATTAGTACTTTTAACTTGAAAAATTGCAGTAATTTTACATTTCATTTTTAAATTATTTTCATGAATAACAGCTCTTTTTATTTTATAATAAAGAATTATTTTGTTTTGCTTTGTGACTATTTAATTTATTTACCTATGGTAACTGAATACTTTCTTGCTGGGAGTGGTGAAAAGTTTTGTGTGCAACATGTGAGCAAGTTCATTTGCTATTCGTTTTGTTGAGTCTTATTCAAAATCAAAACTCATAGGAAAAACGAACTTTCCTCACTTGTTGGATAAATAACTATTCTTATTACCACCGTCTTTACAATATGCCTTGTTGCCACATCAGGAAGGGAGGGCGGACAGTTCGGAAACCCCTTTAGGAAAGGCGTGAAGATATGGTCCAATTGATAAATGTCTAAACAGGCACCGCTGACAGCCCGTTTGTCTTCGAGTACGTTATCGCGAAAATACCTCTAAATCCACGCAACCGAATGAGTTCGACTCTTGAACTCGCATACATAAGGGGGCGTCCATTGATCACGCGACAATTTGGCGATTTTCTGACCCCCTCCCCCCAGGTGAGAAGTCGTGACACTTGGCCCAACCCTCTCCCCCTTACCACAGGTGAAAATTTTAAAAAATTGTATTGTAGATCTGTTGGATTTAAACCATACAATTTTCATCATTATTTTTATTTATGCTAGTAGATCGCAGCCTGTTAAGACACTTGGGGCTATTTGGGAGGTGTCAAAACCACCAAACTTAACTAAACTGACAACCCTAAATCCGACAGCTCTTGTACGGTGGCCACAGATTTCATTTTCAAAGACAAAATTTTAATTATTTTACTTAGTTTAGTTCATGTCTCCTCCTAAATGGCAGGGAGTGATAACATTTCAAAATAAATAGTTATTGCATTTTTTTTTGCGGAAAAAAGTACGTGATATTTATCGAGATCCCCTCTCCCCCACGGGAGTACTGTAAGATTCTGGTCCAGCCCTCCTCCCCCTGAATACCTTACGTATATAATGGACGCCCCCTTAGTCGCCTATGTCTACATCAGCAGCCATAAATCACAGCCATTTGAAAAGCTTTCCAATATACCGAAGTTATCTGGGGACCTATTACGGGAGAAAAAAAGACATGGGCTTCCCTTCTCGACGTGTCTGGTACAGATGGTATTTGTTCGCAGGATTTGTGAAGATTTTCATGATGATGACATTTTTGGGTCACGCATAGAACAAACGTGGTAAATACAGTTTTCCAACCATCTTTTGGCTGCTGATGACTTGATGAGTGACGTTCTTCCATCGATCTTTTGGCTGATGAGTGAGTGACGTTTACAGGGGGCGCCACTTCTACGCAACTTAATGCAATAAACCTGTCATCAACACCGATCTTTCATTTCTCATTGGTTACCATCAAGCGTTGTTGTTCGTCATCGCGCGCCTAAAGATGTAGCTTGATGTAATGTAGCGACATCGTCACTGCTGATGTCAGAAAAATATGGCTTTGGACTTGTCAAAAGTAGAGTGATTAGCTGAATAGAATATAACCGACCAAGTGCGAGTCGGACTCGCGCACGAAGGGTTCCGTGCCATTATCTATAAAAAACAGCAAAAAAAATGTATGGGAGCCCCCCCTAAATATTAATTTAATTTTAATTTAATTATTTATTTTTTAAGTAAATAATATACTCAATATATTGTGAACATTTTAAGCGTCTACCTGCTACCATTATCAATATCGAGCAAAAATGAGCAAAAAAATCACGTTTGTTGTATGGGGGCCGCCCTTAATATTAAATTTCTTTTGATTTTTAGTATTTGTTGTTATCGTGGCAACAGAAATACATCATCTGTGAAAATTTCAACTGTCTAGCTACCACGGTTCATGAGATACAGCCTGGTGACAGACGGACGGACGGACGGACAGACGGACAGCGAAGTCTCAGTAATAGGGTCCCGTTTGGCACCCTTCGGGTACGGAACCCTAAAAAGCATGTAATCGCGGTTTTGTGTTCGGAAACAGCGACATCACAAACTAATTACATCCAATACCTGGGGGTTTTTTGTTTTCTTTATCCCCAGCCGGGAATCGAACTCGAGGCCTCTCGCGTGGTAGGCAGGAGTCACAACCGCTGCGCCATAGAAGTCGTCAACAACGACCACAGAGAAAACGAGAACGACAGACAAATCAGTATCTTCTTCTGCTTCATTTTTCTTTTTCAGCGTTTTTGCGTCCACTGCCGAGACAAAAACTGAAAGCTAAACGCAGGTGGCGCTTCGTTGACTGTACCTTGTTTACGCTAGTGTCAAGTGTAGGGTTTAATACAATTTGACAGTTCCCGTGTCATACAATTATTCTGTGGTCATACCAAAAAATAAATAATAGCCATATAGAGTCGCGAATGCGCCACCTAGCGGGAGAAATTGACAGTTTTCTTCCCAATGACCGCCATCCGTGCGCGCTGCGGCCCCTCTCGTCCATGTGGGACTGTGATTCTGATGTCATCATTATTGAACCGTTCACACATCAACCTCTCTCATCGAAACTTGGTTTGCAGGAAGAGATCTCTTTTTAGAGATAAGCTCGCCATTGTACACTTTATATTACCTACCGTGTTTTGTTAACTTTTTTTGAGTGCAATAAAGAAATTATGAAATTATGAGAGCTACTCGAGCGCATGAAATGACAGATTGTCTGATCATCATTGTGACGTACAGGGAGCACTTATCCAGTGGAGAGCACTTAGATACATTTTCCTTTGAAACACAACTCACCGATTTACGGGCGGCGGGGGACGAGGTAAGAGAGCTGTGATTGGTCAGCCGCTGCGAAACTGTCTGGCGGCCCGTCATCGTGCATAGGTTGCGTTTGGCGAGCCACATTCCCCCGCAGGCGCAGTCAATTGCATATATTGTCTCTGGTGACGTAGCTGAGACAACACTCAGAGCTACCAGAAAGGAGGTTCAAAAACTATGTCAAAAACGGCCTATTGAAGAAGTCTTATTACAATGTAAAAGAATATTTAGATGACAAAACTGCATGGTCTTTACCATCTCAGCGCACAGAAATCCAAAGAGGGGCGATGGACTGAGTCAGTACGTCTCTCCTCGGTGTATTTCCTTAGACTTAAGTAGAAATACATAACATTGTATTTTTAAGGGTCTGATATTTTAAAAGAGGTACGGGGGAGGTTTCTTGCCCTTCTTTGCTCCATCCCTAAGCCCACAACTTCCGAACGGGCGGTAGTATACAAAAATATTAATATTATATTGACGTTGACTAAGTAATATGTATGATTTTATGATCAATAAAAATTTTGAACTTGAACTTGAACTTGCTCATGTATGCCTGTATGTAGCTAAGAGCGGTTTGTTAACATGATCCGTTACGCATTTTACGTAATAATTGAGTGGCTATCGCCTAATGTGCAACGGATAACGATAGCCACATCATGATAACGACGTTGCACCAACTTCGTTACTTCCGCCGAGTAGTTGCGCCGTTCGTTATAACTATCAGCTACTTCAGTGTCCGTTAATTGAAACTAATATTTTAAGGGATCGAAATTCGAGCTTCGTTCGTAGAAACGAAAGCGGTCGCAAAGTTATTGTGCATTTGAATGTGCTCTCAACTCAACTTAGTAGTTTGTTTCACTTTTCACTCGACTGCATTTGAAGTTTTGAACTAAGGCTGGATTACTACTTAATGTAATTTATTTCTTTAGTTTTTAGGGTTCCGTACCCGAAGGGTGGCAAACGAAACCCTATTACTAAGCCTCCGCTGTCCGTCCGTTCGTCCGTCTGTTACCAGGCTGTATATCATGGACCGTGATAGCTAGACAAATTTTCACAGATGATGTATTTCTGTTGCCGCTATAACAAAAAATACAAAAAAAAAGATAAATAAATATTTAAGGGGGCTCCCATACAACAGACATATTTTCTTGACGTTTTTATAGATAGGTAATGGTACGGAACCCTTCGTGCGCTAGTCTGACTCGCACTTGGCCGGTTTTTACCCATTATTATCCCCGTCGAGGGCCACAGGCCTTTACTCGGATCGGATCGAAATCAGAGCGAGTAGTACTCGCGTATCAAGGGTTCCGAACACACTTGGAGATTGTAACCTCGTTCGTAACTGGTGTCTAGTTTGGACAGACGGAGAGACAGACAGACAGACAGACAACAAAGTTATCCTCTTTTTTGTTTTGCACCTAAAAAGGTCCAAATGATGATAAATAATGATAAATTGTGGCATGATTCTCGCGCCTTCGATATACGGATATCGACCTATATCGAGTGATTTCGTATGGGAATCTGTCAATATTGGTCTCGATATCCGTATATCGAAGGCGCGAGAATCTACCCGCTGGGCTACGATTCTCGCGCATGCAATATTCGTTTCGTATATCGACACCTACCTATATCGAGTGAGATACTTTTACTCTCGTGGTAGCAAAAAGGTAGCGTAGCAAAATGGTAGAATGAAACCTTCTATATCTTTATGTTTTTTTTTGTTCTGCCCATTGTTTACCTTCTTGCTAGTAGATTAGTTATTCGAGTTTAAACCAAAGAAATAAATTGAATAGCTACTGAATTGAAATACGGAACAAATCTTTGCTATAGTTAACCAATACTGCGAAATCCTATAAAGTCTTGTTTTATAACAACTCAAAACCGAACTTGGCGAACTATTGGCAACTTTATCTTACAAAAAATACCCTCAGTAGAATGTTGGCGGCTAGTCTTTACTTTAACTCTGGGAAGAGTTGATGCTAGCTATCCTGTGCACTTTGTAGAAGTCCGGTATATTCAAGTTTTGCTGAGAACTTTGTTACTTAAAGAGCACCTCACCACCTCATTTTGCAAATTGTTGCTGCCAATAGACCCGTGTCAATGTTTATCAATGTCCGAAGTAAAGTTGTTCTTTAAATTGTTCTTGTAAAGGTACGCTCGGAATCAATTTCATAGAGATGCATAGAAACCAGTAGGGTCGCTTGCAGTCTGCGGTTGCAGTTTGCGGTCTGCATGCAATCCGTCTCGAAAGGCGCTCGTAGCAAACACGTTACGAAATGTTACGAACCGTAGCGGCTGGAGCCTAATTATGATAGCACAATGACCGCACAGTGATAATAACGCGACTTGCGCTGGCGGAATTGGGCCGCAGGGGCAAAAGTAGGCAATATGTTATACTCGCATAACTGTGGTATAGAAATATGTCTGATACGACATTATTCAACTTTGGTATGAAAGAAACTCAAAATATTTGACCAAAACGTGTCTTTAGGGTTCCGTACCCGAAGGGTGCCAAACGGGACCCTATTACTGAGACTTCGCTGTCCGTCCGTCTGTCTGTCTGTCTGTCTGTCTGTCTCATGAACCGTGGTAGCTAGACAGTTGAAATTTTCACAGATTATGTATTTCTGTTGCCGCTACGACAACAAATACTAAAAAACAAAAGAAATTTAATATTAAGGGGGTCTCCCATACTACTAACGTGTTTTTTTTTTTGCGGTTTTTTATAGATAATAGTACGGAACCCTTTGTGCGCGAGTCCGACTCGCACTTGGCCGGTTATTTCTTTCTATTTAACTGCGAAATTAATAACCTCTCGCTCCGACGTCTATTGTTCTCCATAGTAAGTTTGTTCGGCCTATGTCCTTATGAGAGAATAGCGATTACTACAAAAAATGCCCGAATTAATTACCTGAACCGCTTATACATGATCAATTGATCAAACATCCTCATTAAAATATTGGGGCCAAGCGAAAACGATACGAGGCCAAGGCCCCCGATTCTCGCGCTATCGGGATCATCTCCCCAGTGATATCAGTTTTGATACCGCCTAAATCTGTCGAAAACGATCTCGATTTATAATTATTTCGATCGAAAACGGGTCGAGATATCTCGGTTGGTCGAAAGGCTAGTCGTAAGAATAGCTTTTTCTTGTGTTTGATAGAGATTTCGGTACATCAAAATCGATATTTTGACCATGGACATGATCTCGGACCAGAATTGCCCCCTGGCCCTTAATTGAATAATAAAATGTTGATTTCCAAAAGCACATTAAAGTAATATGCTTACAATAAAATTTGACTGGCTCGATCTGGATTGACGTATTTTGGTTTACGATAATTCGTTGGCAGGAGACGGCTAATTCTGCGAAGACCATCAATCATAATGACGATATAGGTCAAAATAATGCAATAATGACTAAGTAGGTATCATGAGGTTGGGTAGAAGGTCAAAATAGATTATATATACACTAACGTTACATCTGTTTGCTTTTTTGGCGCACTTATAGCCAGTATAGCCTCTTACCCTGAGTTTCACGAAACTATTTTGAAATTTAAGTTGTCATTTAACTAGTACAATCGCGAGAATCTCATAGGATAGTCATTTGTTTCAGTGGCATTTGATTAAATTTTTTTTTTTCGTGAAACCCACTTTTACTTTAAGTTTCATTAATGTGTTTGCTAATTCTGTGGTTTTTATTTATTTTTGTATTTATAGTACTGTTAAAACTCATAAAGGCTAGACTCATTATCATTACTTCATATTGGAAACAGTTGTTTCAGAAATATTAACAAAAGTCATGACTCTATTCTCTTGTGGTACAATTTCTAAGTAATAGTAAGTCCTGTCTGCGACCTTTGACAAGTTTGCAAGAAGTCAAGGGTCGATAGGCGTTAAACAACAATCTGGGGTTGAGGCTACCTCATTTGCTAGGGTCCTAGGTTAGAGCCCCAGAAAGGAAGTTTAGGTGCGCAAAAGTTTTTAGTTGAGGGCACTTTCTCTGTGACTTGTCTATCATTGTCATTTGTCGGGAGGAAAGTTCTATCGATATCGATATTCTTAAACAATAACTTAAGCTTTATTTGTGAAACATAGGTATTAAGATTTTAAAGTGTTTATGGTAGGGACCATAATTCGTGAAAGATTTTGACAACTTATTTTACACAAATAGATACTTAGTAGTACTGCTATAGATACTAGACTATTTGCTTTAACTTGATTTAATTTATTCATGATCTGATTAATTTATTACCTCAGATGAATAAAACTTTTTGCTTACTGTCTTGTGTTTAAGTAATAAACTTTTAGCACCCTGTACGTTAAACTAATTAAATAAAGCAGATTTATTCCCCATTGAGAAAATGAAAACATTTACATTCTACGTTCTACACAAAATATCCATTATTTTATTTAATTAATTGCTGAACTATCTGATATTTTAACATAATACAGTCAACCAAGCCGATAGCTGACCCCTCTAGACTCATTAATTCTATACAACAGGGGGTCAGGTACGCTTGGCTGACTGTACAGGCCGCGACAAGTTTCTTTGGCTCTAACCTGCCTTTCTCGCGTAGTCGAAGAATCGTGGCGCGAACTATAACCAAACCATAGCACCATCAATACACTTCATCAGATAAACAGATCATCAAACTATACCGGATATCTGCGGCCAGCTTTATGTAATGTAAGGGAAGGCGATCGGATAAATAGACAGATAGTTGCCCTCGATTGACCTTTACGTCGTTGTCATGTGACCCAGTTTCCCCCTGGGACACGGGTTACTGACAGCGATTTAGGAGAAAAGTACCCAGTTCCTTTTGATATGCTGCTTTCCCTTTGACTTTTGATATGGTTGGCCTTTCTCTTTCTATAGAGTAAGCTGCATGCGACGGCGACGTGAATAATTAGGCATCACGTCGTGCCCCGTCAGTATTCTTTAAATGAAAATGTTTAAAAGCCAATATTACAGTGACTTTGCTATGAGAACCCGTCGACACAATAGGCTTGTGGCCCAGGTAATCCAATAAATCTAGGAAAAAGTCTTAAGTTGAATTATGTACAAAATGGCTTGACATTCTCAGAATTGTATATTTCAGTAGCGGGGCAGTAGCGGGGCAGTAGCGGGGCGGGTGTCAAAAACAAGAAACTCTATCAAGCATGTCACACCATTCAGGCGGGGCGGCTCGAAAGCGGGCCCACATTTGTCTTGTGACGGACATTTGATTTGACCATAAAGGACATTGCCTACTTGACTATGGAAGTTGGACCAAGTTCTGCCTAGAATGCTCACATAGTGCAATTTGGTCCTTAGATCATCACTAAAGTTTAATCCAAAGCGCATACAAATCTATCCCCGGAGTCCAAAGAAAAACAGTATCCGTGCAGTTCCGCTGCAGTGCAGTTCCGCTTAGTACGAGTTTCCACCTGTCATACATAAGTCAATGGATTGCACAGTATGAAAATAAATGCCAAAAGATAGTTGGAAAGCTTTAAAGCTTGAAAGAGATGACGTAGACCAAAAAGAGTTGCTCAGAATAGTCACGTGAGTAACTACACCCGGTAGTAAAACTGGAATTAATGATTGTTTTAGGGGCAGCCGTAAAATGTCGACACCAGCGCTGTTCGTTCAACTCACTTCAGACAACCGAGCATATGTATTGTGGGAACTGTTTCATACTCTAACATCAAATTCTTTGACACAGATGACTTACCCTTGTGAGCATCTCCCTACTTTGAGGATTGTAATAACTGTGGCGATGAGTTAGATAGACCCCTTTAACTTGAAATGGAGTACTGAATAACCGGTTAACACCCACGGTAGCGTAAGGACAAAAGAGTCCTTGGAACAATATTGACATTAAAATTATAAAAAAAAAAATGTCATTAAAATTATTTTGACAGTGGGTACCAAGACGTCAATGAATGTCTAATTTTTGACGTTGGTACCCACTGTCAAACTAATTTTAATGTATTTTTTGACGTGACAACGTCTTATAAATTGGTTTGCCGGGTGACACTTCAAGAAACTGCGTTACGCTCCGCTCACGTTATGCGCTCACAATGAGAGCGAGTGAGAGGCACGCGTCCCTTCCACTCGGGCATGGTTAGCCCGCCTAAGAGCGAGAGAGACAGACGCTGTTTCATTGTACGCAAATGTATTGCAAGTTATTGTATGTATATTTGTATATACATAAATACGTATGTATGTGTAAAGGTAAAAATATTGTTAATATGAAATTCAGTGCGAGATTCTTTGTATAAATTAATGTTTTAAATATAATTCTTTGTATAAATAAATGTTTTAAATTGTTACTATTATTTCATCCTTCTTCCTACTATACGAATGAATATTCACATTAAAATTATTTTACCACTCAAAGTCGTTGTCACGTAAAACTTTCGCCCGTATACCGACTTTACAGGCAACCAATTTTTTTTATAAAAAAAAATGGCTCGAGTTAACCGGTTAAATATGTGCGTTTGCATCTCTGCTGCGTCGTTTTGTCGTGTAGAAAAGACATAAAGCTACGTTTGAAATATGAAATAAGATACTTTATTTGTGTATCGTTGGTGGCCGTAATTAGGTCAGACTATTTTCGGTTTCCATATAGGCCTGTAAAGTATTTGATTCGTCGCTGAACGCGTGGAAGCAAATACCACCTTCTCCAATTAATCTGCATGAAAAATTACCTTCTTATCTCTGAACGCGTGGAAGCAAATACCACCTTCTCCAATTAATCTGCATGAAAAATTACCTTCTTATCTCTGAACGCGTGGAAGCAAATACCACCTTCTCCAATTAATCGGCATGAAAAATTACCTTCTTATCTCTGAACGCGTGGAAGCAAATACCACCTTCTCCAATTAATCTGCATGAAAAATTACCTTCTTCGGCGTGAAGATAAGTTCTTCTTATTCTTCTTCTCACCGCGGCTTCAAACCTCGCAGGATGGTTCAATATAAACACCACCACCACCACAAATAGCTTTCTTCTTCTTCTAGCACTGTTCATAACATAACGGAGAAATTACTAAAATAAGAAGAACTTGAACTATTACTTGAAGTACTAAAATAAGAAGAACTTGAACTATTACTTGAAGTACTAAAATAAGAAGAACTTGAACTATTACTTGAAGTACTAAAATAAGAAGAACTTGAACTATTATTCCCTTCCATATCCTCTTCTTGTAACATCGAGGGGTTGAATGGGTGCCCCGTTCAATTAGCTGTCAGACAATCGTAACTTTCGAGCCATTTGACGTAGACAGGGCGAATGGGCACCGACCCTGTTCATTACGTATAGTGCAGTTGCAGTAGCAGCAAGCAGCAAAGTATTCCTCAACTTTGTTAGCGAGAAGCAAGATTGAAGAGCCAAAAAATATCTACAGTGGTAAGTTTGAGCCCCGGTTACCGAGATGCTCAACAAAGGCTATGATTAGCTCACAGAGTAATAAACAAAGGACATGGCTAAAAATCATCCTCATACTCCACGAAGACTTCATAATTTCATAATTTCTTTATTGCACGGAAAACAATGTGAGACATAGTCTTAAAACAAAGGTAAATAGGCAAAGGCGAGCTTATCTCTAAAAAGAGATTTCAATTACCAAACAGCATTTAAATATTAATTTATGAATTAATTCATAATTTCTTTATTGCACACAATTAATTGCAATGACAAAAAGTAAATAAAAACAGTGTACAAAGGCGAGCTTATCTCTAAAAAGAGATCTCTTCCAGCAAACCAAGTTCCGATGAATTAATGTGTCTCTATTTATTTTCTAGAAGTTTTATGAAAAATATATAATGAATAGTTGTAAGCTTTATATTCCCCGGAAGTTTGTAAATAAAAACGTCAGATGCTCGAATACTCACAGTAAAATCCATCTTGAAGATTTTGGACGACTATGATAATAAATAAGCAACTTCCCGTACAAGACGACGATTATATATTAACTCGATTGACGAGTTAATTTTCAGAATTGTGAAGACTTAAGAAGTTGAAACTTTAGAAAAAGGGTAAAGTGATATTTAGTCAACCAGGATGTGTATTGGCTAGTTGCGATGTCTGTAGTCTGCTGCCCATACAAAATTTGGTCATTTCCTTTCAGCCAATCACGAGCCCCTATCAGCCAATCGCTTGCCGCTATTTCGAATCAAGCTTCGATTGGTCGCATGTTATTATAGTTGAACACACTTTCGAAAACTGGAGGTTAATGCCTTAAAATATAAAAAAAAAACATAAAATATTCACTATTCACCACACTACCTACATATTTATGTTTGTAAAAAATTACATAACAAAAGGTGGTGTGACATACTGGGAACAAACGAATTAGATCGTTTTTTGATGTTTCTAATTTATTATGTGTACTATGTCTATTGAATAAATGATCTATCTATCTATATATCTATCTACCTAGAAGAAAAATTACCGGTTAAATAAATTAAATACTTTGTCGGTTTTCCATACTGTACCACCGATCACATTTAACCCGTACGCCGCCGCGCGCACACATCTACAGACCTACATCTACAAGCAGTTCCGTTCCTTTCGATATCTCCGCTCACTGGGTAAATAAATTAAGCGTCTGTCTATCGGATAGATAAACCGCTTAGCCCTTTAGTTTAACACGGGCGTGGATCTTCATACAATGCGCGCTCTTACAACCTATACCACAGAAGAGATAATAGTACTCCGTACAGAACGGCCACTCCCTTCCCCGCGCTGATTCAGATACCGCACCCCACCCCTGGCGTCGAAAGATTGGTTAAAAGATCAATAGACAGGGCTGAACGCCTGACGAGTGACGACGCGTATACTTTAATATCGCTGCATTTGCCGCGCCACCAGCCCTAGCAATGTTTACGCACACATTTGCACGTATACAAACATCATTTGGTTACGTAGTAGTAATAGGTGATTATTTTACGAGCGTTCTATGGAGTGTCCGAGGTGTGCCTATACCACAGATTAATAAAGAGTCCTATACTTAGAAGCCTGTAATAATAACAGCTGTCAGCTCTTAGAGTTGTCTCAGTTATGTATGCCACAAGCAGAGACTGTATATCCAATTGACTGCGCCTGCGGGGGAATGCGGCTCACTCGCATGTTGTATTCAACAAACGTTTGCATGCGCAACCTATGTACGATGACGGGCCGCCAGACAGTTTCGCAGCGGCTACGGCTGACCAATCACAACTTTCTTACCTCGTCCCCAGCCGCCCGTAAATTGGTGAGTTGTGTTTCAAAGGAAAATGTATCTATGCGCTCTCCACTGGATAAGTGCTCCCTGGCCACAAGTCACAACACAATGATGGGGCGCCACCCCCTCTAAAGGACAAACGTTATGGATAAAAAATATGTAATCGTTGAAAGCTTAGTCGGAAGTTAGATTATGCTAACAGAATTACGGTACGGCTAATGTGCAAATCAGTTTTTTGAGCGAACGATTCGAGTTGTCACATTTCATGTGCGTGTACAAATGCGTGTATCTTCTATGTGTGCGTTCCTCGCGGATTGAAGGAAGCTTTACTTCTGTAGTGTTTGCGTCTTGTGCCTTCAGGGCAAGTGATCTGATGTCTGTTGTGTCTTCCCGCCGGGTGGGAGATTAATTAGGGGTCCTCGGGTCTTCGGGGTGTCGTAATAATCGTCGAGAGGCCATATCCTTAACCCTTTAGCAGAAGATTGGATGTACCGGATGAATTCTAATTAGGTGAACGGGAAATGATAGCACCCATCAATAAATCAACTTTTCACGCCAGCGCTTGGTGGGGAAAAATGGTTTTGTAATGGGGCCCCAAAACATTGAATAGATACAGCGGAGGGTTATTAATACGGAACGGAACTCTAAAAATGAGTGCCCAATATGACATTAATATGACGTATATCCCCGGAGTACCTAGCACGTTCCAACAAGAAGTCATTTGTAACTATGACTGAACAAAACAAGATAGTAACACGACATTTACTTCAAAGCGTCCCATCATTGCCCTATGGGCCAGTTGAAAGCACAAGTTACCACCGAATATTTACCAGACAGCCCATGTTCGTATCTTCATACGAATAAAGGGCAGATTTGCCTGTCAAAATTGTAATATTTATTTGCTTTTGTTTTTTTGAACATGTCCCTGGAGTGTCTTGAGTAGGATGACTATGATTTTGAATATGAACTGGGATTTAATAAGCACGGACAGCTATAAGAGACTTTATTGTCCCGATTTAGATACCAATTTCCCTGTTTTAGTGATTAAAAAGCTAAAAATTTTAATTGTATTTTTCTCATGTGCCAAGAGAAGGGAAACTAAAATACTACTAGCGAAGTTATAATACTAGCGAATCAAGCAAAAAACACAAAATAGATAGATATTTTTCCTCAAGCGTGATTGTATACTTACTATTACTTAATACCATAAACAATTTCTTTTATAAAAACCGAGAGGGAAATTCAGAGCCAACATCCAGCAGTGGAGACGCACTGAAAGAAGAAGAAGACGTCAGTTGTTATTTGAAAGATAGAGCTCGTCTAAGCTGAAATGACGCGCCCCACTGCTTGGTTTTGTATTTACTTGTCATACAAAACCAAGGAGTGGGGCGCGTCATTTCAGCTTAGACGAGCTCTACCTTTCCCCGCATCTTCAAAATGTGATAACATGGTCACCCTCGTCCAAAAGTCATACATCTTCACATCTTCGCAGATTTCCGACACTCCATTATGGTAAATGCAACCTGCCTAGGGAGGTTGCGGGACTTTCAAAAAATTCTCCTCAAGGCTCGGTTGATACAGTCTTCCGGATGATTTTGTCACTTAAGGGTTTACAGGGGGCGCCCCAGTTCTAGGCAACTTCAACGAACCTGTCATCAAGAGATGTGGATCCACCTGTCAACGCAATCCAAAAGAATTGATTCACAAATAAATTAACAATTCTTTATTGTACACAATTATTGAAACAGTTACATAAAACATATATGATAAAAGCTGAACTCTGAAAAGAGATTTCTTCCAGCAAAACAGGCGTGATAGTTTTTTTTTGTAAATAAACAAACGTTTGAAGCAAACTTTTAACTCCAGAATCATAAGTTAAATGTTTGCTTCAAACGTTTGTTTTGTTTTGCATGATCAGATCACTTTTATGGCCAGTGCCTTTTCGGAGACTACTTTTGGGCTACTTTTAAATTTATTATAACAAAACAAAAAAAAACATCTGAAATTCGTCGAATCCATTTCTACGCTTTCAATTTTCCCCGCAACTTGGAGACTTTGAAATTACCATAAGAAGGGCCCCGTCACGCGCCAAGAAGAATGTTAATTAATTTATTTATCACGAGAGGCCCATCATTGTGGATGACAGGGTCGATATTGATGGATGGCGCTGAGGTGCGGTGGAGTGAGAAATTCATTATAATATTGTAAACAAAATAATGCTAAAAAGGAAAGAATTGGTTGGCCATGGGTAATCTTGTGAGTCCGGGCCGTGTGGGAAAGAGTATTTTTAACCGACTTCATTAATGTTATGATTGTTATAGTATGATAAATGAAAGATGATTTTGAAGTGAATGTAAAGATAATAAATAAAAGACGATGTTAATTAGTGAAAGACTCGGAGGAATCAACCAGAAGTTGGATTGATTGGCTAAGGTGAAAGATGATAACTGATAAAGTAAAGGATGATTAGTGAAAGATTAGCCAGAGACTATATATTCAATTGAATGCGCCTGCGACTGAATGCGGCTCGCCAAACGTTTGTTGTATTCAACAAACGTTCGCATACGCAACCTATGTACAATGACGGGCCGGCAGACAGTTTCGCAGCGGCTGACCAATCACAGCTCTCTTACCTCGTCCCCCGCCGTCCGTAAATTGGTGAGGTGTGTTTCAAAGGAAAATGTATCTATGCGCTCTCCACTGGATAAGTGCTCCCTGCGACAAGCTCAGGTGACAAGTGAAAACATCAAGTCAAAATAACTCAAAAAGCACTTGACATTGATTTCTAATCAAATTAAATATGGTTTGTGGAAGTCGTTTTTAGGGTTCCGTACCCGAAGGGTGCCAAACGGGACCCTATTACTGAGACTTCGCTGTCCGTCTGTCCGTCCGTCCGTCCGTCCGTCCTGTCTGTCACCAGGCTGTAACTCATGAACCGTGGTAGCTAGACAGGTGAAATTTTCACAGATGATGTATTTCTGTTGCCGCTATAACAAAAAATACTAAAAATCAAAAGAAATTTAATATTAAGGGGGGCTCCCATACAACAAACGTGTTTTTTTTTGCTCATTTTTGCTCGATATTGATAATGGTAGCAGGTAGACGCTTAAAATGTTCACAATATATTATATATTATTTACTTAAAAAATAAATAATTAAATTAAAATTAAATTAATATTTAGGGGGGGCTCCCATACTTTTTTTTTTGCGGTTTTTTATAGATAATGGTACGGAACCCTTCGTGCGCGAGTCCGACTCGCACTTGGCCGGTTTTATTTTAAAAGTTTTAGCTTTGTTTCAGTCAAAATTACTCACTGTGCATATCGATGGCCAATAAACTAGTACTGCCCTGTGTACCATTCATCATTACGCTATCTTGCTGGCACATAGTCGGAGGTAAGACTTCTCAAATGCACTTTACACTACACTTTAACAATCTGGAGAAGCCAGCGTGTAGTGTAGCCCATTTTATAAATCAACACATTACAATTTCATTGCAAGTGTTAAAAAATAAGTATGTACCTACGTAGTAGGTATAAGTAGTCGTAGGAAATATCTTGTTAGAGATAAGCTCGCCTTTGTACATTGTTATTCTGTCATGTATTTTCTGATCTGTTTTGTGGAGTACAATAAATACATTATAAATTACGAAATTACGAAGCAGTATTAATAATATTAATTACCACAATTGAAACAAAAAGTAAACTTTTGAAAAAACCGACTTCCACAAACCCTATTTGATTAGATTGAGTTTAATACAAACTAAAACCCCTTATCCCCCCCCCCCTTGGGGAATTAATTTTGTCAAATCTCATATCAGTGCTACCCCACTCTACTAAGGAACCCCTGTACAAAGTTTCATGGTTCTAGGTCCACCGGTTTAGGCTATGCGTTGCCTGCCCGTCAGCCACGCATTGTATTTGTACCTAGTATTGAGCAGATCTGGTGGCCATATGTGGTCTTCATCAGCAGTTCCGCATCACAATATTATGCTTACCATGTGCATTTGCACGAGTTATTATGAAAAACACAAAAATCACTATAGGTCTGCCTATAATATTTGAAGAGTTCTCTCGATTTCTCCAGGATCCCATCATCAGATCCTGACCTGGTGTTAATGGGACCAATGGGAAGGTAAACCCTTTCAAACAAAAAAATAATTTTCCAAATCAGTCCATCCGTTTAGGCGCTATCGAGGCACATACAAAAAAAAAAAAACATCCGGACGAATTGTAAACCTCCTCCTTTGGGAAGTCGGTTAAAAAATACTAAGATTTTATACAAACAAAACTGCCCCCACCAAGGGGCATGGACCTTCTGCCCTTCAGCTCTCTCCACGACTCTGCCAAACAAGTCTAAGGTAAGGTACTTTATTATTATTATTAGCCTATAGCATCCCACTGCTGGGCAAAGGCCTCTCTTCCCCGTTTCCATGCATACCTATGCTATATCCATAACTCAGATCCAGTCATTCTAATGTATTGTTATTAGCCCAGTTTGGACTGCTGAAATAGTAAATTGTGGCTTTATGAAATGGGCGAGAGAATTCATATCCACTCCCAGCTCGCAAACAATGCCTTTGTCAGCTTGCTTCGTGAATTACCAAACATTCAGCATACCGTAGGCGGAGTGCGTTACGTTGACGCTTTTAAGCAGAATGGTGCTTCCCAGACTCCAAGGGTGTAACGGATATGATGCATCGTGTCTAGTAATACTTTCAATATAGGAAATGTATAAAATAGTTGAGTACAGTTTTGCAACGATCTTTAGGTTGATGAGTGACGTTTACAGGGGGGCGCCAGCTCTACGCAATTTAAAGCACCGAAACTGTCATCGACACAGACCTTTTACTCGTCATTGGTCATCAACCGTTATTTCCACTTGTCACCGCGTGCCTAAAGATCATTAGAAAGCTGTAATTAATAAACGATGTCTATGTCCATAGTCTATTCGTGATAAGAATGCAGTAAAGTCACCACTGTCCGGCGGCCTAGCCACGCCCCGTAACCAATCAAATCGTTTCCAATTATCAAGCCAAGTTCACAGTGACCAGTTGAAGGCAAACTTTCGAACGCGAAGGTTGTGTCCTGTCCTGTGAGTGTGTGTTAACAGATTTAAGTTTAAATTTCACTGCATTCTTATCACGAATAGACTGTAGCTGAATGGCTTCCAGCAAAGGATGATACTGTTGCGCCTATGTTTGCTCAACTTGGCGGGGGCGCTTCCGCGCCCCCAGATGCCTATAGATATCAACGTTATGGGCCTATTAGACTACGCTGTCGGCAGGGCCCTGTCTGACTCACTGTCTCTTTCTTGTCGTTCCATCAGAGTGAGACGTCTATACGAATCGTGCCCTGCCGACAGCGTAATGTAATAAGCGCTTTAGTCAGTTTAGCGGTATTTTTGGTTTTGGTTGATTAGCTGGATCCACATCAAGCGATCGTACGCGCACCGAATCGCGCGCGATCCAGAGCGTGTTGAAGCGTGTTGGATCAGCGATCAGCCCCCCCCCCCCCCCCAGACAAAGTTAAACGCTAACGCTAGCGAAACGAAACGATAACTTTTTATGGATGCGATTTGACATTTGGCTTCGCTAAGGTGACGTCAACGTAGCGATTCCAAATGTCAAATCGCATACATAAAATGTTATCGTTTCGTTTCGCTATCCTTAGCGTTTAACATGTCCACAGGTACAGGATCGCCAGAAATTGTCCGATCCAACGGCTGGAACGTTGGACCGCTTGGTGTGGTCCAGCTATGACCATTACTTATCTTTGGCTCAGTTTTTTTTCTATTTCGGGTTGACTGCTTCATCGCAATCTGAAGGATAGGGCCTTCAATAATCGTTGCGGGTCTCCGGCTTGCACTGAATCCCTTTACGGCTGGGCGAGGCCCATCGGCCATGACCTCAGTGAACCGATTGTTTTGGCGTGGTTTGGACGCGTTAAGAATCGCTTTTGCTTTTTATTTATTGTGCACTTGGACTATTCTCTCAGAACAATCTGCCCTATCTTGCCTAGGTTTGCTGGAAGAAATCTCTTTTTAGAGATAAGCTCGCCTTTGCCTATTTACCTTTGTTTTAAGACTATTTATCACATTGTTTTCCGTGCAATATAGAATTATGAATTATGTAAGTTTATTTAAATAAATTAACTAGTACTAACTTCGCTTTTCGGTTATTATCACGCATACAAATGTACCGGTTTCGTTTGGCGAATGGAATAAATTTCCCGATGTCATCGCCCCTGAACGCCTTTTCATTTGCTCAAACCCGGGAATCGTTTCATTGCATTTCCAACCGGATGCTGACACGGAGCTAATGAACGGAGTTGTGTTGGGTAAAATATTTATTAAAAACTTTCAGCTCAGTGCCCTGTGCCCACGCTTGATTCTCACGCAGGAGATGCAGTTTCGAATCCCGGTGCTGACCATGTATCAATGAGAGAACAAATCGAATTCACAGAGAAAGTTGTTCATAATCATTATCATTCCCTAAATATCTACTACACATGTGTTACATACAACCTGGGGGGTCATTCCGCTATTTACATTGAAATTCGCTGACCAATGATCCGAAATGGTAGTTTGTTGGTGTTGCTGACTTTTCACAATTTCATTAAAATGGTGTCCCTAACATTCATGCAAAATTTTCAGCTTCCTGGGAATTTATGCAAGGGTACCCCACCCCTCTTTTTGAGCCTAATTTGACCGGACTACATATATGTTGACAGTAGACATTTTTGAATGATCAATGTATTGTAATGTAAACAGCGTGACGGCCCTGTATTATCAATATTATCATTGGCCCAGCGCATCTATTTGACAGTCACGCACACAAAGGCGCAGGTTACAGAAATCGTTTTCGGTTTGATCACAAAAATACAAATCGAGCAATTTTCACAAAAATACGAACGTAGTTTCTTTAGATTGTCCAATCAAAGCCAAACCAGAGAATTAGATATACGCAAAGATGCAGATTCAAGAAACGCCTCCAAAAAGGCATTAGCTCAACGCCATTAAGGCGACGTTTCCGCTAATATATTACCTCGGTTATCACATTAAAGAAAGGCTCCTCAACGCTTGTATAATTTCTTTTAATATTTCGCTCCGAGGTGTAGGTTTGCTCGATTCTATTTGCTAGAATTCACAAAATGTAACTTTAATATTCTTTTGAAGAAGAATTATGCTTCTTTTCTTTAAATTAGTATTCTTGTTAGTATGAGGTAACTATACTATGGCTTACCTAACTCTTAATATTATTTTTACCTTGCCTTACTGGAGAAATCTTATATTAGAGATAAACTAGCTTTTGTAAACACACGTATTTTCTGTTAGTGTTTTATATAGTTCTGCAATAAATAATACTCTAAAATACTCTTTTAGACCGTAATGTTTCAGTAGTTTTTGAACTTATTGTCTTGTTTGCTCACTTGTTACATCGTTACATCCTACGATATCCAAAGATAATATGAATAACGATATCCACAGCGATTTTGTGCCTTCCGAATTACAAGATGACATTCACGTGGCCACCCCGACATCGTAGGCCATAAAAACGGTACGTTTTTAGGGTTATTTGGTTACATCCCACATAGCATGGTCTATTTGTCCTTCCAGGTGAACGCGCACCTAGACGCGCCGCAGGAGCCGCACGCACCGCAGTCATCGCATTTTATAAATCTTCATGCAACGCCTCGCACCAATCCGCGCCGAACGAATCGCATTTCAGTAAAATGCTGTAGGTATACTGATCCCACCAGCCCTTGCGGATGACTTCATCAGCAAATTCCTGGGTAGTTTGGGGTTATGTTTTGTGCAATGCAGTGGCAAAGTGGCAATACTTTTTGGTGGAGTCTTTTTTATGTTTTTTCCTCATTTAGGGCATTATTTTACAATATTTGGATAAATGAATGCTTACGGTAATAATAAATTATGTTATTTTGTTAGTTTGGATATTGTGATTTTTTTTGCACCAAAATATAGAGTAAATCGGCATTTTTGTCGGTTAGATGTTAGTTTTATTTAACCGGAGCGATCGCGGATCACGATCGGACCTCTTTGTTGTTCTCCCAAAGTCCGCAAAATACGCACAGACAGCGTTTACTTTTTTAAACAAATACTTAGGAACATATCAAAGAACTGAAGCGTCCTTTCCTATTCAACTATAGACAAGTCCTAAATCCCCGATTTTTCACGGTTGGATTTCTTCCAGAGAAAAGTGTTTTTAGTTGTACCCATCGTTACATGACGGTTTAAAAACTCAGCTACTAAACTTTGGGGCTTAACAATGAAGCCATTGAATTCACTTTTCAGTAAACTTGCGCGGGTCTGGTCAACCGTCTTTTGTTGTGAGGAAATATTCCCTGTTGAATTTTGATTTGACGAAATTTTTTTTAGTTGCAAGGGAAATATTACGTAATAAATTATTAACTGTACTACACAAAACAGACTAAAAATAAGCTTATCGTGCGAGTTCGATAAGCGAGAATAATTATCTCTATTATGATGTTTCTTCCCGCAAACCATGGATAGAAAGGGAAATGCATAAATTAAAAACAATAATGAATGACACACAAAGAACGTTATAAAAGCAAGTCAAAAGAAAAAGAGCGAACGTGTCAATGAGGAGACAAAATTCAACATGAAAGAGCTCTTTGAAATATGCCAGAGTTTTTAGTCTCTTTTCCGAAACACATTTTCGTCTAAAAATTCGGCCACAGAGTGTCAGAAACACAGTTTCCTGATTGCCGCCGGCGGCGGCGAGAATCCGCAACACTCGGGTAGAGCAAATTTTAAAGATGGTTTCAGAGGTGCACTAGCTATAAAAACTATTTATCGTTACTTGTCCAAAAGTTAAATCAATTGAAAACTCATTCATGATAATTTTATAATAACCAGCCAAGTGCGAGTCGGACTCGTGCACGAAGGGTTCTGTTCTATAAAAAAGAACGCAAAAATCATGTTAGTTGTATGGGAGCCTCGTTTTACTTTTGTTTTTTGTATTTGTTTGTTAACATAAATACATCATCTGTGAAAATTCCAACTGTCTAGCTACCACGGTTCATGAGATACAGCATGGTGACAGACAGACAGACGGACGGACAGACGGACGGACAGACGGACGGATAGACGGACGGACAAACGGACGGACAGACGGACGGACAGACGGACGGACAGACGGACGGACAGACGGACGGACAGACGGACGGACGGACAGACGGACGGACAGAAGGACGGACAGACGGACGGACAGACGGACGGACAGACGGACGGACAGACGGACGGGCAGCGAAATCTCAGTAGTAGGGTCCCGTTTGGCACCCTTTGGGTACAGAAGCCTAAAAATTGTTGGAATTAATTTCATTCATTCAACATTCCATTCTATCAGATCTCGGCAGTTCATTCACATAATTCCCTTCACTAGAAATTACAGTTTTTTGGTGTGTAAGTAAAAAAAAAGACAATTAAGGATAAATAGACCATAGTGCCCTAAAATTTGATCCATTGAATGCTATACACGATCCAGACGGCTATACACGATGTAATCGGTGAATCAGGTAGGTACCAATTTTTCTAACTCAGTTATTGACGGTGGTCACGTTGAAGTCGTCATTACATGAAAAAACAAACTTATTTTTTATAATAACTTTTATTTTGAACTCAATTTATCCTAAATTCCTTGTCACCCACCCGAATATAATATACAGGGTGACATTTAATTAGCTGACCGTATTTTGGAGAATGATAGTACCTATCATTATGAACAACTTTCCCCAAGAAACATATGATTATTTTTTTTGTTCCCCAGTACATTGCCCTGATCAGCTGATTTTAAGTTACCTACTATGGGAGACCCAAATTTTTTTTTCGTTTGCGACCATATAAATATAATTATAATTATGTTCCTTGGGGAAAGTTCTTCATAATGCTGGGCACTATCATTCCCCAAAATATGGTCAACTATTTAAATGTAACCCTGTATAGATAAAAAACATCACTTATTAAAGCTCACATCCTATGCATAATTTTTAAACCTAGCGACAAACAGTCAGCTCTTCCCGTACCGAGATTTTAAATTACGCTAAATGTAAAATATGTGTAAAATACACAAACATAACTTTGCATAAATAAACAAAATTAATGTCACGCGAAAACCGGGAGTGGGATATACAGCATCACGCACGACAAAGCCTGATGAGGGTAGGCAGGGACGCGGGCGTGTCATAAACAAACTGTGCGTCGTGACGTCAGACTAACTAGGACTGGAAACGCGTTCGCAAATCACTTACAGAAGTGGTGCGGATTTGTTGCGGGGGAACGCTTGTACTTGCAGTACGGGGCGGTTGTTTTTGCACGTCTAGGGTCTCGTCTCGCTCTCCGTCGCTCTCCGGGTCCCGCCCCGACGACGTGCCAAATCAAACGCCCCGTCTGTACTTACTTTTATGGAGAAACCAGAGACTCTATAATATATATCCAAATGACTGCGCCTGCGGGGGAATGCGGCTCGCCTATCGGCTTCTAGGGCCCATATAGTACTACAAATTACATAAAATTAAATTAGTAAGTAAGTCTGATCGCTTAGATGGTGTTGGTACATCCGCAGGCAAACAAATGTCATCTATGAACCCGAAAACGACCTTTAAAATCTGTCTCCTGACGGTGTCCATGACTATAAACATAGAATAGTCACAAAAAGGCTGGATGTATAATGTCATCCAGGTAAAACCAAATTAAACTTCACAGTTTTTTCATGTAGGAACCTAACTCCTAGAGCGATTCCTGATTTTTAAAAAATGGGACCAAAATATTGGATTGGCCATTTGAGCAAAATTTTTTTTTGAAATCGGTTCATAACGATCGGTTCATAATCGGTTCGATGTAACAAACATAAAAAAAAACATACAACCGAATTGATAACCCCCTCCTTTTTTGAAGTCGGTTAATAATACAATTCTCATAATCATTATTGTCTTCTTTTTGGTTTTCGGATAGCCGCGCCGCGCAAGAAACTTTTCTTTAGATACACTTGTACTTCAGAGGGTTAACCGCAAAGATGGCGTCTCCTTTCCTCTACCTCCGTGTAAACAAACCGTAGTGATACGATTTGGGGAAGCCGTTGAGCAAAAAAGTTGACATACATGTAAATTGGGAATTACGAAGATCTTGATTGTTCTAAATAGGGGTAGGCAGATATTACGTGCATAATTTTGAAAAATGTTCTTCCAACGATCTTTTGGCTGATGACTGATGAGTGACGTTTACAGGGGGCGCTACTTCTAGTCAACTTGATGCAACCAACCTGTCATCAACACCGACCTCAGACTAATAAGAATAAGTGAATAACATAGCGACATAATCAAAAAATGCATCAGTATTGAATTGTTTATGTGTGCTCTACCTCGTCCCCCGCCGAAAATGGCAGCATGATTTGTTCCGAGATTTGAAGCGATCACTCCATTAGTTGATTCCTCCAAGACACCGACCATTTGTTCCTCATTGGATCAATTAGCCTTAGTTCCACCTGTTATTGCACGCCAAAAGATTGTTAGAAAGCTATACACATATATGCTCAGTCGCTTTCTCCGTCCGATTTGACCTCGACTCGACCTCTGTTTGGTTGACTCGAGGTCAAGTGTCATCAAGAGATTGTTGTCAAAGTTACGTTCAGATCTTGATCACATATTATTATACACATATTATCACATCACATACATATTATTATGAAAACAGCAGCCACCGTTTCCAACTTAGTATTTTTATAACGTTCCATCCTATAGATATAGTAGGTCATGCAATAAATAGCAGAATTATGAGACATACACCCACCACCCTGACCGTGGCACCCTAAGAGCTTCTTAAGACCTAAGCTGACATACCACGACATTCTCCGTAAAATCTCTAGGGAAATCTCTAGTCCGATAACTCGACCCGAACCTGAATTGTCGGACAAAAGGTCCCGAAATGACATTATGAATCGGAATATCTCGAATTTGCCTCTTTGAGGGGAAATGTGCTAAATTCTTATATGAATTTCTTATTTCAAATCTCGGTTATGTTAACCCGTCCCATTTCGGTCCACGATACGAAACTTAACGATACTTGACAAAAATTATTATTATATCGCATATCATGCGCAAAGACAAAATATAACCTGCTTCAACTGACCATGCAAGGCAAGATCCAAGGTCGCAGAAGACCCGTAGACAAGATGCAAAACGCTCTCTCTTTATGTACGTATTTATGTAGTTAATTGTATTTATTTGCATATTGTATTTAGTATTTTTGGTATACTTATTATATTATGTTTGAAGTATATTTATTTAGTCATTTATTGTGCACTGACTTCCCTCTCTGTATCTGTTTTTTCCTGTCATGCCTAGGTTTGCTGGAAGACATATCTTTTTAGAGATAAGCTCGCCTTTGTACATACATTTTTGTAAATGTTACGTGTTTTTTATGTTTTGTGCAATAAAGTATAAATGAAATGAAACGCTATTATCGTTCGCACGAAACGCTAAGAATATGTATGCGATTTGACGTTTGGTCACGCTACGCTAGCACATTTACATTTTGAGTTATCGTTTCGTTTCGTTTTCGTACCATTGTCTGCGGGCCCAGGTCGCCCACGTACATACAACCTGGATGAGCACAACATCATCACGTTCATAAACTAACTGGATAAAACTACTACTACTAACTAAATTGATCAAGTGACGATTTTTATTATTTTCTGGTAACATAACTACATCAAAATAAGGAAGCTTTCCCAATTATGACGACACTACAGATAAATCGTTCCGCATATTTCATCGTGGCATGTATATTTAAATAGAGGACTATACCCATCAGGACCATACGATATAACATAGTCTGCGACATTTTTACGCCTATTACAACGGTCATCCAACGATGAATTAATCGTGTGGTCAATGGGAAGCGCTGTTAGACTTACATTACTCGGTGTTTGATTTGGCACGACGACGTGGACGACAGCCGACGTGCCGTATCAAACGCCGTATTGTGCTACCGCAATTCTAATTCTAAATCCATACATAATAAGCATAATAAGCAGTATAGTCGTGAAAAGGTACATTGTAGCAGACACCAACTGGATTAGAGCTAGCTAAACATAAATCTTTTGTCATACATAAAGCGAGTTCTGTGTTTGGCTACAGCTGTTCACTCGGTTGGAGTACCGCTGGTCTTATGAATAAGTGGTTGCAAAAGACGAGAATACGGGCGGGATAAGATAAGATAACCGTTTATATAACAAAAGAATACACAGTTTCACTTATCAATTAGGTACGTATTTTCTAAGTAATTACATAGATTACCGGCGGCGGCCCTCACACTAGGTTAGACCGGGATCCGTCCGATAAAAGTAATATTTTGACGAAACAGTATTTTTTCCTATTTAGGAGTACTTAGATCAAATGATTCAAAATACATGCCGCAGTCTGTGACGCTCGCGGGACAACACTTAGCGCTGACTGAAAATCAGCGCTGAAGGCCTGGCTTTCAGCATACTGCTGAGTCAGATGCCTTTTATAATGACAGTGGCACACGACGTCATTCATGTCTATTTTTTTGTATTAGTTTTTACGGTCCTGGAATCAAGTCATTCACGTCTGAACAAAGTGTATGAATGAATGAATTGAATGAATGATATTGTGTGTGTTTGACGTTTTACTTTCTGTTCTTGTTTCTATTTGTCTAATTGTAGTGTGATCACTGTCTTTGTAATAAAAGTTTTTTCTTTCTTCTTTCTAAATGCATTTATGACACACGCTAATGGTCGTCCGGGGTTTTGCAGTTTGCATACAAAAGGGCAAAACCGCGGACGCACCCGGACACGCTCCGTTGTAAAATAAATCATCCCTAAATCAGTTGTTTGGGGGGTCATACGGGGTGGCAGAGGCACAATTTGTGCCCACGTCTTTGCGATTTTAACTTTTTCATTCATACAAACAAACATTTACATACAGGCACATACATTGCTTCTGGCCCCATACTAGGATACCCTGTGTCGTGGGAACCAGAAACAGCAACATCACAAACATGTAAACATCCAAGAACTGGGTTTTTTTTTGACCCCAGCCGGGATTCGAACCCGGGACCTCTCGCATGGTAGGCAGATGCGCAACCGCTGCGCCACAGAGGTCGTCGAAGCCGTCCTAACTATTAATTAAAATCCGAAGACGGTTTATATTTGACAGCTTCGCAATACTGCTGAAAAAAGCTAAGGCAAAACCATCTTTCTGAGTGGCAAAATTTTTTTTTTTTGTGCCCACACTTCTCTGTCTGGTTGTAGTTTTATCCAGTTTTACCCTCGCAGGAACTTATCTAGGTGTTCCATCTATCTTCTTCTGGGCCTTCCCCACGCCGCCAGTGACCGTCTGTAGGCATTGGCTGATTTTACCCATTTGTCCGAATCAAATGTTTTCTAAAAAAAGCCGTGGTTTATGGTACCATGCCACTCTGAATAAGACCCCTGGAATCTAGGTTTGAGTCGTCTGCAAGGGGCAAAACTAATGTTTTGTTGCCAGCTATGAATATTTAGTGCCTCGTTGACAACCCGGGTGGGTGCTCTGAAAACTGATTTAAGGCCGATCTTTCACTACTTAGATAGCGTTTATCTGTCAGTTTATCTGAGGAATTTGTCATTTTACAGGTACGGCCCACTACTTCCTACGCACAATTATGGCCTACGCAGCCTGGGACGGCATGGCAAGGGATTTTAAAGTTTTACCAATAGACATTCATGCATCGATATAGAAATAAGACACAAAGTGACATTCTTTAAAATAATGCCATGGCGTCCCGCGGGATGCCACGGCATTATGTTAAACCATAGCAATGTACGTCTTATTTCTATTTCGATACGTTTGAATGTCCATTGGTAAAAAATGGTAAAACTTGCCATACCGCATGCCGTCCCGGTCTGCGTAGGCCTTTAGACTTATCTCATTATAATTCGGGACAATTTTGTATGGAGTTGTCAAAGTTAACTCGGGATAAGTCTTATTCTGCGTACGAAGTAATGGGCCTAAGGCTGGATTTTACGAACGAAAGAGTAACTTTTACTCGAGAGTATCTTCTACTTTTTCATAGCCACCAGTGACACCTAGATCAGCCCTCCTACCGCGCAACCGGTGTCGGCATCGGCATATTCATATACATATATGCGCAGAAACATAAAAAAAAAACATTCACAAGAAATATTATAGGCAAAGGCGAGCTTATCTCTAAAGAGAGATTACTACCAGCAAACCTAGGCAGGACAGGAATGTGGATGCATGAGGACATCGCCGGCATCGTGTTTAAACGCGCAAAAATGAACTGTATCATTATGACAATACGGCAAGTCAAACACGAAAATCGAAGAAAAAAAAGTCGGACTCGCCCATGAAGGGTTCCGTAGTAGCATCATAACATAATACACCTGATACACCTAGCCCAAATACCACTATCATTCTTCACCAGCAAATATGTAATTACTTTAAAAAAAAAAGTAAAAGAAACTTCTCTTTGTTCTATAACTTCTCTTTTTAACCGACTTCCCAAAGGAGGAGGTTTACAATTCGTCCGGATATTTTTTTTTTTTTTATGTATGTTCCCCGATAGCGCCTAGACGGATGGACCGATTTGGATTTTTTTTTTGTTTGAAAGGATTTACCTTCCCATTGGTCCCATTGACACCAGGTCAGGATCTGATGATGGGATCTTGGAGAAATCGAGGGAACTCTTCAAATATTATAGGCAGACCTATAGTGATTTTTGTGTTTTTCATAATAACTCGTGCAAATACACATGGTAAGCATAATATTGTGATGCGGAACTGCTCATGAAGACCACATATGGCCACCAGATCTGCTCAATACTAGGTACAAATACAATGCGTGGCTGGCGGGCAGGCAACGCATAGCCTAAGCCGGTGGACCTAGAGCCATGAAACTTTGTACAGAGGTTCCTTAGTAGCGTAGGGGAAGCACTGTGATGGGATTTGACAAAATTAATTCCCCAATGGGGGGGGGGGGGTAATGGGTTACAGTTTGTATTAAACTCAATCTAATCAAATAGGGTTTGTGGAAGTCGGTTTTTTCTAAAGTTTACTTTTTGTTTCAATTATTTGAGTCAGAAACTCCAACGGTTTACGCATTTAGAAATGTCAGTTACATCAAATTTTTTCTGAACCGAGATTAAAATGGAATAAAAAATGTGTATATTTTTCAGAGCCAACAGAATCAGATTAGCAAAACAACGGATATTTGTGGTGTTACCTCGCGTGGTAATTCTTCATTTAGTCAAGCAGATAACAAGTCCAATGTTGTTATGAAAATTCCTACAGAAATGATGGTTCCGTAAAAGCTACGGATATAAAAGACTTCGCAACACCACTGGTGTACCGTGACAAAGTGCATTGTAGCATGCTTACTTTTTTTGATGAACCAGCGTGCATGTGATACAGCTATTAATTTAGCTAGCATAAACATGAAAATTATAATATAAAGCCCGCATTCATATCAGTGGCTTCGTCCTTTGCCCTGCCCTGAATGTAAACAAAACTACTTATTTGGATTTTTGCATGAAAAGTACTGAAAAAAAACATAGCATTCCATAGTTAATTCCAACATTATGCTAAAGCAGAGTTTTACTGATATAGTCGCACAGCATAAAGCAACTTCTACTTCTCTAAATTCAAGTAGGAAAAACTTTCGCGCATACTAATTTCCAGAACGAAATATGCGGCGTCCATTGTAGTCGACAACGCCACATTTTCGCACATTTACAACCGTGAGAAATGCAAATTAAGACATCTTTTAGCGCAGTTTTAAATTACAACCATTTAAAAGTTTAACTCAGTGGAATCCTTCAGGAATAAAAACTTAAATGAGTGAGTACGTGCGCGGCATAGCGCTGAATTTGAACTCTGTGTGGATTAAGGCATCAGCGTTACCGGTTTTGATTGCACCGCTCAGTTAATCCGGAATTAGAGTTACAAATTCATTCACATAAATTCGCCATCATCTACAGTCATCTCGCAGAACCTCCACATTCTCGCACTATGCCCCTCCATGCATCACCAAACAGATCATTCGCTGGTGCTGCAGACAAAAGAGCGTCGAGGCTGTCCCGCGCCCGGACCAGCAGCGGCGAGCGCAGACTGCCGCCACCACGCCACAGATGACAAAATTAATTCCCCAAGGGGGGGGGGGGGGGGATAAGGGGTTACAGTTTGTATTAAACTCAATCTAATCAAATAGACTTTTTGTTTCAATTATTAACTCAGAATCGCTGACCGCCACCGCCTGTGCCTGTGCTGCACAAATGGGACAGATTAAAGAAACTACAGGGGAACTTCAGAGCGGCGGGATAGTGCGAAACAACTGCTGTACTGCCGTGTGCCGAATACAGATTGGCTCCGACACTACATGCATGCCACTGTGGACGTAACTCGCAGTAGCAATACTACGCGTTTAATAATAATAAACTCTCGCAATAATAACAATATTAACAATATTAGTCAAACCTAACCCGCACTAAGCTGGCGCGGTGGGATAAGGCTCAATCCCATTTGTTCCGGGTAAGGCTAGAGGCTAAGACAATTTATTGTCTCCCAACCTCAAATCAGAGTTAAATATAGTTATAAAATGTTCTCGGAATATCGCATTGAAAACCCCACCCAAAATGATTTAGATATCTTTAGGGTGCCGTACCTGAAGGGTGCCAAATGGGACCCTATTACTGAGACTACGCTGTCCGTCCGTCTGTCTGTCACCAGGCTGTATCTCATGAACCGTGGTAGCTAGACAGTTGAAATTTTCACAGATGATGTATTTCTGTTGCCGCTATAACAACAAATACTAAAAAACAAAAGAAATTTAATATTAAACGGTCTGAAATAAATGAATATTGAATTGAAAAAAATTGAATTAAGGGGGGCTCCCATACAACAAACGTGTTTTTTTTTGCTCATTTTTGCTCGATATTGATAATAGTAGCAGGTAGACGCTTAAAATGTTCACAATATATTGAGTGTATTATTTACCTAAAAAATAAATAATTAAATTAAAATTAAATTAATATTTAGGGGGGGCTCCTACACATTTTTTTTGTTTTTGCGGTTTTTTATAGATAATGGTACGGAACCCTTCGTGCGCGAGTCCGACTCGCACTTGGCCGGTTATTTTTAATCGTTTCATCTTAGACATTTGACATTTCACACGTAGGTACAGAGCCACCAACCAAGCTATTCAGGTGGGAAAAATTGGTACTACGGACTTGTTATCCGCCATCAAAGAGAATACATGCTATACTATGTCCGCTATTATGAAGACTACTATGACACTAGCAACCGCTATCAACTGAGCTGTTCAATTGTAGTTGGTGGCACTGTACATGAAGTTTAAAATAAAGTTATCTGACTGTTTATCCGTGAGAGACCAGGCCTTAGACATACAGTAAACTTATTTATAATAGTTAGACCAATGCGAGCTTATCTCTAACAAGACGTTTTTTCCAGCAAACCATATGGAAAGTTTTATCTACAATCACACCTCGGACACTCCATAGAACTCTCGTAAAATAATCACCTATTACTACTACATAGCCTAATGACATTTGTACACGTGCAAATGTGTGCGTAAACTCGTTCGTTTGTGAATGTGTGCGTTCAGCGCCTAAACAAAGTGTCTCCCGAAGAGGCTCCCCGACTCCGGGGTGAGGTGCGGTATCTGAATCCGCGCGGGGAAGGGAGTGGCCGTTCTGTACGTAGTACTATTATCTCTTCTGTGCTACAATGTAAGTACTGTATTATACTTCTTCCGCTCGCATACCTACTCTGCTTTAATTTATTAGACTAGCTATTGCTTCTGTATCGGTCGATATTGAATTTAGTGTTTTGTTGAAATTGGAATCCGCAGTTTACGGCATTGGCCAGCTTTTGAATTGTGACCGGATTAGCAAACTATTTTGTCGTCGTACCACAATCAGTACAGACGTAAACTGCAAGGATTATCTGACTACAAATCTCCAAGTTTGTTAGTACCTTTGCATTGCACTAAATAGTTAAACCGGGGGTTATTGGCTGCATTCTTATCACGAATAGACTGTAATTATAATTTTATTGGGTTGGGGAGAAAGTCTGTTTCGTATTTCGTATGAATAAACTTGTAATTAAATGTATTAGTACATTTGGTGCTATTACGTTCACTTTTTCCTATTAAAATATTCAATACAAAGGAAGTTTGCTAGATATCTCTACAAGCGAATGTATGGTTATTATCCTTTTCTTATCCCCTCCCTATTTCTCAGGTTCTTCAAAAAGACGTAATTACGTATTACCTTTTGAAACCCCTTTCAAGACAGCATTTATTAACAGATTCTTCCCATTTAACGGTGTGTTCTTATACAATAGAGCTAATAAACTACATAACATACACGAGATGACGTATAATAAATGTAAAATATCATTAGCTACTTGGCTTAAAAACCATTCATACGAGGACACTGAGAATCTCCTAAACATAATGTCATAATTTTAACAAATTTTCATACGATCCCAGTAAATAAAATATATCTTGTTTTTAATCTATCTTCGTCTTACTCGATCTTAATCAAACCTAAGTGAATCACACACACATACACCTTCCTCCCCTCTTTCCCACTCCTTTTAAATCCCATACCACTTTTTACACCTACAAAAACACTCCACACATATACACCACCTAATTTATCTTTATGTTTCATTGTTAACTCTTTTTTTTATATTTATATATATTTTTTTGTTTTTGTAAACTGGCATCTCCAATTCCCCAAATGTTTAAATAGTAGTAGTTATATTACAGAGCCTTATATCTGGAAGAGCCCTGACCTCTGAAATACAGGTGATAAACCTAGCTTAGGGGTCAAGGATCCCTATATTATGTAACTACATATGTTTGTGTTAAATAAATAAATGTTTAAATGTTTATTTGTGGTGGGTATGGTTGGCCTGTATACTCTAGAGCTTAGAAGAAAGCTGGCCCTATTTGTCCACATATAGGTACTTTGCGAAACACAGTAAATAATCCGAGCGTTTTGCACAGCATTTCTTTAGTGGTCCCCAAATTGCGATCTGGCATGCTTCGGCGCCGGCCACCACTATTGGCCTCGACCCACCATTTTAGCAGTCTGCGCGGTGAAAACGCCCCTACCCCAAGAGCTATAGCTCTCATAAATGAACTGGTCAGGGTGGGTCAGCTGGACATATTCTTTGATACTATCCCAAAGTTAAAAAACGATCTGACTCTACTATTTAGTTTCTACAGATAAATGATAAGTGTTGCTTTTTTGTTACTAACTATCTAGCAATAAGTGCAATTTGGTAAATAATTACTGTAAGCCTTATTGTAAACTATTAAATAAATAAATAAATACAAAATACTGTTTTTCTTTGGAATCCTGGGATAAATTTGTATGCGCTTTGGATTACAGATAAGTGATGATCTAAGGAACAAATTGCACTATGTGAGCATTCTAGGCAGCACTTGGTCCAACTTCCATAGTCAAGTAGGCAACGTTCTTTTAGCATATGCTTAGCATCAGAAACATATGACAATCCTATGACCTATGAGATTCTCGCGCCTAAATAAGTAAGGTGACCGTTTTCAAAATAGTTCAGTGCAACAGTAAGGAATTCAAGAGTTTAAACAGAGTGTTTCCTAATTCTGAGATATTTATTACCAGTAATAAAGATGAGTATCCCATTTCCTTTCAACAATAGCAGTTATGCAATGAGATGAAAAACAACTCCACACCACAGCCCATAAATCATATTTGCAAACACTTCACAAGAACTGCTGAGTTTTTAACAACGATAGTTATGCGACAGGGGAACTTCTCGCAGGATACAGGACGGACAGGGTCATTTTGTATTTAGATACATACACCTACTTCAGGGTGACGGTGATGAAAAAATTGTGAAATAACCTTTCGATTAGAATCAGTTTGTGCACAATGCAATGCAACAGCCGATTTCATTTAGAGTTATCTAAGCCGAAATACGAATTAGATGTGGAAACCTTTAGGGATTGTTTTTTAGATAAAATACGAACCTTTTGAAAAAGCATTAATCATATGCCTAGGAACGATAAGGTCACTCAATTGTTTCGTTCTATTACTTGCCCGACAGCCCTTCAGCAGGCTGTAGGTACCCTCAAACCATCTAAACTCAAATATTGCGTCATTTTTATGCTGATGTTTTGGCGAACTGCTGTGTTGTTTATATTCGGATTATTTGTTGGTAAAATCCTGCCTTAGCCAGATGAAACGAACGAACGAAACCTTTAACTTTAATACAAGTACAATAAATTTTATCTACTCTCATCTCTCATGTCATAAAGTTCGAATTACCAACTTGAAATCGAATTCATAATGACGTACACTACACTACTGTTAATGCCGGCTCTTAGCTCACTGTCCGGGCGTATCATAAGTTCTTTACTTTAAATACTTTTGCAATTCTTGGGAGTTGGGTGAGAAACTACCTTCACACACTAGAAGCAGAAATTTTGACCCGCACTGTACCCAAGTCTGAAGACTAGTTGGAATTAAATCCCGTCCTACATTCGAGTAGGTATCTTTATGTGTGCGCGAAACTGCCCTGAAATATGGGTTTCAGTCCGACAGAGAACTTTAACGGTTTGTTTAAGCTCTTACTGATTTACTTACAAGTTCTCATTTCACACGTTTTTAGAACGCGTATGAATATTGTGGATTATTATTCAGAAATAAGGGCTTTGTTTTGCCAAATATTAACCACACACACATACACACATATTTCAGACGTTTTTAGAACGCGTATGAACATTGTGGATATGTATCTACGCAATGTAGGTATGAAGTAAACTTCTCCAAAAATCGAGTTTAGAACTCGGAAAGAAAACGAAATGGTTTAACTAACTTTGAGCCTCACTGCTGCAGTTAATGCAGTTACTTATTCGTTGTTGAGATTCAGTTTACTTGTGCAATATTCAAATCTGTGCTCTCTGAGTACTCTTTAATTAAGAGGGAGTTTGTGTTAAATTATGCAGGTGTTGAAATACCTTAATCAGAATATTAGAAGCGAATATTTAGTGGGGTGAATGACCTTCAGATTGCAGAGTCTAGACTAGCCGCATTAATTCACGGGGATTAGGTTAGGTACTTAAGTAACTTAGTTGTGTCCCTATTCTCTTATACCTACTATGGGGTGTGGGGCCGAATGCTGACTAGTTCGAAATAAATCCAAATGTTTTTGATATAACTAAGTATTTTCGTCAGAATCCGTGTTCTGGTGATAAAATGAATTATATCACCACATAAACTCTAAGTTATATTTCTCTGTCCATGGCCATAATCACGAGTATTATAATTTATTACTTAGTTAACTCATAGAATAAGAATTAGGATTGTTTTTTTTTCACTTACTTGAGCACCTGTTCTGTATTTTATTTATCTGTCCATCCTGGGTTTGCTGGAAGAGATCTCTTTTTAGAGATAAACTTGCCTTTGTAAATTACTTACTTCTCTGTATTTTCTGTTTTGTCTTTTATGTGCAATAAATATATACAAAAATATGTATGAAATTGGGATTAGGAAGTAAGGCAGATGATATTTACTTTTGGAAAAAAAAATTAAATACAGCGAAAAGCCGATTTATTCATCTTAAAACATTATGTAAAACTGGAGTGACAAAATTAATAAAAGCAAACATTTCACAATTACAACCTACAAAGTTATAAAAAATCAAATAAGAAAATGCTAAACTAAACAACCTATAAAAACTGCTAAACTTGTCAAATCTACCAATAAATAAAATTAATATTAAAGTCAGTCAGAAACTGAAGAAATAAATCTAAAAAAATCAGTAATAATGGTATTCCATGCCCGCCCGTAGCGTCATGCAATCCACCTCATCAATCTTGATGGTGTTCATCTTAACATTGATGTCTTCCTCCAGCTGAATTTGACTTTGCAACAGGTAGCGCAATGACGACGTCGCTTCATGCATCATCTGTTGCAGCTGCTCAGTGCTGAATCTTAGCATCTCACACTCGTAGTACAAACTCTGGCTTGCTGGATCACGCACCAATTCGGCGCCGTATCTCTGGGCTCTCCTACCCAGTCTTGTATGCGCCAGGCCAGTGGACCCTTCTTTATCAGCCAGAGCTTTCCGCAGCTTAATCACATTATCCTGCATAGCCGAGATCTTTTCCGAAGTCAGACGGTGCATGTCTTCCAGTTTTGCCTTTTCTATCTTCGTTTCCTTGATACGTTCGCGGAACTCATGGTTGCATTTGTTGTATGCGGTGGTGAAGTCGTCTGTCACTTGTTTGAGCAGTGTATCTGTAAACATACGGATCGGTCGAGCGCTCGTTACTTCTCTTGCACCATCTCGAATGTTTTTAGCGGAGTATGCGTTGTACTCTTCAGTAGATATGCACGACGGGTCAAGGTTGGCGTGACCTTCGTAGATAGACAGACTGAGGTTGGTGGGTTTCATTGTTATGGAACCGGCGTCGATATCTATAGCGCCCTGTTTGTACTGCAAGTCTCTGTCGAGGTTGTATCTAGTGGCGCGGAGTCGACGCATTTGCTCATTCATTTGTTCCAGGGTCTTCGTCAGCAATGCTTGAGCTCCGAGGATGACTGTGATCTCATTCTGCAGAGCCTGATCAACCTCGTCTACAACCAGGTCTATACCGATTCTGCCGTCACGCATCATGAGGCATTTGCGGCAAATATTAAGAGCTGTATCTCGTATGGAAGCGAGGCAGTCTTGTAGTCTCATCTTGTAGACACCCAAGGATTCCAGTTCATGGCATATTTCTTTGCGAATGACATTGAGTTCGTTTTTGATGAATTCGACGTCTAAGATGCGTTCTTCCAATCTGCGGTCCGTCGTAGCCTTCATTACTTCTGATCTCTCTGCTGTCTCTCCTCTTAGTCGCTCGCATTCTCCAAGGACCCTGTCTGCTAGCTGTTGTTGGTCCTCTGTGTTCCTGCATCGTGCTTCGTTGTTTAATTTCCATTCTCTCATGGTGAACCTGGCTAGTCTTGGCGGCATGCAGCCTAAAGCTTGCTCTGCGAACCGCATCGAAGCGACCGGGGCCCCAATCGAGTGGTAGAGCCCGTGCTGCTCTTCTCCCATTTTAGTCTAAAAAAATCACTTTTTTATGAAAACATCGCTCAAAACTCTGCAGCGATGGCAAATCCACAAAGAAAATAATCACTACGTTTGGAAAATCGACAAAACAAATAGTCGGCTGTTAACAATTTGCTGTCATAGAGACGGTTGCTATGAGGTAGCTATCACAGAGAATCACTATACGTTTTGTTGCTATCGTGACCATAGACTTTTCCAATATTCTTCTATATATCGCACCAGCCAGGCTTTAGAATGATTTGGTTTGGTCATAGAGTTTGCATCCTCCTTTCTGCCTGATTTGGTATTTTGGTGGTAACGTGGTAACTGAAGGTATGGATTATGGAAAGAGATGGACAAGGATCTATTTCTGGCTTAGATAACTGTTTACGATTTCAGGCAAAAATATCTTTGAAGCTCAGATTAATATTGTTACTCTTGAAGCCTCGACAGAATGGAAAAAGAAATTTTTGCTCGATAATTCTATTCTTTAGTGTGAGTAAAGGTTACCTCAAAATTAAACGAAGTCAAGGATAGATGTTCGGATTCACACAAACACGGCGAGGTGGCAATTCTGCTAAACACCAATTTAATTTATTACAATGAAATAATCAAAGCGTCTCGTCTTTTCCTATACTGAGTGGCAGTGGCTAAGTAAGAATAGAATAGAATAGAAAGCACATTTATTCAACTGTCAAAATACACAAAACACAGCAAAATTATAAACAGAAAGAAGTAGGAAATAAAATATACACATGACAAAAAGAACAGTAAAAAATCGGTTAAGTGCGGGTCAGTATCGCACACGAAGGGTACCGTACCATCGTACAACAAATCAAAAGCACTCAAAACAATAAAAAAATAAACAAAAAGAAAATTTAAAAAGTTTATGCCTTCACGAGATTTGAACCGACGACCTCCGGATTGAGAGTCTACATCATACCGCACCGGCTAACCACAACCATGTGGGTTGACGCGAAATATGCTATCATATTTAAATGTGTAGTAATGTAGTATATGTGTCTATGACATGGTTGCTATGACAATAAATAAACAGTTTCAGTCAAGATCTCCATTTTGAAATGCGTAAGTGTATCTAAACACGTCTCTTGTATCGGGGCCCCCTTTAATTTGCAATATCTCTCGTATTTCAGTATTTGTGGTTGGTGCGGCAACAGATATACACATTCTGTGAAAATTTCAGCTTTCTAGCTATTACGGTTCGTGCAGACGGACCCGGTGACAGACAGGACGGACGGACGGACGGACAGACGGACAGCGAAGTCTCAGTAATAGGGTCCCGTTTGGCACCCTTCGGGTACGGTACCCTAAAAATAAGATCGGGCAGAACGGCGCCATGAAGTGTGTAGCGCAACAGCGAAACGGCTCCGACTCAGCATGTGTTACAGGACCTCCAGGAGATTCTGCAACGCTGATATTCTGTCGGTACCTATTAGAGAATGAGTAAGTAAGTGTATGGGTGGGTGTTAACAAAACTACATACTATAAATAACTCAAAAGGAAATGAGTTTAAACTATTCAATAAAAATATTAATAATATGAATATAGTACCTACAATACGAAGATAAATTGATATAATATGTAAAAGTTTAATATAAAAGATAAACTACAAATAAAAATTACGATTATCATAAGACTTAGCGGATTTACGTCATACCAAAAAAGTTAAAGTTAAATTGCGCGGTCGCGGGTGCTCTCTGGGACAGAATCAGGCATCTGACTTCTGCAGATGTAGTAAGTGTTGTCTGAACGAAATCTTAAATCGAGCAAGAGATTTCTGATCTCGAATTGGCGGTGGCAAGTTGTTCCAACACTTCGTAGCCAGATACCTGAAACTGCCCCGAAAAGCAGCTGATCCATGACGGGGATTTGACAAAACGCTCGTTATGGTTCTGTTTGTGTGGTGACGTGAAACCCGCCAGGTGAGTTTATCATACAAATACTTTGGTATTTGCCATTTTATTACACCAAACAAAAGCGAGGCTAGATGTAATTCTTGTATACCGTCCATCTTGAGTATATTGGCCTGGTTCAAGTAAGGTGTAATATGGCCACGAGGAGCAATGCTGAAACAAAACCTAGCACACGCATTCTGGACTCTCTGTATCAGTCGGCAAGTGCGTTTAAGCAGACAGGGCCCGTACACCGTAATGCCTAGTCAAATCAAATGGCCAGCCTAGTCAAATCAAATGGCCAGCCTAGTCAAATCAAATGGCCAGCCTAGTCAAATCAAATTGCCAGCCTAGTCAAATCAAATGGCCAGCCTAGTCAAATCAAATGGTCAGCCTAGTCAAATCAAATAGTCTAGTTAACAAAATAAATCCAGTATCGTCATATTTTTCTCTGAGTAGAGTTCTTCACTGCCCAAAGCCCAGGGACACATTACGTGTAAGGAGGTTGGTTCCAAATCGACGGTCGCCTGCATGCGCCATAGAAAACATTGTGACAGGCCACGCTGGCCAGGGATGCTTGTTTATTTACAAAATTATCTGTTTAGCGATATGCTTTTGCTGCTCCTCATTGCGTGCCATTGGTGTCTTGTTATTTTGTGCGCTTTGCTATTTGACTGATAATGGTCTCATCCAGAAACAAATGCGGGGTTTTATGTTGATGTTGTGCAAGGAATTTAGGAGGTTATAATTTTCCTTCTTCAGTTCATAGATCTTTTAGACTTTTGGAAAGTCACAAAAGTCATTGACCAAGTTTTGGGTAACCCTAACTTTTTATAATAATTTAGATTTTTAAATCATTATTGTTTGTATTGATTTATAAGAATGGGTGAAGAACAATATGGCATTCGGAACGACCTTGGCGTTCCACTGGCCACCACCCGGCTAGCCGGGCAGGCTATAGTCTGCATGCCGCCCAGAGTAGCCCAGTTCACCCTACCGGAGTGGAAAGCGAATAACGATGCACGCTGCAGGGTTGCGGAAGACCAGCGACAACTGGCAGACAGGATCCTCGGAGAAAGCCAAAAAGTCAGAGACCAAACCCAAGAACAGGCTGAATTGCTAAAAGCAACCTCCGAACACAGAATCGAAGAACGAATCGGCCAGATCGAGTTCAACAAAGGAGAGCTCCAGTTGCAGCGTAATGAAATATACCAAGAGCTAGAGGCTCTAGGAGTATACAAGACTCGTCTGCAAGACTGCCTCGCGTCCCTACAAGGGAACTCTCTTACAATATGCCTCAAATGCCTTCAGCTTCGCGACGGCAGAACCGGAATCGATATGACAGTTGACGAAGTTGAAAAAGCCTTGCAGGATGAAATCACAACCATCACAGGAAGCCAGCCCTTATTGATAAGAGCTCTGGAGCAGTCAAACGAGCAAATGCGCCGCTTGCGCGCCAGCAGATACCTCTTAGACAGAGACTTGCAGTACAAACAAGGAGCAATCGATATAGATATTAGCTCATTGAATTTGAAACCGAAGAGTCCTAATTTATCCATTTACGAAGGCTTCGCCAGCCTGGATGTCGCTAACATATCTGCTGAGGAGTACAACGCTATGTCGGCTAAGAGCATACGCGATGCGGCAAGAGAAGTGACGAGCGGTCGTCAAATCAGAATGTATATTGACACGCTCCTAAAGCAAGTCACCTACGACCTTCGCACCGCATACAAGCATTGCAACCACGAGTTTACCCAACGCATAAAAGAGTCTAAAAATGCCAAAGCGCTGTTAGAAGAGATGCATAAACTAACTACAGAAAAGATTATTGCAATGCAAAATGATATTTTGAAACTAAAGAAGGCATTAGCGGATAAGGAAGGGTTTATTGGCCTGGCGCATACAAGACTGGGTAAGAGGGCTCAGAGGGTTGCTGCTGAGTTGGTGCGGGATCCAGGAGGCCAGTCTCTGTACTACGAGTGTGAGATGCTGAGACATAGTACAGAACAGCTGCAGCAGATGTTGCATGAAGTGACTTCGTCACTGCGCTACATGCTGCAGACTCAGATACAGCTGGAGGAAGAGATCAATGTCAAGATGAACACCATCAAGATTGATGAGGTGGATTGTATGACGATGCGGCTTGGGTTGGAATACTATACTTATTGAGTTAATTGTGGGAGTAACATGAGCTGGCGATAGTTGTAACAGTCCTCAGTTTTACGATTTGTGTTTATTGTTTTTGGGATATTTGTTTGGCTTAAAAGATATCGTCAAGATCAAATAATTTCGAGTGTTGGCTGCTACGTTTCATGCGTGACTCTCTCATCCTGTTTTACCATGACCACCACTGAGAAAGAGAGGTCAGAGCTCGTAAGCAGTATGTTTTAACTTTTAGATTACGTTTTATTTATTTTAAAATATTTACAAAATATTTCGACGTTAACTACATATTTTATTACTTAGCTTGTTTACAACGATGTACCTACTGTACAAAATATTCGGATTTATAAAAATTAAATGAAATTTGTTTATTGTTTTTTAGGGTTCCGATCCTTAAAAGGAAAAAAAGGAACCCTTATAGGATCACTTTGTTGTCCTTCTGTCCTTTTCTCAGGAACGCGTAGAGGTACCATGTTGAAATTAATATCTATTACTCAGGTTTATGGTCCCTTGGAGCTGTGAAAAAAATAAACTTCTAGGTCCACGCAATCAAAAGTTACCACGATATTATGTCATAATTTTGCTGATTTTGCTGAATTTGTATGAACTCGCGTGGAACTCGCAAGGGAATCAAAACCTATAGGGTACTTCCGGTTGGCCTAGGGTCATGAAATTTGGAACGAAGGAAGGTCTTATAGCACAAGAAAAGGGAAAAATCCGAAAACTGAAAATTCCTGTCTGTGTCTCACCGCCTGATAAGACTTTTTCTCAGAAACGCATGGAGGTATGAAGTTGAAATTAATATCGATTACTCAAGTCTGTGATCTCTTAATGTTGTGAAAAAATTACCTGTGTCTGGTGTCGTGACACTAACCTACTCAGTATTATCTAGGGCGGGCGTATGCTCAGGCCAGTCTGGTGGTGGGTGATGGGATCTACCTATTAAGTATGTCCTGCGAACGTAATAACTCTCCCGATAAAAAATATACCTTGTTTACCATGATGTTAATGATAAAACAAATTTTTTTCTTTGATTTTTTTGGTCGAAACTTGGGACTTTGGGACTCGATTAGCTGACCTTGGCGACTCATCTTGATTTTATCACCAAAGTGTGAAAGGTTTTGTAATGTCTGATTAATTAGAAAGGGCATGAACTGAAAAAGTTTCTAAAGTGATTTTAAAAACGTACTACTAGCCATTAGGATTTGTCAAGCAGAATTTTAAAAAAATATGTTTATCTTGACAAACTTTCGAAATCATTAACTTAATTTTTTAAGTAGCAGTTGTTAGAGGCTTTGAGTTAGTTAGGAATACTGACTATCTAAAAATACAAGAGTTAATGATTTGTTCAATAACTATGCTAAATAATTAAAATATGATGGATCATGTGGAAAAAATGCGTATTTTTTTTAGAAAATTGACTTTTAAAGATGGTCCCGCCAAATTGACGATTACTGTTTTTGGCGTTACAGCTTGTGGTTCAGTGTTTTCACGATTTTCTTAGGATACGTATTCAATACCTTTTTAGTACCTTCTAAATATATGAAAATTTCTCAGATGGATTTTTAACCACTAAATATTGAATTTAAAACATTGATAGGTACAAAGGGTAATGACAAAATTAGGTAGGTCACGACACGCCCCTGCCCTTAGTACCATTGGCCATTGGCACCACCCTAGATCAGTATCGGATCGCTGGCTTATCTCTGATCTGTTAGACTAGATCATATTCGAATTACCAATCTCATAGCAAAAAATGAAATAAGTAAATGTAGCCCATTAATGTCCCCACCGAGGGGCACAGGCGTTTACCCGGATCCGAGTAAGATTGAGCCATACTCCACCACGCTGGCTCAGTGCGGGTTGTTGGAGGGGTTTTTACGACTACTAAATACTACGAAGTAGTGATAGTAGCCGGGACCTTACAGCTTAACGTGCCATCCGAAACACGGAGTGTCCGATAATGTACTTAAGACAAATTAATCATCTCATTGGTACATGGTCAGCACCGGGATTCGAACCTGCATCTTCTGCGCGAGAAGCAAGGTGAAACCCACTAGACCATGGAGCACCTCAATCAAGGCCGGTACAAAATCAATGATCTTGACCACAGATACTATAATATTATACTAATGCAGATAGACCACCTAAAACAAAATATGACCTCTTTTGTTCGAGGTCATTATCGCTTGGTGCAGCACCATCGAAAAATTGCAAATACCACGAGATGGCGCTAAGATATATAGGATTTATCCTAAGATTAACGCCACCTAGAAGTATGTTAACTGAAACCATGGCTTTTAAAGTACAAATGTTACTGCTCACCCCATCTATTTTTTACGAAGGGTTACTAATTCTAATTTGTATGGCATGAGCACCCTGTGCCTTGACGTAGTTGTTGAACTGTTTGCTACAAGATCAGTACACAATTCGAATTTAGCACGCAGAGTCCGAAGCAGAATGGGCCGTCTATGCTAAATATCTGCAACTCCTGGGACCACTACCTACTAATCATACCTCGTTGTACCTGCAGATTTCCCACGAGGCCTGGATGCTAAATGATCCTTATTATTAGTCATTGTCTCCTCCTGGAATGACCGTGTTGGGCTTGTCGCAGTAAGATGGCCCAAATCAATCATACTAATTAAAACATTTAAATTAGTTAGATAACATAATAATACATAGCGTCACTTCTTTTCCCACACGGGGTGGCAGAGGCACTGTGCCCACTTTCAGCCAGTGATTCTATACTCCATTTTGCGTGACAGGGGGGTAGCCAATCGCCGCAGCTATGGAGTAATGTAGGTTTCCTCACGATGTTTTCCATCACCGTTAGAGTGTCCGTATGACTTATCTCATTGGTAGATGGTCAGCACCGGGATTCGAACCCGCACCTCCTGCGTGAGAGGCAAGCATGAAACCCACTAGACCGCGGAGCTCTGGATTAGTTGGAGCTCATTTTAAACAGACTTCAAAAAAGGAGGAGGTTCTCAATTCGACCCGTATGTTTTTTTTTTCTATTTTTGTTACGCGATAACTCCGCCAATTATGAACCGATTTGAACAAATCTTTTTTCGGCGTATAGGTAATACCTCAAGAGTGGTCCCATTGACACCAGGTCAGGATCTGAAGATGGGATCCTGGAGAAATTGAGGGAACTCTTCAAATATTATAGGCAGACCTATAGTGATTTTTGTGTTTTTCATAATAACTCGTGCAAATGCACATGGTAAGCATAATATTGTGATGCGGAACTGCTGATGAAGACCACATATGGCCACCAGATCTGCTCAATACTAGGTACAAATACAATGCGTGCCTGACGGGCATGCAACGCCTAAACCGGTGGACCTAGAGCCATGAAACTTTGTACATAGGTTCCTTAGTAGCGTGGGGTAGCACTGAGATGGGATTTGACAAAATTAATTCCCCAAGGGGGGGGGGGATAAGGGGTTACAGTTTGTATTAAACTCAATCTAATCAAATAGGGTTTGTGGAAGTCGGTTTTTTCTAAAGTTTACTTTTTGTTTCAATTATCAAATAAGAATTTTAATGTTTGTGGAAAACAAATGTCTGTGATCCAACTCTTTCTTTCAAAACATGCTGGCCCTGATGGTCCTGGTGATTGCTACCTTAGTCCAGAAGAAAATATCGCTTAGTCTCGGAGAGAATACTGCCTGAATCACAAGAGGAAGAATGTTGGGAGGATTAGTCTTAAGCGCGCAACACACGGTGAAGATACTATAATATTTTATCTTAAGATGTTATGTTAATATATCTTAGGCCATCACAGACGACTAAGATACGATGATATAACGTAAGCTTTCATCGCGACCGCACGTGTACTTTGTTGAATCAATATAGGTACAGGGTTGATAACTAAAGAAGATTCCAGGATGTGCGCGTGAGCCAATCGTTCGCTATATTCACAATTCACAATTCTTTATTGCACACAATAATTTAAACAGTTACATTAAAAGAAAACACATGTACAAAGGCGAGCTTATCTCTAAAAAGAGATCTCTTCCAGCAAACCAGGCGTGAAAGGAAAAATTATATAATGATAGGGTAGGCAGTGCACAATAACAAGTTTAAATAAAATATAAACGAACAAATACTAAATACTATATGTGTGAAAGAGACAGACTTTTCCGCGAGAACATCCTGTATTCGCATTTTGTATCTTAACGTAAGATATATTTTGTATACGTAAGATATATTTTGTATCTTAAGATGTTATATGTTACGATAAATTCTCATATCGCTCCCTATCTTACGATACAAAAATATAAAAATATATATTATCTTCGTCGTGTGTGATGGTCCATTGAATTGTATGGCGAGCGATATTATATCTTAAGATAAAATATTATAGTATCTTCACCGTGTGTTGCGCGCTTTAGGCCCGTGATAAAAAACCTCTTTCAACTCAGAGCTATGCTCGAGAATACAGTTCTAGTATGATTTAACCCTTTGACCTAACGTGGTAATTTGTGAAGGGATATGATCTTGTAGGTGGGTAGCCTCACTTTACATATATTAATATACAGGGTGACATTTAATTAGCTGACCATATTTTGGGGAATGATAGTACCCATCATTATTAAGATTTTTCCCCAAGGAACATATGGTCGAGAACGAAAAAAAAATTTGGGTCACCCATAGTAACTTGAAATCAGCTGACCGGGGCAATGTACTGGGGGACGAAAAAATCACCATATGTTTCATAGAGAAAGTTGTTCACAATGATGGGTACTATCATTCCTCAAAATATGGTCAGCTAATTTAACTTCACCCTGTATACGCATATATTAATTAAAGTGTGTTTGTAGATACAGGGTGTCCCATAACTAAATGTCAAGCGGATACCGGGAGATAGGAGGGCAGCGGAGAGCTGCATTACAGGGATTTGCAAAAAACATCTGCTTACCGACCTTTGCTCGGCGGTTGGCGGCGCAAACACAATAAAACATTATATTCATATCATCAGACTGCATTAACATCGATTAATATGCTGCTCTGTTTCTGAACAGCTGCAAACGAGAAGCAAACAGGCATTTTTTTCCTCGTGAGTTCTATTCAATCTTTCAGGCTACACTACGTTTGTATGGAAATATTGTATTTTGTATGGAAATTATATCCGATATACTTATATCGATAACCGTATATCGAACGCGCGAGAATCATACCCCCTGTGGCATCATTCTCGCGCATTCGATATACGATATCTACACATGTATCGAGTGATTTTGTATGGGAATCTGTCAATATAGGTCTCGATATCCGTATACTCGATGCCACTGGTCTTTGGCGGCCTGCGGGTCGATTGTCGCGCCTTCGATATACGGGTATCGAGACCTATATTTACAGATTCACATACGAAATCACTCGATATAGGTGTAGATATCGTGTATCGAATGCGCAAGAATCATGCTCCTGGTATTTATTTTTGCATAATTAATTGGTGGTATTTGCTTCCACGCGTTAAGTGAACTTTGTACTGCAGTTTTCTGATCCTTATCGTCTCAAGTAGCCTCCAACCAAACCCTTGTGCATTTAGGCGTTACTCACTGCTACACGTAACATATGCTGAGTTCAAACCATTTTGACATTTAAACCTTAACCATAAACTGTAGGTACTATTTTTTAATTTTATTAATATCCCTGTGTTTATTTGTCAAATAAATATATTTCTATTTCTATTTTCTATTTCTAGGCTAAAGTTAGAGAAATTATAAAACGCCTTCACCGGCTAACCCCGTTGGTACCTAGGACAAGAAAGAACTACCAGGCAGGCTAAATAAAAAACCCAACTGGCGAAACCTTCATAGGATGTAGGAATCGGCCATTACAGTCAACTAAAATCGGCCATTACAGTCAACTAAAATAATTATGATCGGCCATCGCGAAGTGCCGAAGTTTGCACTCAAACATTAAATCGAACTTTCTCGTTCTTTGTTTATTACCAAGTTCGAAGTTCTGTTTTTATTTTCAGTTGATTGCTTTAGTTTTTGTTTACGCGCTTTGCAAGTCAAATGGAACGGAGCGTTAATGTAGTTTTGCAGATTGGTAATTTCATTCCTGATTTCTTAAGTGTTTCACTTGTGTTGGGACCTGCGGGTCGTCTCGCGCCTTCGATATACGATATCTACACCTATATCGAGTGATTTTGTACGGGAATCTGTCAATATAGGTCTCGATATCCGTATATAGAAGGCGCGAGAATCGACCCGCAGTCCTTCCTCGTAGAGTAGGGATCCTGGTGTGGTCTTCAATAAAAGATTGGACTGTATTTCACGTAGGTAGGTTGTATTAAAAAGAATGATGATGTGGAACACGAGGTTTTACAGAAAGATGCAGAGTGACAGCTAGGATGACAGATGTCAAAGGCGTTTGGTTTCACCAACTTGTAATTTTTGTTTCGTTTTCACACTGACGTTTCGTACTTAACTCTTAAAATCTCTTGAGTGTTCAGTGTCAAAGAAGCGTATTTTGCTCCCAATTGATCCTCTAAAGGACATTTTTAACTTAAATATTATTCCCGTCATTATCCTAACGAACCTTTGAAAATTACTTACATTTCCCAGCAAAACTCTTTCTCGATGGAACTGTGAACTAAGATAGTGTCGTTAAAAAGTGGAATCCACAGAACTAAAAACGTGTCGTTAAACCGTGGATCCCACACAGCAACAGAGCAAGGAGGTATTGGGATGGATACGCCAACGTCGAGGTCATCCAACATAACCTCAACCAAAGGGTAAACCAAAGTAATTTATGGTTTTGTATGGGTTTTTTTTTGATTGATTGACGGCTTTGACTTGTTGACCTTTTCTCTATACTGAATTGCTGACCACAGATTATGTTCTTCAGTTGTTATTATTTGGACTGGCAACTTTTCTCAACTCATGTCTGGCCTACGACATCTAGTGACGAATTTGGAACTACTGAAGTTGTTTTTTAAAAAAATCCCCCATTTACCGTGTTTTATTTGGTACGTTAAACTGATTGATAGAAAATCTGGGTATGTATCGGCTAAACCAATCTTGTTCATAGGGAGCACAGAAAGTGCACATTTCACATGCAAGGCGCGTCCAGCCTACTACTCTTAGCAACAGAGTAAGTGAAGAAAATCACCCGAGTCAAGTCGTTGTAGTAATCACGTCGTCGTTTGCGCCAAGCACCGGCAAATCCAGGGCTAAGACATTAATGCTAGGACGACCTAGCATGGCGATGGGCTAAAACATGTAAAATAGCTACATCATCATCATAATCACGGGTAACAGGACGAGCGTGTTGGGGCCCGTACGTACAGCGACTTTTTTCCGCGTGAATCATCCACCTGCGGGAAAATTATCGCCGGGGTGCGGCCACCCCGTAGAATTAGATTGTTTCTGGGACAGTTTCCCTAAAAATCCAACAGAGGACTCTGAAAGTGAACAGATTTTTAGAATATCCTATACTCTGTGGTAATTGTCAAAGTCAGCAAAGCTCTCTAATTGTTTCACTGCTCTGTGGTTCTTGTAGCAAGCACCGGATTTTTAGGGAAACTGTCCCAGAAACAATCTAATTGCAGAAACAATATCGCGCGGAAAAAATAATCGCTGTGCGTATGGGCCCTAACAGGCTCGTCCTGTTACCCGTGATTATGATGATAATTTAGCTATTTTACATGGTTTAAAAAAACCCATTGCCGATTTCCGTTTGATCTGATCTTTATAGCTTTAAACATAGTAAAGATACGTTCATAGCTGCGGTGATATATGTCACACCTATTTGAATGTACAGTCTTCCCATAATTATCTGGGCCGGCCTACATACTAAATAAGTATCTAGTAGCTCGCCAATCCAAAGTCTACGGCCCACTATTTTCAACCACATCGATGTAAAGTTCAAAACCTATGAAATCTACATAATTAGGTTGCAGACTGTCAGTACCCATCAACGTGGTTGAAATTGTACCTTTTTCTCAGTTTACGAGAAAAGTCATACATAATACTAATAATTTTTGTTTTTGTTTTGGGTTAGAGCGTAGTTTGTTTGTCCATGCTAGCGAACCGCAGACTCCAGACCGCTTCCAGTGTTTCTTAATGTTGTAACAATTTGCTCTCACTGCACCATATCACAGCTGGCAGTACAGACGTTTAGCACTCGACCGTACCCGCCAGCCAACAGATAAGGCACTTTTGTTTATGATGATACTGCTGGATAACGTTGCACCGACGGTTTTTGCAGTGCTAGTAGGAGTTTTCTATGTTCCTAAAGTTTTCTAGACATTATACTGTCAGCATCAGATGTATGGCAGCGTGCAAGAACTAAACGCATTTAACAGTCAAAATTATGCGGAGGACTTCGTCGTGGGTAATGCTTGAATTCGTGACCTTTCACACTCTGCTCTGCGTCTAATGAATGTTGACGTTGTTTTGAGACGTTGTTGTGAAGTTTTTTATTTTTTTATTTAGCCATTAAAGTTAAAGTGTCCCACTGCTGGGCAAAGGCCTCCCCCTCTTTCGTCCACACACTTCCCTGGTCTGTGACACCTCCGGCCACCCCTGCAAAAACTTGTCGAGGTCGTCCCGCCATCTGTTGTGAAGATATTTTTGATTATTTTGAATGTGTATTTGAGTGGTTTGCATGCTCATATCTGATGCTGACTGCAAGTCATAATTACGTACCTATACCCTATCTAACATAGGATGATCTCTGACGGCTGTCAGTGTCAAAACACGCCTATGAAGTATTAGACACGCCTAGACAATTAACATACTTTATTGGCAAATAGTGACGTGCTACACTTATCGTAAGACAAGTTATCGATCTTGACTCGAAACATAATATAATAAAATATTGATGATATTGTGTAAATAAAATAGATTGCAAACAACAAGGTAAATGAAATAGAAATACTACGATCGTACATACGACTAATCGTACGATTCGACCAATCTACCCAGGAACTGATTATAAATCTACAAGACGGCTCCAGCGAGTCCGAATCAGACTTTGATGATGGTGATTTGGGCTGTGAATCGATTTAACAAGAATAAAAACATGTTACAACATCCTTTTGTTTGATTTGCTTGAAACATTCAGAAACTTTAGTGAGAATATCGATAATTTGTATCGACATTATCCCCATGCCTAGTAAAGTCACAGTGACAAGCTGTCAGAGTTCATCCTATGTTGGATAGGGTATAACGAAAGCCCGGAATCACCGGATGATGCTCGAACGACAACTCAACGGTTGTACCGAAGTCATGTCACTGTCTTAGCGGTAATGTCGGCCTTCCACTACAAAGGAGAAATGAGCGCAAACGGAGCCAGCGAGATGAGCGGAGCGGGTTGCATACAAAAAAATGGTCAAGTGCGGGTCGGACTCACACACGAAGGATTTCGCATCATAGTCGTCAGTGGACTCTTGCTATTAAAAAATGTCAGGCGCTATTGTATTGTATTGACTTAATACCTCCCTATTTAATTCTTAACACTCTTTTTTCGTGTATTTGTTGTTGTAGCGGCAATAGACATACACATTCTGTAAAACATTTCAACTCTCTAGCTATTACGGTTCGTGCTGAAGGGCCCTCTGACAGACAGATGGACGGAAAGACGGACAGACGGACAGCGGAGCCTTGGTAATAGGGTCCCGTTTGGCACCCTTCGGCTACGGAACCTTAAAAACTCTTTCTCAGTGGAAGTACTTATATGCAGTTCGCCATTGCGAGCTAAGCGGACTCCGTACGGAGTCCGTTCCGCTCGCAGTGGAAGGCTGGCATAATGGCTGGTAGAATTTCGTAGAAAAAAGGTAAAACATGGACAGTACAATTAAACGGTCAAGTGCGAGCAGGACTCGCGCACCAAGGGTTCCGATCACACTTGTAGATTGTTACCTCGTAACTCGTATTATTACGTTTCTACATATCAAAGTACATATTATGATGTCACCCATCGATCTAAACCAAATTGCTTACATATTTTTGCAGAAAGATAGATATTGTCATTTTTCAGACATTGTATTAAGGCGCATGGGTATCGGTCAAATTAGCAACTTGTTGTGGACAAAATTATTAAATAATATGATGAAATAAAGTTTAAAATAGCTCACACCGAAACGCGGCCCTTACATCCGTGTGCATCCGTCGCTGTGGCAGAAAAGTGTAAAAAAGTGTGTTTTTTATCAATTATACAAAAATACACTGATTATTTCTAAAATTTTTAACATTCACGTTTTAGGTTATATTCATTGATTTTAAAGATGGGCATTTGGGGAGAGGAAGCGCCTTAATAATAATATCATTCAATAGTTCGGTGAATCGTCGACGGCCACATTTCAGCGGCTTCCGGCAGTAAATCACGCAAACTGACCTATCAGTGGGGCCAGCGGTAGGGCCACCCGCTACGGAGCACACATCCGCCCACTAAATCTTACTCCGCCGCCCGGAGATAAAAAGGGCTGTGGGGTTCCCTGTGTAGGGTGACGGATTTCCTTAGAATATTATTTATGTCGGCGGCCGATCGTAGAATCGGGCACATCATGACTTGCCGTCATGTGCCCCGCCATTTCATGATATGCCCAAGCAAGTGCTGGGCACATCATGATGTGGCGGGTTTTAACGATAACATGTCTTTTTAAAAGCATTTTTATTCAGCACTACGTGATGATTTTTGTGTAATACATGTCAAACGCACACGAAGACTATTCGGGGGCTTCGCTGCGCTCGCCCCCTTTAGTCCTCACCTAAGCTACCGCAGGAGATTTTATCGTTTCATGATATTTCACGTTGTGCCCAATTGTTGTGTTCATCATGATCTGCCCAATTCTACGATCGGCCGCCGACATTTACAAGCGGTAGGGAAGAGACACAGGTGTTTTAACTGTATGTAAACAATCTGTCGTTGGCCGACTAGCGGTTTTCATTTTCGTCTGTTTTGTGTCGAACAGTTTTCGTCGTAACTCGTATCGCTCTATGAAATGTCAAAACTTATCATAAATTCATTTTTAGTAGATTTCATAGTTTAGTTTTGTTTGTCAGCTGCCTGCGGCGGAATCGGCGAACTGTCCACATTATTTTGACTTTTGTTTCCATTATTTTAAATACTGCCTATTATCTGTTTGCTATAGTGCACTGTAGCAAAATCATAACTGGATATTAGGTAGGTACCATTTTACGTGACAGGGGGCTAGCAATGAAGGTTTCCCCACGATGTTATTTTTTTACCGAAATTTAGGGATAAATCGTTTAACGTGGCAACCCTTACCTTGCGGGGAGATAAAAGGGCCCCGGATAAGCACTTTTGTGAGGACCACTCTAGGACGGGAACAAATCGACGCAATCGCCAAGAGATTTACATACAATGCTCCGTCACAAAGAGTTTCTTCTCGTAAAAAATATGAAACGTAAGGAAGGACAGACGATTTCAGTATTTAGGGTTACAGTTTTATTGTACGCGCCACCCTTCTCTTCTCCCGCTGAACCATCATCTTTCCTGTGCATTATGGTTTGATGTACGTCGATTCTGTAAAATTCGAACAACTCGCATCTCCCTTCGCTATCACTCTTCGCATTTGTTTGACACTTTGAATCGTGTTTGAGTACGAAGCGGGCGTCAAAGTGATCCTTACCCAATGCCATCTCATAGAATCTCGTTTAATTTAGTTCTACGCGTTGCCACGCTCGCAAGTCTAGCGCTAGTGTAAATTTTAGAACCGAGTTCTCAAACCGACCGAATCGGCCGAAGCTCTTGTAGATAATAAGTTTTAATAAGATAAGCTACCTTGAAGATGTTTTTCTTGTAAAAGTTATACATAAATCAGTGTCTTTTTGTTACGGATATTGATAGGAATGAACACAAATTAACGTTTGAGAATGGTTTGTTGCGTTACTTACCCAAGGGATTTACGCAGGGGGGGGGGGGAGGGGGGTCTATGTATTTGGTCCTATGTATTGTCGTAGCCTTATAGAATGTATCATTTCATGCAATAAGTAGCCAGTTACACTCAGAGACAAAGATTTAAGGGGTGGTCTGTGTATATGAACAACTATACCCCAACTGGTTAGTCAAATAGACATATTTATATTAACAGGGGGTAAGCCCACCGCCGCAGCTAAAAAATAACCGGCCAAGTGCGAGTCGGACTCGCGCACGAAAGGTTCCGTACCATTATCTATAAAAAACCGCAAAAAAAAAGATTGTATGGGAGCCCCCCTAAATAATAATTTAATTTTAATTTAATTATTTATTTTTTAAGTAAGTAATATACTCAATATATTGTGAACATTTTAAGCATCTACCTGCTACCATCATCAATATCGAGCAAAAATGAGCAAAAAAATCACGTTTGTTGTATGGGAGCCCCCCTTAATAGTAAATTTCTTTTGATTTTTAGTATTTGTTGTTATAGCAGCAACAGAAATATATCATCTGTGAAAATTTCAACTGTCTAGCTACCACGGTTCATGAGATACAGCCTGGTGGCAGACAGACGGACGGACAGCGAAGTCTCAGTAATAGGGTTTTGGCACCCTTCGGGTACGGAACCCTAAAAAATGGTGAAGAATTTTGCTGAGAAAGACTGAAGGGTTTGTTTTGTACCCTCAAAGAAAATGGCAATTTAGTTTTCGAGCACATTCCAGTTACTAGCAATATAGAGGGTGTGCTGAAACCTGATAGGATCTACCTCGTCGGCGTCAGTTGACGTTTTAATCTAGACACAACAAGACGTTTTTGTGGCTGCCCATGGAACAGGCGAGCGAAGCGATAGCGGAAGCTTGGAGAGACCGCACCTATTTTAGCTGATAAATAACCGGCCAAGTGCGAATCGGACTCGCGCACGAAGGGTTCCGTACCATTATTTATAAAAAACCGCAAAAAAAGTAATTGTATGGGAGCCCCCCCTAAATATTAATTAAATTTAATTATTTATTTTTTAAGTAAATAATATACTCAATATATTGTGAACAATTAAGCGTCTACCTGCTACCATTACCAATATCGATAAAGAATATTTGAATGATTAAATTTGTTCATTGTTTGTTAATAGTTTCAATACATTGCAATAAACAAATAGAATTGAAATAAATAAAGCATTTATTTAAAAAAAATATTAAAAATTTAAGTTTATTATATTATAGTTCGTATTTTCAGCTAACCTAACCTAATCTAACTCAAGCTAATCTCGCTTCACTCGCTCTTATTCGGTTCTGCCAGAACACTCTCACACGGTGTCTGTGGCCCCAACCTTATCCTCTAGCTAGTCGTTATTCCGTTCGCAACCGGCGCGGCGGCGTGAAGCAATCTCAACGGCGAATTTGTTTTTTTTTTCTCCCGCATTTTACGTGGATTTCGATCCTGATGTTTTTCTTGTTTTATTCCTCGGCTCGGGAATTTTCTTTAAATAGCCTCTTATTGAGATAACTGTGAGCTAAATGTCTAAAAAGTATATAAACCCGTTTTGATGACGTTGACGATTAAACAAAAAGTCTGGTTAATTTGTAAACATCGTAAACCTTTTAAGACATACGAAAAAGGTGACCTTATCTCTATCAAGAGATTTCTTCCAGAAAACCCAGTACTTCGTAAATAACTAAGATCTACTCCTCGGTATACAGTACTCGTCAATAAACAGATCCGATTTTGATAAAACCAAGGTACCTGCACTGTCCAACGATCCTTTGGCGTGCGGTGACAGGTGAAACTGACGATTTTTGACCTATCATTGCATGAGATTGCGTAGAAGTGACGCCCCCTGTAAACGTCACTCACACGCCAAAAGATCGTTGGACGAGGATTCCATCATAGTTTGACGGTAAAGAATTATAATTGTTTGATGCTTCCTATTTTCAATATCTACCAAGCTCACCGGATTTATTTGTAACCATCTCGCTCCCACACCTAATTGATCGCTTTTGTTATTTTGGCCCGCGTGTGTCCTAAATAGTCCTAATGCAAGCGAGGATTTAGGAATACTGTACCTAAGTACGGTGGCTTTTACGACCCATGGGGCCCATGAGACATCCTCTCTCTAACGATACTATAATAAACTGTCAAGTGCGAGCAGGACTCGCGGACCGAGGCTAGGGTTCCGATCCCACTTGGAGATTCTTACCTCGTATGTGGTGTAATTAGGTTACCGCATTTAAAAATTAAAGTATGATGTCATCCATGTAAACAAAATTATACAGTTTTGCAGAAATACAGAAGTGTGCAGTTTTCAGATTTTTCCCTTTACTTGTGCTATAAGACCTTCTTTGTGCCTTTCATGATTGTAGGCCTACGACGGGAAGTACAGTCGCCTGCCGTATACTTTTAGATGCAGGCGACCGTACCCAATAGGTTTTGGGTCCATTGCGATTGCTATGAAATCCAACAATTTTACAGCATTAACGGTCGTAGCGTTCGATTGCGTTGACCGTAGAAGGTTGATTTTGCAACCGGAGCAATTGATGTAAATTTCAGCTTGCGTTCTCAATATAAAAGGTAACACACGGACGGACGGACAACAAAGTGATCCTTTAAGGGTTCCTTTTTTTTCCTTCTAAGGATCGGAACCCTACAAAGTGTTTCGGCACAAAAATGTAAAAGCTACAGATACCGGAATCCCATGGAATAAAACCAAGTCTACTATCGTAATAATTATATTCCTTTGCAATCACAACTTAGCTGTTCACACTTCAATTTCTCGACAACGAATGCGCGAGAAACTATCCAACGACGACCTCTCAAGCATTTGTTTCCCGCTAAAAGTCGCTTCCGTTGCTTTAGCAAATAATTATTTTCCCTCGCTAAAGCAACTTCCGCCGCCTATTTAATATTCACTTTACACCTGACGATTTCCGTTTCCACTAACATTTATTTATTTTATTCTGACTGCTCAAACCGGAAATCGTCAAGTCTTCTTTATATTTTAAATAGATTACAGAAACGGATATGACATTCTTTGACGAATAATCATTTTGGCAACAGGAAGTGACCACATAATTCATAGTTCTTAACAAGAGTAATAATTATTTAGTCATGGAAATAATCCAGTAATATTAAAAATATAGTAGTTTCGTTTATGAAAAGCTAACATAAGAAATCTCAACCCAGAAATTGATCAAAAAGCTTACAAATGAAACATCATAGGTGGATTATTATTTTGCATAAAGTTAAGGGGTATTATTTAAATATCTAAAAGAGCCCACCTTTTTTAATACGCTTTTTCACTTTTCCCCTGCCCAGGTACATTATATTAACACAACTCAATTTGCCGAAAAAACGTCACAGGCTACAGTTTGTTTTTTTTTTCCACTCGCCCTTTTATATCGCGACAAAAAACAGCACAAAGGGCCCGAGAGAAGATTTAAATCTTCTCGCCAATTACCGGCGTAATTGCCAAAATAAACATACGGGACTCGGCTATCTGCGTCAGACGCGAATAAAAAGGAAGATACGAGGGTTTTATGTACTTACCGACGACGCACCCAACGCGTGACGCACGTGGACTGAAAACTTGCCTCGGAAAACACAACACTTGCGCCCGGTTGGTTTCCAAAACGAAAATAAGCGTCGACAACCTGGTCAAACTCTTGTTTAACAACTATAGAATAACTAACTAATAGTTTAACTAATTTCAGCCAATCACATCGATTAATCGCCTTTTACACTCGACCCTCTTTAAGAAACTTATATTCGCTGACTAACACCTATGGAAAATTCCTCCGCTGAAATTTCTGCGCTGTGATTTCTAATTGATGTTGATTTGTAGAATAACATGGCATAACACAGAGACTATAATATCCAAATGACTGCGCCTGCGGGGGAATGCGGCTCGCCAAACATTTGTTCTATTCAACAAAAGTTCGCGTACGCAACGTATGTACGATGACGGGCCGCCAGACAGTTTCGCAGCGGCTGACCAATCACAGCTCTATTACCTCGTCCCCCGCCGCCCGTAAATCGGTGAGTTGTGTTTCAAAGTAAGATGTATCTATGCGCTCTCCACTGGATAAGTGCTCCCTGGCATAACATAACGTCACGTCCCATACGAGGTTGCAGAAACTCAATTTTTCGCATACCTATTGATTCATTGATTTTTCAAGGTAGATTTGGAAAAATCTCAATAATCGTTAGGTACATTTTTTGTTGTGGATAAGTTTACTTTGGTATTTACTATTTAAATCAGACGAAAAATGCTGAAAAGTAGTAGAAAGTAATTAAAATAATCACTATATACAATGACGTAATAATAATGATATTATTAATTACGTAGTTATTAATACAGAGGTCCAAAGAAGGAAATCTAGAAATCTACATATATATTTGCTTTAACACGTAAAGTAGAGTCAGTTTTCAGTCCATGATTGCAGGACTATGCTAAATCGTTTTAAAAAGGGTTTATGTTGGAAAAAGCAGGAAGTTGTTCTGTTTTAATTCACTCTGCGATACCAGACCTTACTGTCAAAGTGAGACGAGTCCGTGTTTTATGCACAAAAACACTACCCTCCATCTGATGCAGTTGGATTAAAATTTGTAGCATGTTACTGCATGTTACAGGATACGTAACAGTTGTTGTGAAATTTTATGGGCTCATTGGAGATTTATGGCCGATTTCACCAACAATCCCTAGCTTTAAGGGACACTTTATTTCCTTTCAGGGGCCACCTGCCGGTTGTTTCGCTTTGACCTAAGTTTAAGGGTCATCTAGGCTACTAGGCGACCCGCCAAATTTAAACGGCCGGCCTCTGAAACAGTCACTATACAGCTAAGAATAATTGAAACAAAAAGTAAACTTTAGAAAAAAACGACTTCCGCAATGTGTGAATGGACTAAGTCAAAAGCCAGTTTCCACTTTTACACCACAGTAACAAATACATCTCTCATGTGAACCGCGGAATTAGAAGGTAACTCCTCAGCGACTACAAGAACGAATAGCGACAACTCAGTAAGCTGCCGGGGAACTTATCTTTGCCCCTACACCATTACTCTTCACAGCCCGTTTTGTAAGTTGACGTAGGATTTTGTGTGCAGTTCATTTATCGTTGTTTTCTGTGAAGTTAAGAAATATGGCTTCTAAAGTCAAGTCTTTTGTTGATAAGCTGGCTAAGGGTCAGTTTATGTATCTGTGGCAGACGTGTTTTTGTGCTGAGATTGTTTTAGGTACTGATTTTATAACCCAATCTCGGATTTACAAATTCGAGAACGTTATGCACAAATTATTTGATGCGCATTCTACAACAGTGTGGAAAAGCGCTGAGTTAGACGATAATGGCCTTGTCCCAAAAGTTCTCACTAAGCTCTCTATTTAACAAATTCATATGTCATTTAACGTAGGTACAAAAATAATTTATCTGTTCAATAGATAACCTTTAGGACAGAGCCTAATCCTCAAAAATTATGGTCAAATTGTTTTCTGACCCGTGCCTATTGAGAATCCCAAACACCTAGTTCCTTACTGTTCCTGATATAATATAAAATAAGCCTAAGGTCACACCATCTATCCCTTGTTCTTCCCTCCACGCAAACGACCCAAAACTGTGCCTTCCAGTCAATCAGCCGTGAAATCCCAACGCAGACCTAAAGCAAGTTAAATCGTTCAATTCAATTCACACAGGGCAGGAGTAACCGTCGGCCATTGTTGGGCCAACGGTGACGATTTCGGACCGCGACCTTCGAAGTTTCAATAGTATATAAATAAACTATTGTCTAACTAATAGGGTTAACGCTGAGTTATGGTGGGCAATAGGCGCTACGTAATTTTCATTGATCCATTTCTGTATGGAAATCTGTATTTAACCTGTACCTGTGAGAAGTGGCATGATGATAATTATGATGACGACACATTCTAGTGCCATCAATCACTTAATTTAGGGAACCGCAATAATATACTAAAACAGAGCTTTACCGAAGTGACGTCAACATCAGTAGCATGCGCAACCCCTCACGATTTCGCTTCAGCGGACCCGGTTGGAATTGGAAATGACAGAATAAGATAAAATATTTTATCTTATCTTATTCCATATAACAAGATAATATCTTATCTTATTCTATATAAGATAAGATATCTTATCTTATGACATTAATATCTTTAGATTTTGGGAGTTAACGTTTGTTTTGAGGTAAATTTTTGTGGTAACAGAGTTACAGTTCCCAAAAGATAATAGATCTCCTAACAGATATCAGTCTGGGCCTGTTAGTGAGGGAATATTGCTTAAAAACATCGATTAATCAAAATAATACACCCTTTAAACATTTGTGAATCGGAAAGATGACTATCATTTTATTTTTGAGTCTAGATATTCTTTGACAATAAATGGTTGAAAATTAATTGATAATATCCCTAAGCGGATGATATCCCTAACAGTGATGACGATGACAACTCTTCTATTAGTTTAACTGAATAAACAATTTCGATTAGTTCCGATTGTTTTGAGTGTTTAAAAAGTGGATTTTACGAAATTTTAGGTTATCTGTCACGAGAAATCTAAGCTGGAACAAACGTAGTCCTTATACTTTAAGACAAAAAAACAAAATACAGGTACTTAATAATGCAAAAAACATGTACGGAGGCAAGCTTATCCCTAATAAGAGATCTCTTCCAGTGTTAGGCGGACGGTAATGCCATGTTGCTTAGACTATGAATCCAGGTCAATCAAATAAATCTAGTAACAAGTCTTTATTGTGCACTTGGACTATTCTCTCAGAACAATCTGTCCTATCTTGCCTAGGTTTGCTGGAAGAAATCTCTTTTTAGATATAAGCTCGCCTTTGCCTATTTACCTTTGTTTTAAGACTATGTATCACATTGTTTTCCGTGCAATAAAGAAATTATGAAATTAAGAAGTCTAGGAACAAAAGTGCCGCTTGGACAGTTCCTTAAAAGTATATATTTTGACTAGCAGGAAACTAGCCTATTTGGCCACGGACCAATTTGGTCGAATGGTGAATTCGCAGTATTTTCATAATCGTGATAAGGCAGTAATACCCCTTTCAATAAACGGTCAAGTGCGAGTAGGACTTGCACACCAAGGGTTCCGATCACACTTGGAGAGCGTAACACGTGTAATTGGGTTTCCACATAAAAAACTAAAGTATGATGTCATCCATGTAAACCAAATTGAATATTTTTGTAGAAAGACAGAAATTTGTGCTGTATGACCTTGCATTATTCCGAATTTCATGAGTAGGCCTACGGGAAGTACCCAATACGTTTTGGGTGGTCCATTACGATTACTATTGAAAATCCAACAATTTACAGCATAAACAATCGTAGCGTTCGATTGCGTAGACCTAGAGGGTTGATTTTTAGGGTTCCGTACCGAAGGGTGCCAAACGGGACCCTATTACTGAGACTTCGCTGTCCGTCCGTCTGTCTGTCACCAGGCTGTATCTCATGAACCGTGGTAGCTAGACAGTTGAAATTTTCACAGATGATGTATCTATGACAACAAATACTAAAAATCAAAAGAAATTTAATATTAAGGGGGCTCCCATACAACAAACGTGATTTTTTTTGCTCATTTTTGCTCGATATTGATAATGGTAGCAGGCAGACGCTTAAAATGTTTGCAATATATTGAGTATATAATTTACTTAAAAAATAAATAATTAAATTAAAATTAAATTAATATTTAGGGGGGGCTCCCATACATTTTTTTTTTGCGGTTTTTTATAGATAATGGTACGGAACCCTTCGTGTGCGAGTCCGACTCGCACTTGGCCATTTATTATTATTTCATAGTGTTATACCACCACAGACTTTGTATTTGTTTATCAGTATCCAACAGCATATATTTACATAATCTATCGCAGAGTTACTTTAACTATTGATATGAATTTCAGCTTGATACGTCCACGTGTTCTTGATATAAAGGTCTTGACAAACAGACGGACAGACAGACGGACGGACAACAAAGTGATCCTTTTTTAGGGTTCCGTACCCGAAGTGTGCCAAACGAGACCCTATTACTGAGACTTCGCTGTGAACCGTGGTAGTTAGACAGTTGAAATTTTCACAGATGATGTATTTATGTTACCGCTATAACAACAAATACTAAAAAACAAAAGAAATTTAATATTAAGGGGGGCTCCCATACAACAAACGTGATATATTTGCTCATTTTTGCTCGATATTGATAATGGTACCAGGTAGACGCTTAAAATGTTCACAATATATTGAGTATATTATTAACTTAAAAAATAAATAATTAAATTAAAATTAAATTAATATTTAGGGGGTTCCCATACAACATGTTTTTTTTTTTGCGGTTTTTTATAGATAATGGTACGGAACCCTTCGTGCGCGAGCCCGACTCGCACTCGGCCGGTTATTTCCTTTTAAGGATCCGAACCCTAAAAACGACTCATTGGCCTGGAGTTTCATTTTATACGTGAGTTAGGACAGCTTCATAGTAACTGACATGGTTGCTTGGTTGACATTGCGAAACCAAGACACAATACTAACCGATGTCTTAACTTTACAGGTTTACTACTACCCCGACGCTCGTATGTTAGACAATGTTACATATTGTGATATTCATATGCAAATTCGGAGACAAAGTGCCATAGAGCCAACAGTATAATTCTGTAGATGGTGAGGTCAAATATACGGCTAATAAAATACTAGTAAATGATACCCAATTAGCATGACAAGGGTCAGCTTGGGTCAGTTAATACTCATTTTCAACCGACTTCAAAAAAAGGAGGAGGTTCTCAATTCGACCCGTATGTTTTTTTTTTTTTTTTTTTTTTTTTTTTTTTTTTTCTATGTTTGTTACGCGATTGCTCCGCCAATTATGAACCGATTTGAACAAATCTTTTTTCGGCGTATAGGTAATACCTCAAGGGTGGTCCCATTGACACCAGGTCAGGATCTGATGATGGGATCCTGGAGAAATCGAGAGAACTCTTCAAATATTATAGGCAGACCTATAGTGATTTTTGTGTTTTTCATAATAACTCGTGCAAATGCACATGGTAAGCATAATATTGTGATGCGGAACTGCTGATGAAGACCACATATGGCCACCAGATCTGCTCAATACTAGGTACAAATACAATGCGTGGCTGACGGGCAGGCAACGCATAGCCTAAACCGGTGGACCTAGAGCCATGAAACTTTGTACAGGGGTTCCTTAGTCGCGTGGGGTAGCACTGATATAGCATTTGACAAAATTAATTCCCCAAGGGAGGGGGGGATAAGGGGTTACAGTTAGTATTAAACTCAATCTAATCAAATAGGGTTTGTGGAAGTCGGTTTTTTCTAAAGTTTACTTTTTGTTTCAATTATCATGTATTAGTTATGTCATCCTTTGGGTTAGTTTGTTTGGTGAAATAGTAGATTCAACGCGGATTCCCCAGCGTTAAAAGTGAGTTTGTGTTGATATTACAAACAGTTTTCTGTCAAAAATCATGCAATTCGATCTTCAGGTTTTTGAAGTAAAACTTCTTAGGGCACGGGGGTAAAATTTATTTAACCTCTCAACTGTGGGTTATTCATATATTTGCTTTTCAATTGCTACTAGCCGGGTGCTATCACGAGTGGCTAAGAAATGTAACGGAAATTGGAATCGGTGACGTCAGGGTCGGCTGAAGACTTTTAAAACCGCAACTATTTTCAATACGGTTTTTAACTAATCAGATAAGATAATAATACATTCGTACAATAAAGAATGTTAATTAGTGAGAGAAAAACCTGATGAAACGTTAACAAATAAAAATTATTTTAAGCATTCTTCCACGAGTTCTTGATTTCCGGTATGGCCAAGATGGCGCCGCCGCCGCCGCCGCCGCCGCCGCCGCTGGCTGGGAGAAACAAAACCAACTAGCATGACTCAAACTACTTCGTTCAACCTCTTTGTTGGAACCGGAACTTATGTTTGACAGCTGTGCGATGCGATCCATACAGTTTGTAAGAAAAGAGTTTCATCAATGTCACACGGGTCGATAAAGCAATGCATACATTTGAGCGAGACGGCTTAAAGACGTGACGTCAGATGGTATATAATCTGAGCGAGATGCAAATAGTAGTGACACTATTGAATGAGTTAAGTATATCACCACAAGCGCGACAAATTGTAGATAAGGAATGGTGGGAAATAAATGACATGACGTATTAAAAGTAAGTACAAGTATAAAATAATTTCAAATAATCGGACGTCTGAAACTTAAAAGTAACTTGAAGCAGAGATTGGATCTCAAAATTGGAAATTTAAATCTCTTTTAGTATAGGTAGGTATAGGTGTATAGTATAGGTACCACCTTAATGATCTAGCTACAGAAGTTTTACTTCTAACACGTGTACGGTGCTACACGCGTTTTTTTTTTAACTCTTTGTGTACCTATTAGCAGCATTATAACATGAAAGATGTTTACTTAAAAGTGTTTTTTTTTTATAAAGGACATTTCCTTTTCCCAAGCTAAGCCCTTACATTAAACTCCAACTTTAGCGAACTTGGTAATCTTCAGAAATCTCACGAAAACCTAGTTACATGTTACGTAAACTTCGGTACTTAGGCGCGGAACTAAAGTAATAATGTAAACAAAAGCCTCCGGAAGCGGTTGAGCAAGGAGGTTTGGAAACAAGATGGCGACGTTTGCGACCTCCTTCGATTAAGCAACATCCAGCGTCTTTACATGGAAGTCGTGAGTAAAGTTACAGCCCCAATCGTTTATTTACCCCTTCTCGTAAAAGGCGGGTCAGAGCTATGACAGACAGATGTAATATCCCCCGTTTTCGTAGTCGGGGTTGAAAAATAATGATTAAAACGGTATTGTATGGTATATGTTAGATGTTAACTAACCAAACCATAAACGTATGTAGGCCGGCTAAGAATATTCCGTTTATATCTGCTGCACATACTCGCTCATGTATAGAGCTTTATTGGGGCTTAATTATCCTTGCACAATGACTGCTCAGTGACAAGGACGTGATGACTACGATCAAAAGATACTTGATACCAAAGAACGCCAGATATTAAAGGTTCACTTTGACATCACTGGGTAACGATTTTACTGGCAGAATTGGGCCCTAGGGCCTCAGGCTTTCAGTCATACATGCCGACTTAAACAAACAAACAAACTTCCATCACTTACAACATGCTGATGAGTCAATAATTGGTTTATTATCGTAGCCTCTTAATCTAAACAACAGGCCGTTGAGATTGTTGTTTCGAGAAACTTAGATTAGTTTGGACTTATGAGCGAGTGGGAAGGCTGATACCCTTTGTTCTCTGCAGAGACTATATATCCAATTGACTGCGCCTGCGGGGGAATGCAGCTCGCCAAACGTTTGTTGTTGCATACGCAACCTATGTACGACGACGGGCCGCCAGACAGTTTCGCAGCGGCTGACCAATCACAGCTCTCTTACCTCGTCCCCCGCCGCCCGTAAATTGATGAGTTGTGTTTTAAAGGAAAATGTATCTGTGCGATCTCCACTGGATAGGTGCTCCCTGGTTCTTTGTTTGGACTTGAAGTTTGGGATTAGGTACATATGCTTGCTGTACAGGAACATATACTTTACTTTTCAAAGATCTTTATTTACTCTTAGTAAGAATGGTACAACCCAGTGTAAGTTAATTCTATAGGTTATAGCTAGTTCAAGTAAATTAACAAGCTGTAGAGCCTCTTAAAACTTATAGCATGAACTTATAAATAACACAACACATTGTAGGGAGATTTGCACACTTCGTTTTAGTAAGCAATTATTGCTATGAAAATACAGGAACATATATAGAGTTTTAATAATAAAGATATTTTTTTTCAGCCTTATAAATACTGTAATAGTAAAACAGGAAACAAGTCTTGTATAGGACAGATTCAATAGTTCGTCAATAAACCACGAATAGCATTCACAAAACATTTACATACAGGCACATACATCGCTTCTGTTCCAACACTAGGATACCCTGTGTCGTGGGATCTAAAAACAGCGACATCAAAAACATGTAAACAAAGACCAGGGATTTTTATTCTCTTTCTTCCAAGCCGGGCACGAACCCGGGACCTTTTGCTTGCGATGCGCAACCTCGGCCGCGCACACGACAGAGGTCGTCGAAACACACCACATAGCTCGACATTCCAACATACTAATTAATTACAAAGCTAGCACCAGCTATAACCTCCCAACTCCATCAATACGAACATCAGAAGCAAGCAAATATGACTAGAGCAAATTAATTCATGTCCAGCCCGGATCATGTACTAATTCAATTCACCTGTCGGTGCTATGTCCGGGGGAGTCTTGGGCGTCTTGGGACCTGTCTTGGGACCTGTCTTGGGACCTGTCTTGGGACCTGTCTTGGGACCTGTCGCGACATTGTGCTGCAGCATTGGATAGACAGATTTTGAAGGCTCGTTTTCGGGTCTATAGACGACACTGTAAAACAAGCGGGAGGACCAAGTAATAGGTAATAAAGTCGGTTTTTTTTAGGTTTTTAACTTGTCGAATTATATACTTAATTACTTTTGTGGCAAATAAACGCTTCTTCTTTCTTTTCTTTCTTTCAAGTACTAGCTAGCACTAGCATGCTAAAATGGAGTACTAAATTCTGATTAATCTTGTCAAAATACGCTTAGGGAAGATAAATAATAATTAATAAGTATGTATTTGTTAGAGGAAAGAACCAAATATGGAACACCTAGTATCCTAATATCGAATCTGTTGATTACTCCAATAATATAACCTTGAAGCGAAACACACGACCATCTTCTATTTCATTCACTCTTTTTATTACCGCTCTCACGCTACCGTGCAGTTGCGCGAACGCCAAGGTCGCCAAGTGCGAGGCAGACGGTTTTGTTTTGACGTCACGCAGAAACATTTCAAGGTATGTCGTAGATTGTGATGGGATTCTACCCGGGAATAATTCCATTTTGGGAAAAAACGCGGAATTATTCCGGGAAACAATACGAAATGGGAATTTATGCGGGTAAAAACGATTAGCTAAGCAGGACCAATTGTCTAGCCTCCACTCAGATGCAAGGTCACCGGGCTACCTGTGTTTAAGTATTGCTATAGAAAAAATGATAATTTACCTGCGCCAATCTCCCAAGATAGGTTTACCTTTTACAAGTAAGATACCCCGTTTGACGGTTCCTACTTATTTTTATCGATGATGATGTCATTAGTTGTGATGGGATTCTACCCGGGAATAATTCCAAAATGGGATTTTTCGTAGGTAAAATCGTTTAGCTAAGCAGGTCTTGCATTTGACCCATTTCCCGTTGTCTGATTGAGCTAAAATGTTGCATACGCAAGTGCAATATATAAGTTGCACATGTAAGTTGGATGACAATGCAATATTTTTCTAACTTGGGGCTGATCTGGTGATGGAGATGGAAGGTGGTCATAGGAACTCTGTCATAAAACGACGCAAATTCACCGAGATTGAGCTCGTTTGATTCGTCTTAAGAAATACTATGGTCCAAGAGTATTTTTTGTAACATAGAGCTGATCTGATGCTGGAGCCGGAAGGCGGCCAAGGGAATGCTGTATTGATTGGTTTTCGAGGGTAAAAACGTTTAAACTACGAAGGTTAAACTTTATGAAGGAATCACGTCTAGACAAAAAATACTACAACAATTCAATCACCATACATTTATTATACATAATTAAAACAACTTAATGAATGTTTTAGTCACTATCACTATCTGTGTCAAAACTTCCTGCACCTACCTATATCGAAAAATTCCACATCGTGGCTTTGTCCTTGCGATGTTGACGGCTGCAGATCATAATCTATAGTAGGACTTGTCATTTCACTTCTTAGGAGGGGACTGGACATTGGTTCCTCTTCTTCTTCAGGTATTTGTTTTTTGTTCAGCAAATTCCAATTATACGATATGTATGCTATTTTTGCGGCTCTCTCAGTTGTCAATTGGTTTCGCTTTAAACTGTGGATGTGCCCATGTTTACTGAAAGACCGTTCAGTAGCTGCCGATGTACAGGGCGCTGTTAATATTCGCACAGCAACTTTGCTCAGTGGTCTCGCTTTATAAATCCCTTTCCACCAGACTACTGCGTCAATGTTTTCTAAATTACTCCACACGAAGGCTTTTCCCCAAAAGCCTTCTCTGGCTCTATAATTTGCCAAGTCTGCCATCACTTCAATATTTAACTGGCATCCAATGCCATGGATAAATTCCATGGCTGCAACTTCTTCGTCTTCCTGCAGTTCAACACCTTGGGTCTTAGGGTCCAACATATATGCGGCCAAATGTATGGGCTTGAGGCAGTTGTTTTTCCTCGCCTCCACTGCATTCAAAATTCGATTTTTACCTTCATTACCCACTATCCTGGTAGGATTGCAGAACGTAAACAACATTCTTGACTTAATATCCTTAAAAGCCATGTATGCGTTGTTAATGTTACTATCATTACCCTCCAGCTTAAATATATGCTCCGTGATAGGTTCTAAAAGCGAGGAGCATTCTCTCACCATTTCCCAGAAGTTTTCATCCAGTAAATGGCTTTTTGTCACTCTTGACATCATGGAGGCACCTTCGTGAACTGCAAGGCATTGTAATGCTGCCTTACTGTTCAAAAGGCTTTTCAAGGCATGAAGGTAACTACCCCAACGCGTTTTGCATGGCAGTTTTAATTGCTCTCCTGATCCTTTTTCCTTTATTATATGTGAAAGCAGGTTGTTCAGGATTTGACTTTTCCGTACTGCTTTTATCGTGTCCACCGCAATCGAAATTAATGCTGTTATAGCTTCCAATTTCACAATGTCATGGCACAACAAATTCAATGTGTGTGCTACACAACTCAGTCCTATTAGATTTGGATGCCTGTCCCGTGCCAAATCAAAGGCTTTTTGGACGTTTCTGGCATTGTCTCCAATAAGCGTGACAAATTTTTCCCTTCCATAAGTTCTCATAACTTTACTACTTATACAGCAATACTTAAACACAGGTAAACACAGGTAGCTCGGTGATTTTGCATCTGAGTCTGAGAGGAGGATAGACAGTTGGTCTACCAATAACGGTGAGAAAAAAAATGATTTTCTTTTACCAAAAGCTTCGAAATCTCAATAATTTCAAGCCCCAAAAACGAAAAACTCTCAAGAAAGCGAGTTTGTCTGCTTCCAGCTGAAATTTCCAAATGTGACATTGATCGAATATTGATTAGAAGTAGACATAACGTTATAACGGTATTTTTTTTTAAATTCTAATGAAGCCAATCGTTTTTACCCGCATAAATTCCCATTTTGGGTTTTTTCCCGGGAATTAACCCATTTTGGAAAGATTCCGCGGAATGTTTCCGACGGAATTATTCCGCGACCCATCATTAGTCGTAGATTACTCAAAGTCTTGAATGAATATTGATATCAGTTTGAACAAGTGTGAAAATCCAAAAATAGCAACCATGTCATAGACACATATACTACACATTTAAATATGATAGCATATTTCGCGTCAACCCACATGGTTGTGGTAGGTATGATGTAGACTCTCAATCCGGAGGTCGTCGGTTCAAATCTCGTGAAGGCATAAACTTTTTAAATTTTCTTTTTGTTTATTTGCTTGAGTTCTTTTGTTTTGAGTGCTTTTGATTTGTTGTACGATGGTACGGTACCCTTCGTGTGCGATACCGACCCGCACTTAACCGATTTTTTTTATTTCCCAAAAACAAAATGGTATTCCATATTTGGTTACTTTCTTCTATGCTCTAACCATTTAAATTCGAAAATGATAGGTAGATATGATTCCGAGCTTAGAGGCTCTAAAAGTCAAATATTAAAATTGTTATTGTGTTAACGAAAAACTAGCAGAGAAATTGCACCAAATTACAAGTATTCATTGTGCTCCCGCTGTACCCCGTACACCGGGACACAGATTAATAAAGACCGGGGTTAGACTTTCAATACGAACACGTGATACTCGGGTAGCGTTATCAATTTCTGTCCCCTAACCGAACGTTGGATTGGAATGGCCATCGTCGTTCCAAACGACCACTTTAGGTCATTTACAGTATCCTAGCATACGGCTAAACCTAAGCCAGGTGGGCTGTAAATCCCTCAAAGGACTCGTATGACTGTGGTGTAGTCGAATTTTGCATGTAATGAACGTATACCTCCTATAGGCTACGAATCTTTGTTCTCAATCCCCTGAATACGAAGCAGGAAATTTGCAGTGTTCCAACTGGTTCCAACGATATTTTAGCTGATCAGTGACGTTTACAGGGGGCGCCCCTTCTATTTAACTTTAACTTAATGCAACGAACCTGTCATTAACACCGATCTTTCATTCCTTATTGGTCATCAAGCGTTCATTCATTCTACCCCTGTCACCGCGCGCCAAAAGATTGTTGGAAAGCTGGATACCTGCCGTCTTACTAACGTAGCTCGTTTGGCATTCAAATGAACACATAAACAATATCAAAGAAAATAAGTGATGTCTGGTTAGGCCGGACTAGTCTATGAGTTTACAATAAACATTTAACCTCTGTGGGGATAACATAGGTAAGTTGAAATTGCTCAATGTACAAGAAAATACTAAAGTTGCACGTGAAAAATCGACATTTTAGGGTACATGCAATTTAAGGTATCCCAGGCTCCATACAAAAATGTGCGAACCCCTTTTGTTGTATTTTCCTGCACTAACCTATAAAAGACAAGAAAAACAAATCATTTGTAATAAAAATAGTTTATTCCATATCCCGAGCACTAAGGTCTATTGTTGAACGGTTTCACTGTTACCAGTTGCTGGCTACATTTTTCTGCTCGGACAGGACCTGAAACATGCGAAATATGATTTTAAATAAAATATATTAAAAATCCCGACAAAAAAATTAGAAGAATAAATATGTACAACTGAATTGAGAAAACCAAAGACAGACAGACTGACGGACAACGAAGTGATCCTTTAAGAGTTCCTTTTTGCACTTTGAAAGAACGAAACGATGAATTTGAAATTAGGTACCTACTTACATTTAGGTTGGAGTCTGAGAAGAGGTCGTTTACACCGAAAGAACTGGAACAAAAAGTTGGATTGGAAAAATGTTCTACACACCACAATGATTCAGCTCAGCTGTACGTATATCTACCGACACGCAACGCAAGCAGGCAAATGATCATCATATACCTAGTTTTCCAGCGATCTTTTGGCGGGTGAGTGACTTTTACAGGGGACGCCACTGCCCACTATACGCATCCTAATGCAACGAACCTATCAAAAAGCGTTAGTTCCACCTGTCACCACAAGCCAAAGGAAGGTTGGAAAGCTGAATAGTGATGGTGGTACAGATAGTGTATGTTTTATTATAACTCTATTGATGAATCGACTTGACATGTATTTTAATTTAATGTAAATAAAATTCAATTTAAATTTAATTTTTAATTATTATTTGTATGCCTTTTAGGTAGAGTGTGGCAAGAACAACATTTATGTAACAACCCTGTAACCCACATTCATATCTACAAATAAAATATCTTTATTTTTATCTTTACATACCAGCGATACTCGGTGCATAGTCTGCAGCGTCGACATTGACAGCCGCAATGTTGGTCGACTGCTGACTCGAGGGGAAGGAGGGCGCTGCGAACACCATCGCGAGCTGACAATACAACACGTGACATTAATATAAACATTGCGTCTGGCCCCACATTAGGATACCCTGTCTCGTGGCAGTCAGAAACAGCGACATCTCAAACATGTGAATATCTAAGAAGTTTTTAACTTTGTGCATTTTATTGCAAACGAGCGCTCTTTTCTACTGATTTTTCTTCGCTATTCGAAATTTCGTACTTTTCAGTCAGTCGCTCGCCCCGCACAAAGTGGTCAGGACCACTCGTGGCGCTAGTCGAACAGGAATAGACGTCTAAAAGGTCAAACCTTACCAACCAATGAGGAATAAATGACTGAGTAACAAAGTGTCAGGCTGTCTACGATCCATTCGGTGTCAAATGGGGAGTATAGTTGATGTACAAATGGGGAAGCTCTAATTTTTTTATGAGTTGGTTGGTAGTGATGAATTAGGCAATGACAAATCCAAGTTTTCCACCTCGAAAACCCACCGGATCACAGTTAAAAACTAGAAAATTAATGTTTTAGGATTTTTTTTTTCAAAACCGTAAAACCGTACCAATTTGTTAAAATGAGAGATAGCTATACAGATTGTATATGAGTAAATCAAAGAAGACAAAATTTCGCGTTGATACTTAACCTAAAATTAGTTACCAAGATGGATTTTCATCTCTACTATTTACCAGGCCACATCCGCATAGTAAATTTTGAGACGCAATACTACATCCATATTGCATGTTCCAGATCATCTTTCAGGTCCAAAAAGTTTTGGGCCATTCAGGGCTTTGAACACCAACTTCATTTACTACACAGGACTATGGATACGAGCTATGTCCAGGTCCCGCAAGGTCATTCCTGCGATGTCACCAGGTAGAGGAGTTCTTACTGCATGTTACAGATTACCGTCTGGGTCTCAAAGGTTTTTTGAAGATATCCTCTCAAGGCTTGATGGAAATGGCTTGGCAATGATATGGAACGCGCAGTATGGATGTAGTATTGCGTTACAAAAGTTACTAAGCGGATGTGGCCTGGTAAATAGAAGAGGTGGAACACATACTGATGCTGTACTGAAAATCCATCTTGAATGTTTTGGGAGTATTTTGAACCCCCATAAAAGTCAAACTACAGGACCAAATATTATTTTTTGTTATCGACGCAATTTTGTCTTCTTTGAATAACTTGCACACATATTTTAACAAGAATGTACGGTTTTCGAATAAAAAGTTATATATGGAAAAAAGTCCTAAATTTTCAAGTTTTTATCTGTGATCCGGAGGGCTTTCGAGGTGGGGAAATCTTGGACATTTTTTTTAAATTATAGGCAACAAATGGGAGTTTTCCGGGTAAAAATACTTACTCATATTTTCCCATCATATACAAGGTGTAAATGAATTAACGCAAAATGAGAAACTACTTTGTTAGGGACATCATTCTGAGCATCTTTCATAATGAAACCGATTTAATCAAAGCAACTTTATTTTTCACTTCCCAGTACGTTTTGGCCCGAGTGGGTCAGCTGATTTGTATGGAGAAGTGAAAAATAAAGTTGCTCTGATCAAACCGTTTTCATAATGAAAGTTGCTCAGAATGATGTCCCCAACAAAGTAGTTTCTCATTTTGCGTGAATTTATTTACACCTTGTATAATTGAATTCATCCATCATTGGGGTGTACCAACATTTGCCATCTTTACTTATAAGTGTATAAATGACTTACCAGGCACGCCACGAAGAAGAAGATATTCAGCAGGGAAGCCATTTTGATAAAAAAAAAATCTGGAAATATATCTCGAGTGCTGGCAGATGACTGGTGAGTCTGCCTCAAAACTTCCTTTTTTATACCGGAAAATTCGATGGATCCACAAATTTTCAAGGCGAATCTTTTGTTATTAAAAGTTAATATTATCACAGCTGGGCAAATATTATTGCGCTCAATCTAAAATTACATTAATATTATACAACTTGCCTGCGTTATTGTCGGCAGAAATGGGATGTTTCAGAAACACTGTTTCTGTTTTTAAATCTTGGGCGGGGCGGATGTCAAAGAATATTCATATTCATGTATTGTTCATAGTCATTGTGTTTCTATTCATAGTTTACATCGTCGTTATAACTTATAAAACGTTAGAAAACCTGCAAAAAAAATTAATTTGAACTAATAAATTAACATTTATAATAAAAAAATTACCTAATAAATTAAAATTTATAATAAATAACGTAGTGAATTATAGCGGGAAAAACGCCGCCACTTGTAGCGGCGGCGGCGGATACTTAAAGAGTTTCATTGATCTGAAGTCTATACCACACCAAACCATAGACAGTCGTCAAAGTTTATATACTCTTTGAATTTTTGATTCAGTTAAGTTTACTATTCTCTCTACGTTAGAGGGTTAAACATTTTTCACTTTTTGGCCTAGAAAAGATCTTGGAAGAAGCTAATAATTACATCGTGCCAAAGTGCAAAAGCATTAAAGTATTTTTCTAGTACCAAAACATGACAAAATAAGTAAACAATGGTATCAACAATGTGTGAACTGAGGAGTTTAGGAACAAAAGGTGTCATTTACATATCTGTCTTTTTTCGTGTTTTTTTTGCTACCCGACTCAAAACCGTGAATTCTATCATTATATGCAATGATCAACTTTAAAAGGCGAATAATTTCATAGAAAAATTAATCTCATAATCTGCTTCCGGTACAAAAGGTGACATTTTTATTCAACCACAGCAGTGGTCAAGACTTTGGTGAGTGAGAACGTGAGTATAGAACATCTGCAATATGCGGGTGTACATCTGCTTAGATTTCTGGCACTATTATTTACTTTCTGTATTGGCCATTCATATTTACCAGCTGAACTAATGAAAACCATTGTGGTTGCAATTATCAAAAATATAACAGGGGATCCTTCAGATAAAAATAATTACAGACCTATATCTACAGCAAAAATTTTAGACAAGATACTTGATCAACACCTTTCTAAGTTCATCAAATTCAATGATTCCCAATTTCGGTTTAGAGCAGGATTATCTACAGAATCAGCTGTCTTGGGCCTCAACAATACTGTTAAATGCTACACAGACAAGAAAACACCTGTGTATGCATGCTATCTGGACCTGTCTGAGGCATTTGACCTTGTCTCTTATAAAGTTCTTTGGAATAAATTAAAAACTGAAACCAACCTACCAACAGAGCTATCATCTATTTTTAAGTTTTGGTATCTAAATCAAACAAATAATGTAAGATGGTCAGGTACTCTGTCTGATATGTATAGGTTGGAGTGCGGGGTGAGGCAGGGAGGTTTGACCTCACCCAGGCTCTTCAACCTATACATAAATCAGCTGATCGGTGAACTCAGCAGCACCGGAGTAGGATGCTCTATAGATGGATGGCCCATTACCAACATCAGCTGCGAAGATCATGCTGACGATATGGTGCTGTTGAGTCCATCGATAAGTGCTTTGAGGACCCTGCTCAAAAAATGTGAAGCCTATGCTGTGGCCCATGGGCTCAGGTATAATACTTCTAAAAGCGAACTATTTGTCTTCAAGTCGGGCAGCAAAACTAATTCTGACCTACCACCTGTCACATTAAATGGATTGCAATTGAAGCGAGTAAGTAATTTTAAATACCTAGGTCACTGGGTCACAGTCACAGAGGACCTTAGTGATTATACAGGGTGTTGATTTGTAAAGTTACGCCGAGCTCAGAGGTTGTTATTTACACGACACTGAAGCTAAAAATATATTTAAAAAATATGTATTTTTTGTTCAGTATTTATTTTTATGAATTTTTTATTTTAAAAATATTTAAAAAACCTTGTTAATGTGGTCCGAAAAGAGTCGCACGGAGTGGGGTGGGGCTCAGGGCACGAGGGGGAGTCTGTTAGCACTTGTGCGCGATGGCTGGCGGGGGTATCCACACTTTTAGGTAATTTCAGGAAAATTTTCAGATGGTAATTTATGAATGAAAATCATGCGAGGGAAAATTAAAACTTATTTTTTTGTCATCAGCGACACGTAAACTATCAACCCTGAGTCGGGCGTAACTTTACAAATCAACACCGTGTACTGATATAGATAGGGAAAGAATGGCATTGGCGGTAAAATGCAATATGTTGGCTCGTAGGTTTGCCAGGTGTACACAGGAAGTTAAAGTGACATTATTTCGTGCTTTCTGTCAATCTATTTAAATCTGCAGCCTATGGGCCGTCTACACGCAGAAAGCGTATACCCTTCGTATTCAGTATAATAATGCCTTCAGGGTGCTGTTGAGGCTGCCCCGATTCTGTAGCGTACCAACAATGTTTGCGGAGGCCCACGTAGACGGCTTCCATGCCATACTGGCACTTCATGAATGTAAACACAAATACGCAAATACTTGTTTAATACGTATAGCGATACTGAAAAGCTTATTTCACCTTTTTCCTGTTAGGTAGGTAATACTCATCTCATATATACACTCACATACCATCACACACTCACTCACACACACATACACACCCTCACACACACACACACACACACCCTCACTCACTTAAACACCCTCAAATACACCCTCACACACTCACACACACACATACCCTCACATACCATACATAAATACTTTCATTTTATTATTTTAACTTCTTTCATTTTAAAAACTAAGGGTGTACATTTGTAGTACTTATCCGCACTCTCCCCTCCAGAAGGCAAGAGCGTGCTTATCATTAATACAGGCTATTAAACTAGCCTAGCAATGAAGGCATCAACTATTGCTACATTACTGCTATGCTCAACTATTGTATAACTAACACACACTCAAAATGTAATGTACATTTACCCACCGTTTTGTTCAATAAATGATTTTGATTTTTGATTTTGATACTGCGCTACAGAATGGCCTCTATGATGGCCAGGCTGAGGGGGAGCTCCAGCAGCCTCCTGAAGGTATGGGCAGACCGCATGGACGGTCATGTCCTGGCTCACTGGGTGATGTGATGATACATGTAAGTGTGCCATCGGCCAGGGGGCCCGGGGTGTGGCTGATCCGTGCTGTCATGCGTGCGTGCAGCGTTATGTACAAATGTCTGAATGTATTCTTGTTATTCTTGTTATGGTACCCAACAATAATTTGTAATATTGTAACTGGGCTCTCAAGCCTGAAATAAACGAATTTAATTTAATTTAATTTAATATCAAAAAGTGTCTTTTTCTTAGTAAATACGTCCGACGTTCAATAAACAATATCAAAGAAAATAAGTGATGTCTGGTTAGGCCGGACTAGTCTATGAGTTTACAATTAACCTTTTGACCTCTATGGGGATAACATATAGGTAAGTTGAATTTGCCTAATGTACAAGAAAATACTAAAGTTGCACGTAAATGAAATTTTAGGGTACATGCAATTTAAGGTATCCCAGGCTCCATACAAAAATGTGCGAACCCCTTTTGTTGTATTTTCCTGCACTAACCTTTAAAAGACAAGAAAAACAAATCATTTGCAATAAAAATAGTTTATTCCATATCCCGAGCACTAAGGTCTATTGTTGAACGGTTTCACTGTTACCAGTTGCTGGCTACATTTTTCTGCTCGGACAGGACCTGAAACATGCGAAATATGATTTTAAATAAAATATATTAAAAATCCCGACAAAAAAAATATAAGAATAAACATGTACAACTGAATTGAGAAAACCAAAGACAGACAGACTGACGGACGGACAACGAAGTGATCCTTTAAGGGTTCCTTTTTGCACTTTTAAAGAACGAAACGATGAATTTGAAATTAGGTACCTACTTACATTTAGGTTGGAGTCTGAGAAGAGGTCGTTTACACCGAAAGAACTGGAACAAAAAGTTGGATTGGAAAAATGTTCTACACACCACAATGATTCAGCTCAGCTGTACGTACATCTACCGACACGCAACGCAAGCAAACATATGATCATCATATATTTTACAGCGTATAATATATAGTTTTCCAGCGATCTTTTGGCGGGTGAGTGACTTTTACAGGGGACGCCACTGCCCACTATACGCATCCTAATGCAACGAACCTATCAAAAAGCGTTAGTTCCACCTGTCACCACAAGCCAAAGGAAGGTTGGAAAGCTGAATAGTGATGGTGGTACAGATAGTGTATGTTTTATTATAACTCTATTGATGAATCGACTTGACATGTATTTTAATGTAAAAAAATAAAAAATAATTTTAATTATTATTTGTATGCCTTTTAGGTAGAGTGTGGCAAGAACAACATTTATGTAACAACCCTGTAACCCACATTCATACAAATAAAATATCTTTATCTTTATCTTTACATACCAGCGATACTCGGTTCATAGCTTGCAGCGGCGGCCTCGACAGCCGCAATGTTGGTCGACTGCTGACTTGAGGGGAAGGAGGGCGCTGCGAACACCATCGCGAGCTGACAATACAACACGTGACATTCATATAAAGCCACATAACATTGCGTCTGGCCCCACATTAGGATACCCTGTCTCGTGGGAGCCAGAAACAGCGACTTCTCAAACATGTGAATATCTAAGAAGTTTTTAACTTTGTGAATTTCTGAATCACACTTTTGCAAACGAGCGCTCTTTTCTACTGATTTTTCTTCGCTATTCGAAATTTCGTACTTTTCAGTCAGTCGCTGGCCCCGCATCAAGTGGTCAGGACCACTCGTGGCGCTAGTCGAACAGGAATAGACGTCTAAAAGGTCAAACCTTACCAACCAATGAGGAATAAATGACTGAGTAACAAAGTGTCAGGCTGTCTACGATCCATTCGGTGCCAAATGGGGTATAGTTGATGTACAAATGGGGTAGCTCTAATTTTTTTTTGAGTTGGTTGGTAGTGATGAATTAGGCAATGACAAATCCAAGTTTTCCACCTCGAAAACCCTCCGGATCACAGTTAAAAACTTGAAAATTCATGTTTTAGGACTTTTTTTCCGTTTTTCACTTTTTATTCGAAAACCGTACCAATTTGTTAAAATGAGAGATAGGTAGGTATACAGATTGTGTATGAGTAAATCAAAGAAGACAAAATTTCGCGTTGATAACCTAAAATAAGTTATCAAGATGGATTTTCATCTCTTCTATTTACCAGGCCACATCCGCATAGTAAATTTTGAGACGCAATACTACATCCATATTGCATGTTCTAGATCATCTTTCATGTCCAAAAAGTTTTGGGCCATTCCATTCAGGGCTTTGAACACCAACTTCATTTACTACTCAGGACAATGGATACGAGCTATGTCCAGGTCCCGCAAGGTCATTCCTGCGATGTCACCAGGTAGAGGAGTTCTTACTGCATGTTACAGATTACCGTCTGGGTCTCAAAGGTTTTTTGAAGATATCCTCTCAAGGCTTGATGGAAATGGCTTGGCAATGATATAGAACGCGCAGTATGGATGTAGTATTGCGATACAAAAGTTACTAAGCGGATGTGGCCTGGTAAATAGAAGAGATGGAACACATACTGATGCCATACTGAGACACCATCTTGAATGTTTTGGGAGTATTTTGAACCCCCATAAAAGTCAAACTACAGGACTAATTATTATTTTTTGTTATCGACGCAATTTTGTCTTCTTTGATTAACTTGCACACATATTTTAACAAGAATGTACGGTTTTCGAATAAAAAGTGATATATAGAAAAAAGTCCTAAATTTTCAAGTTTTTATCTGTGATCCGGAGGGCTTTCGAGGTGGGGAAATCTTGGACATTTTTTTAAATTATAGCTAATAAATGGGAGTTTTCCGGGTAAAAATACATACTCATATTTTCCCATCATATACAAGGTGTAAATGAATTAACGCAAAATGAGAAACTACTTTGTTAGGGACATCATTCTGAGCATCTTTCATAATGAAACCGATTTAATCAAAGCAACTTTATTTTTCACTTCCCAGTACGTTTTGGCCCGAGTGGGTCAGCTGATTTGTATGGAGAAGTGAAAAATAAAGTTGCTCTGATCAAACCGTTTTCATAATGAAAGTTGCTCAGAATGATGTCCCCAACAAAGTAGTTTCTCATTTTGCGTGAATTTATTTACACCTTGTATAATTGAATTCATCCATCATTGGGGTGTAACAACATTTGCCATCTTTACTTATAAGTGTATAAATGACTTACCAGGCACGCCACGAAGAAGAAGATATTCAGCAGGGAAGCCATTTTGATAAAAAAAAATCTGGAAATATATCTCGAGTGCTGGCAGATGACTGGTGAATTTGCCTCAAAACTTCCTTTTTTATACCGGAAAATTCGATTGATCCACAAATTTTCAAGGCGAATCTTTTGTTATTAAAAGTTAATATTATCACAGCTGGGCAAATATTATCGCGCTCAATCTAAAATTACAATATTATGCAACTTGCCTGCGTTATTGTCGTCGGCAGAAATGGGGTGACTGTTTCTGTTTTTAAAACTTGGGCGGATGTCAAAGAATATTCATATTCATGTATTGTTCATAGTCATTGTGTTTCTATTCATAGTTTACATCGTCGTTATAACTTATAAAACGTTAGAAAACCTGCAAAAAAAATAATTTGAACTAATAAATTAACATTTATAATAAAAAAATTACCTAATAAATTAAAATTTATAATAAATAACGTAGTGAATTATAGCGGGAAAAACGCCGCCACTTGTAGCGGCGGCGGCGGATACTTAAAGAGTTTCATTGATCTGAAGTCCATACCATACCAAACCATAGACAGTCGTCAAAGTTTATATACTCTTTGAATGTTTGTTTCAGTTAAGTTTACTATTCTCTCTACGTTAGAGGGTTAAACATTTTTCACTTTTTGGCCTAGAAAAGATGTTGGAAGAAGCTAATAATTACAACGTGCCAAAGTGCAAAAGCATTAAAGTATTTTTCTAGTACCAAAACATGACAAAATAAGTAAACAATGGTGTCAACAATGTGTGAACTGAGGAGTTTAGGAACAAAAGGTGTCATTTACATATCTGTCTTTTTTCGTGTTTTTTTTGCTACCCGACTCAAAACCGTGAATTCTATCATTATATGCAATGATCAACTTTAAAAGGCGAATAATTTCATAGAAAAAATAATCTCATAATCTGCTTCCGGTACAAAAGGTGACATTTTTATTCAGCCACAGCAGTGGTCAAGACTTTGGTGAGTGAGAACGTGAGTATAGAACATCTGCAATATGCGGGTGTACATCTGCTTAGATTTCTGGCACTATTATTTACTTTCTGTATTGGCCATTCATATTTACCAGCTGAACTAATGAAAACCATTGCGGTTGCAATTATCAAAAACATAACAGGGGATGCTTCAGATAAAAATAATTACAGACCTATATATGCAGCAAAAATTTTAGACAAGATACTTGATCAACACCTTTCTAAGTTCATCAAATTCAATGATTCCCAATTTCGGTTTAGAGCAGGATTATCTACAGAATCAGCTGTCTTGGGCCTCAACAATACTGTTAAATGCTACACAGACAAGAAAACACCTGTGTATGCATGCTTTCTGGACCTATCTAAGGCATTTGACCTTGTCTCTTATAAAGTTCTTTGGAATAAATTAAAAACTGAAACCAACCTACCAACAGAGCTAACTACATCTATTTTTTAGTTTTGGTATCTAAATCAAACAAATAATGTAAGATGGGCAGGTACTCTGTCTGATATGTATAGATTGGAGTGCGGGGAGAGGCAGGGAGGTTTGACCTCACCCAGGCTCTTCAACCTATACATAAATCAGCTGATCGGTGAACTCAGCAGCACCGGAGTAGGATGCTCTATAGATGGATGGCCCATTACCAACTTCAGCTGCGACGATCATGCTGACGATATGGTGCTGTTGAGTCCATCGATAAGTGCTTTGAGGACCCTGCTCAAAAAATGTGAAGCCTATGCTGTGGCCCATGGGCTCAGGTATAATACTTCTAAAAGCGAACTATTTGTCTTCAAGTCGGGCAGCAAAACTAATTCTGACCTACCACCTGTCACATTAAATGGATTGCAATTGAAGCGAGTAAGTAATTTTAAATACCTAGGTCACTGGGTAACAGTCACAGAGGACCTTAGTGATTATACTGATATAGAGTCATCTACGCTTTGAGAAAGAAAGAATTATTTTGATTTGCTTTGTGACTATTTAATTTATTTACCTATGGTGACTGAATACTTTCTTGCTGGGAGTGGTGAAAAGTTTTGTATGCAACATGTGAGCAAGTTTATTTGCTATTCGTTTTGTTGAGTCTTTCGCTTACTCAGGATTGAATTTTATAATCACTCGCTGCGCTCGTGATTCTATTTTTCAATCCAACGTTCGCTCAAGACTCAAAATCAAAACTCATAGGAAAAACGAACTTACCTCACTTGTTGGATAAATAACTATTACATCTTCCGAGCTCAGGAAAGAGGTTTTGCAGCTGTCAAAAGAGTCCATGAAAGTTCGCGTTTTCGAAGCCGGGCAATGAAAACTAGAAACCGTTCCATTTTCAAATTTATTACACACTCTAATGGTTAAATGGTTCATGTCATGACGATGAACCTACCACAGACTACCACTCACTATGCTTGACAGTGTGGCGATACGTACGACTCGGTTTAGTGAGTAAACGCTCATGCATATACGAGACGGTTTTTCGCAGGAGCGGAGCGGGCTTAGCTCCGGTGAAAAACCGTCTCGTGTGCATGAGCGCTAATAGCTGTTTTCGAACACGCCGGCGGCACCGGCACCGGCTTAGTGAGTAAGAGAGGGATAGACATACTATAGCTCTGTCCCTCACTTACTCAATAAGCCGGTGCCGGTGCCGGTGCCGGCGCGTCGAAAAATGGAGGGATAAAGCGTTTTAAAAATATAACTCTAAAACTACTGATTTCCGACGGTTTCCGTATTTTGATATCGTCTATAGATACACTAATCTACATTTAAAAACCACCATGCATAAGCATCTGCGACCGCAGTCGTTCTAAGTCCTTCCGCTTAATTTAACTCGATCGAATGATGTAAAGTATTATGCTTACCTCGGGGTGTAAGTATTAGCTTTTTCACCCTCGAACTATATTCGCCCTTGCTCGCTTCGCTGGCTGTGGCGTCTAAATATCTCGGGTAGACTCGATCCTTAGCGCCTTTTGCGAGCTGCGCTCGCACGGGCTCCAAATTGGACCTTCGTCCGAAATAGCTCTCTTTCACCCCTTGTGTAACAAACTACAATTGATGACCAAAGTAACGTTTTGTGACCAGAGAGCAACACGGCCTCTTTGTGACTGACTGAACGGTGTTAGGCCCCGGACTCGTCTGTGAGGTTACATATAGGGATACCATAAGTTAAATCACTAACGGCCGAAATTAATAACCTATCTTCTATCCATAATCTGCAGATTTGAGATTGCTAGTGTCAATTTTGGCATAAATACCATAGCGCAACTGTCAAATGTATCTCGTAATCTGTAGATCACGGATAGAGATAGGTTATTGGGATCGGCCATAAAGGTGTAAGTGAAAAAGCGACATTTTTAGGTACATGTAATTTAAGGTATTCCAGGCTCCATACAAAAATGTGCGAACCCCTTTTGTTGTATTTTCCTGCCCTAATCTTTAAAAGACAAATCATTTGCAAAATAAATCGTTTATTCCATATTCCGAGCACTATTGTATATTGTTGAACGCTGAGGTAGAACGGTTACACTGTTACCAGCTGCTGGCTCCATTGTTCTGACCGGACAGGACCTGAAACATGCGAAATATGACTTTAAATAAAATAAATTAAAAAACCCCCGACAAAAGATATATAAAAAGAAATACAACTGAATTGAGAAACCCCTATTTTTAAAGTTAGTTCAAAAATGTCTGGACAGACAGACAGACGTACAATGAAGTGATCCTTTAAGACGGTCCCTAGGCAAAAACAGCCTTTAGCAAAACACAAATCGCTCGGAATGATGAGTATTATTGCTGTACTTTTTTTCACTAGCTTGTTTATCACGGTGTCAGCGTGAATTTGCTTTCCTTTATAAGCATTTTTTTAAATTTTGCTCGATATAAAAGTCTCCTGAAGTTGCCAGAAAATCTGTCTCTCACAATATTTTATTTTACAATTTTGAACCGCATCTGAATTTGTGTTCTTTTTATTTATCTTATCATTATAAAAATGGCACAGTATGTTCCTCAGTTAGACTTGCTTAGTTTGGATTTAACCTTTTTTATTTAATTTCCTCTAAAAATAAGTTAAGGATGAAATTTTTGTTCTGATTGCTTAGAGCCTCCTTCACTCTCAGTAGCACACCGCTCGAACGACCGAACGATGGCGAACTATTGTTATTTAAGATTTGTCGGCGAATCAGTTGAAGAACGAAATGACGAATTTGAAATTACTTACACTTAGGTTGGAGCCTGCCAAGAGGTCGTTTACTCCGATAAGATCTGGAACAAAAATTTGGATCGGAAAAATGTATTCCACACCACAAAGATTCAGCTCAGCTGGTACGTACATCTACAAATGATCATCCTATATTTTACAGAGTATAATATAGTCTTCCAACGATCTTTTGGCGGATGAGTGACTTTTACAGAGGACGCCACTGCCCACTATACGCATCCTAATGCAACGAACCTATCAAAAAGCGTTAGTTCCACCTGTCACCACAAGCCAAAGGAAGGTTGGAAAGCTGAGTACGGGCTTTACTCACGATGCAATCTGTCTCGCGATTTGTTGCTCCAACTTGTTGCCTTGCAACAGATTGCAGGTAGATTGCATCGTGAGTAGGCACTTAGGCAGGTTGCAGGTTGCATGCAATCGATTGCATCGAGATTGCATCGTGAATAGGCAGGTTGAAGGTTGCATGCAACAAGCTGCAGCGACAAGTTGCAAGAGGGAGTAGAGCCCTTTAGTAGTGATGGTGGTACATACCAGTGTTACTCTCTTGGTTTCCAGCGCCGCCCGCGGCAGCCGCGTTGTCGGTCGACTGCCGATCCGAGGGCGCGGCGAACACCATCGCGAGCTGGAAATAGAACACGTGACTTATATATACAGCCACATACATTGCGTCTGGCCCCACACTAGGATACCCTGTCTCGTGGGAGCCAGAAACAGCGACATTTCAAACATGTTAATATCCAAGACCCGGAGCTCTATTTTTAACCGACTTCAAAAAAGGAGGGGGTTCTCAATTCAATTGTATTTTTTTTATCATTATGTTAACTGGTACTATTTATGAACCGATTTCAATTATTTCTTTTGTTTGAAAGGGTTACTCATAAGGTTGGTTTCATTTTTCAACCGACTTCAAAAAAAGGAGGAGGTTCTCAATTCGACCCGTATGTTTTTTTTTCTATGTTTGTTACGCGATAGCTCCGTCCCAAAGGTCTTTTGAAGATATCCTCTCAAGGCTTGATGTCAATGGCTTGGCAATGATATGGAACACGCAGTATGGATGTGGTATTGCGTCGCAAAAGTTATTAAGCAGATGTGGCCTGGTAAATAGAAGAGATGGAACAAATACTGATGCCATACTGAAACACCATCTTGATTGTTTTGGGAGTATTTTTAATCCCCATAAAAGTCAACCTATTATATATTTATTTGTTATCGACGCAAAATTTTGTCTTCTTTGATTTACTCATACACAAGAATGCACGGTTTTCGAATAAAAAGTGAGAAAAGGAAAAAAGTGCTAATTTTTTTTTACTCTGATCCGGAGTGGAGGGCTTTCGCTATTACTAACTATCAACTAATAAAAAATCAGAAATACCTCATTTGATGTAAGGTAAAATACCAATTCCATGGGCTAAAGTTTTACATTTAAATCTTTACTTTATACTTTACTTTATCCTTTATTGCACAAAATAACACATTTTACAATTGAAAGTGGACAACACATGACGAAGGCGAGCTTGTCCCTATTAAGAGATTTCTTTCAGCAAACCTAGGAAGGACAGGAAATAATTTAACAACAGGTAGACCCATGTGCACAACATTAAATAAGTTAAAACAATAAACTACTTAACAATACGTACATAAATACCAGACTTATAGATATAAATATGTTAAGCAAATATACCTAAATAAAAGTACTTAAATTTAATACGGTAGAGAAAGATAGTGTTCTTTACTATTGTTTGGTAACTGATATTGGTTTTTTTTAAGTTTGACTTTTTTAACTTAGATGGCAACATTTGTGGCCTATTTAAACACCAATTTGCCAAAGTAGGTTTAATTTATAGTAAAATTTTATGTAACTGTGCCTCTGCCACCCATAATGGGATTCACAATCAAAGATGATATTTTTTTCAATCTTAATATTGTGTTCTCAAAACAGAACAGAATAAAGATGATAAATAAATAATATTTTTTTTAATTATTATAGGGAATAAATGGGAGTTTTCAGGGTAAATACTTATTTATATTTTCCCATATAAACAAGATGTAAATGAATTAACGCAAAATGTCTATCTATCCTGTCTATCCTAGGTTTGCTGGAAGAAATCTCTTAATAGAGATAAATTCGCCTTTGTCATGTGTTGTCCACTTTCAATTGTAAAATGTGTTATTTTGTGCAATAAAGTATAAAGTATAAAGTAAATGAGAAACTACTTTGTTGGGGACGTCATTCTGAGGAACTTTTATAATGAAATCGATTTGATCAATACTTTATTTTTCACTTCCCAGTACATTTTGGCCCGTATGGGTCAGAATGATGTCCCCAACAAAGTAGTTTCTCATTTTGCGGTAAGTCATTTACAACTCCTATAATTGATTACATTTCAAAAAAAATAGCAGCTGGTTTTATTATCTCATACGAAAATAGATGGGAAACGATGGGACCCGTATTTGTTAATTTAGTGTTTATTCTTATTTTTAAGTTATAATTCAAGATTTTTAGAGTTACTCATTCTAAAAGGGCGTAAGTACAATGTCAGGATTATAAAACGTTGAACTTTTGCCCGTCATTGCATCAATAAAAAATTAAAATGTCATTATTCTGTCATAATATCACCCCCTGTTCCGAGTCACGCCAAAATCGATTACAGTCCGAGTCAGTTTTGGGCTTTTGGCGATACAAAACGATAGCATCTTAGACGCTGTATTCCATTATGGCGCTGACGGCGCACTGTCAATATGCGTAAATACTCTTTTGTTTTTGTGCAACTTCGTGACAAGTTGACAACCAGCAGTGACAAAATTTAGATGACAGATGATGACTGACAGTTGCTTTTTTATTTATATCTAGCCTGTGGAACACATGCCATAAATCCTGACATTGATAATTTGGACAACATTTCAGTTTTTATTATTTAACTCTTAAATTACTGATCTAAAAATTCTGAAAAAAATATCTAAGAGCTCAGAACACTTAAATCTCGAAATGGTTTTCTAATTTTGGTACCTTATCAAAATGAAAGGTTGTCAATTTATTTTACCTATTGGGGGAGGGGGGGAGGAGGGGGGGGAGGGTGGAGGAGGGGGGGGGGGAGGGGGGGGGAGGGGGGGGGGCACCCATCTTTACCCATAAGTATAAGTGACTTACCAGGCACGCCACGAAGAAGAAGATATTCAGCAGGGAAGCCATTTTGATATACAATTATTTTTTTTGGAAATATATCTTGACTGACTTGACTGCTCGCAGATGACTTAATGTCTTTGCCTGAGAACTTCCTTTTTTATACCGGAAAATTCGATCGAACCGAAAATTTTCAAGGCGAATCTTTTGTTATTACAAAGTTAATATTATCACAGCTGGGCAAATATTATTGCGCTCAATCTAAAATTACAATGATATTATACAACTTGCTTGCGTCATTGTCGGCCGAAATGGGGTGTTTCTGTTTTTAAAGCTTGGGCGGGTCGGATGTTCTAATGTCAAATGGCCACCACACTGATACAACAACGCGGGCCCGCTTTACTAGATCCATCGCCCGGGTCCATGTAGCATCAAAGAGATTCTTGTTTTTGACACCCGCCGGTGGTGGGCCGAAGCCTTGAAATCCGTCCACCCGCTTGACAGTTAGGGTGCTACGGACAGACACACATATACACAGACAGACGCTTAAAATTATAGCACCCCAATCACTCACACTTATCCTAGAAGAGGTTTAGCATACCCGCCATTTTTTGCTAGTTTTGTTTTTGAATAATATGTACAAAGCATAAAATTTACACACAGGGCGCATACATTGCTTCTGGCCCCACACAAGGATACACTGTGTCGTGGGAACCAAAAACAGCGACATCATTAGGTTTGACTGTGACGCAACTGAACCGCATAACTATTTGTCAAAGGTTTAGGCGACAATTCACGTACCGCCAAAGGTGCGGTCGGCATAAAAGTCTCACCCGGCATCAATGCGGAAACCTCCTATGACATCAACACGCTCGTGTTATAAATCAAATGACTGAAAAGTTGCCAACTGCTCGAGTGTGTCCTCACTCACGCATTTGAAAGGTATACCACTCACAGAAAACTGTCGGAGCCCGGGTCCCACCGATATATACGTGCGAAGCTTTTCGTTGACTTCGCTTCCGGGTAAAATTTTCGGTTCACCAAGAGAGCCATCCGCATTCCTAACTCTAGGTATTGTCGTCAAGCGTCCCGGAGACACATCGTCTTACTGATCTCGTAAACCTCAGCAAAGAGGATTCATTAAAGATCCTAGGTCTGAAAGGCTTCCTTGCTCAGACTACTTCATGTTTACCATTTCCCCGACTGACCATAACTGCACACAAAGAGTCAGCATGTACTATCGCCCGTTTATGGGACATGCTAGAACCAGTCATCGTCCACCCAAAACACCTTATCAAGGAACTCTGGGCCCGCCAAATGTTTTCGGATGAATCTCTCTAATCTCCACCTGAAGACATTGTCAAAGCTTGGTCTGATTTCCGTTCGGAACTACCGCTTTTATCGCACGTTCAGTTTCCGCGGTTCAGTATTACTGACCGAATACATAACAAACCACAGATGTGTAATAAACTTAATGTATCTAACGCTGGGAGGAAAGAAGTAAAAGAGATTAATCAAAGAGTTTGAATGATTGGAGTCTTAACCTTCCGTAAAAGAGGCCGTGTTGCTCTATGCCTTTTGACGGTCTTTTGGGTAAGAAAGGGACAGAGCTATAGATAGCTCATAGCTCTCCCACTTTCCTACCATATTACCGTTTATTTTCAGAGATTAAAAGGGCCCATTGACATGACAGCTATGAAAGTCGATAGAGTGCGTCCGGGATTATGTTGCGCATAGAGGGTGGCGTGACGGTAGCGAGGGTAGCGTGCGAGTCGTTCTATGGTACTGCCAGTATTTTTATTGGCAATTCCATGGAACGACAAAATGCCTACCTGTCAAATTAGTTTCCGCCTCGCGTCTCGCGTCCTCGCGCGCGGAGGCGCAGTATGGGAGTGGACGCACTCTAGGAAGGAAGCAAGAAAAAAGTCGACAAAAATCTTATTATTGAATTAATTTTACAGGCTGATTGATACAACGAGTATTAGTTAAATAGAGTCTGACTAATTAGAATTGAACATCGCAAAGCGCGGCAAATTAAAAAAAAAAATGCTTGTAATACCGTATTAAGTGATCGGATATACGTATTTTGTTACCGGCAAAAAAATAAATCTGTCATTCTACAGTGTTACTGGTCAGTTAACCTACAGGATGTATCCTACAGAATGATGGTTTTCATACTTTGACGGTGACCTATTTATTAATTAATAAATTAATGAATTAAATATTTTTTTAACAAAAGTATTAATGTGCCTTTACAGTGTTCACCAAATCGACAAACACTAGTTTTTTTTAATATTAATCAATTAGGTACCTACATATTATACCTACCTACCTACCTATGGTACCTATACATCAATGTCACGATGACCAAAGAGAATTTAAACAGCAGTATGGTTGCTGTAGAAAAGCACTCGTACAAGCCTGGCCAGACTCTATTCGTGTTCGTATTAATAATGATCATTGCACTGAAAGCTCCTGGCACTGATAAAATAAGGGTACAGGATTTAACATATGTCAAAACCGATATAAGTAAAATCTTAGCAAAGTTTATTAATTTATGCATATCTAATAGCATGTATCCCAATGAACTGAAGAGAGCACTGATAAGACCCATCTATAAGCAGGGGAGTCACATGGAATATACCAATTATAGGCCAATAGCTATCTTATCAGTGATCAATAAGATCATGGAGAAGGTTGTCGTAGGTCAGGTAAGCTCATTTATTGAACAACACTGTATAATATCGGACTCGCAGCACGGCTTCAGGCGCGGGCGCGGCACGGCCACCGCACTGGCCCGGTTCACCGACTGTGTCAACACCAGCCTTGACAGTGGTCAACAGGTGCTGGCTGTTTTTATAGATTTTAAAAAGGCGTTTGACACCCTTGACCACTGCCAATTATTACAAGCAATGGAGGAGTGCGAAATCAGTGGTTCCGTAACTACCTCACAGACAGAACCCTTCGGACAGCGGTGGGCGGGGCAGTGGGGTCCGAGGTGCGCGTCGACCTAGGCGTGCCAACTGGCTCAGTGTATGGTCCAGCCAGTCGGCTACATCATGCATGTAAATAGCGTAGCTAACGTTGTTAAAAATGTGTCTTTATGTACGCTGACGACATGTGTTTGTTGTGCTCCGGAAGGGACTTGGGTACAATACAAAATGATATACAAACAGACTTTGGTATGATTACAAAATGGGCCCACGATAACGTTATAATATTAAATATAAATAAAACTAAATGTATGCACATATATTTGCCATACAATAAGATAGCAAAAGCGAGTAACTCATCAGTTAACATCATTGCCCACACGTACGAATGTTTGCACGCTGACTATCAAAACTGCCAATGTGAAAAGATAGAAACTGTTAACCAGTTCAAATACCTCGGCCTATTGATAGATAGTAACTTCAATTATTGGAAACCACACATAAATGAAATATGTAACAGACTACGATCAGTTCTAGGTAAGTTCTATCATCTAAGCAATATATTAAATAGACGCACCCTGTATATCGTGTATTACGCCCTTGCAGATACAATGTTTAGTTATGGTTTGAGTTGCTATGGCCTCACGTTTAAAACATATTTAGATAAAATAAAACAACTACAAATATGATTAATAAAATATTTAGCTGATAAGAAAACAAAAGATAGTTGTGATGGAGACTACGACAAACTGTTTGCCTCATGCCGAATACTTCCGGTTCATTGTAAGGTTAGTATCTGATTGCTATTGAGACATGTTACTCCGATGACCATAAGACCCTGGTAAACCACCGCTATTCTACAAGATCAGCCGTTAACAGAAAGTTTATCCAGCCAAAGGCAAATAATTACTACGGATAAAGGACAAGAAGATACTTAACCCCTAAAATATGTAACAATATCTCACTATTGAGATCTGTTGATAAATTTTATAAAACCACACTAAAATTTAAATTAGAAATTTAGATTTAGAAATTAAAATATCTTTCTAAATCACTTAACACCAAAAATATCATAAACATAAACCAAATATTAAATATGTATATATATGTATATAAATATATTATACTTTTATTATTATTATTATGTGTTTATGAATTTTTCATTTCACTCTTTTTAAAGAGGTTCTGACACACGGGCTTACGCCAAGTGCTATGAGACTATCTATCTATAGATCATGGTCCTTGCCCAAGAATTTTCTTACTATTCTGCAAGTATTCAGTATGGTCGCTTTTTGGAGAAGAATGTGAGTGGATCTGGGTATATTGAGTGATTTAAGACTAGTGTGTAATGTGTATGGGATTACTCCTGTGGATGAAAGGACTATTGGGATAGTTTTGACAGTTTGAACTTGCCATTGAGTTTTAATTTCAATGGCAAGGTCTGTGTATTTTGTGTTTTTTTCTGTAAAAGTCGTGGTTCTTACCATTGTGTGTATTTGGTATGGCTATATCAATGAGAAATACTGTTTTGTTTTGTTTATCGTGGATAGTGATGTCAGGTCTGTTGAAATGTATTATTATTATTATTATTATTATTATATTTAGCCTATATCATCCCACTGCTGGGCAAAGGCCTCTCTTCCCCGTTGCCATGCATCGCGCTCCTGGGCCGATTCCCACCAGTTCTTGTTGTGGTCCCTCAGCTCGTCACTCCAACGTTTTCTACATATTTACATATTTTTTTTAATTATACGTAAATTAAAAAAAATATGTAAGCCTATGGGCTATAACTAGTTATGAACTAAGAGTGTCTGCCAACAAACTGTTACGCAGTTTGGCAGAAAATAAATTGTAATAGTCATAAGTTTTCTGATAAATAAATGTCTTAAAAAAAATATAAAATACTTTGGATTTAAATGAAAATGCTGTTCACTCGTAGCCGAGATTAGACACAGTTCGTTCGTCTTTCAGAAAATAAGTGCAAAGCACTTCGAACTAAAAAGTTATAAATAATTTTTAATATAACCTTAAAAGAATAATGAATAAAAAATACTATTATTATTGTGAAACAAAAAGCGTCGGGCGCTCGATGTACGAAAGATATGGAACAAAGCGTCGGGCGCTCGATGTACGAAAGATATAGAACAAAGCGCCCGATGCTTTTTATTGTGAAAAAAAAAGCGTCGTGCAGTACTATTATGTAGTAGCTTGGCACATAAGTTTTCCCAAAACATAGTATGTTTCAAACCACTCTGTAATGCTTCCGGCTTCTTCTGGTAGGACACTTTCTTTAAGAGTCTTGAATGCTTCAGGAATTTCTTCAGGTGGAAGATAGGCAAGAGCAATTAGGTATCTTAATTTCAGTGAGAATTCACTGTCACTGCCATAACGCGAAGCTAGCCCAGATCCTTGAATTTGCCTCCACACATTTTGACCAAAATGGCATAAACAACCTTGATGATGAGCATCAGGGAAATTAATCCTGATCAAGGTTTATGATTGCAATCTCGAAATCAGTGCCAATATGCTGTGGATTTAAATCAAATTCGTATTCTGCAGCACATAATCTGAGTTCTCTTATAGAAGCCAAATAGCCTCCTCTGTTTAGTTGGTCAACACTCAGTAAACCAACGGGACTGTCTTTTTGGTTTTATCATCATGTCCAACTATAGCATGAATAGAGTAAATCTGACGAAACAAGGCTGGCCCCCTATTCTCGCGCTATCGAGATCATCTCCCTAGTCGAGATATCGATTTTGATACCGCCTAAATCCGTCGAAAACGATTTCGAATCATATTTATTTCGATCGAAAACGTGTCGAGATATCTCGGTCTCGGTTGGTCGTAAGGCTGGTCGGGAGAATAGAGAGAGAGAATAGAGAATCTTTTTCTTGTTTTTGACGAAGATTTCGGTATCTCAAAATCGATATTTCAACCATGGACATGATCTCGCTCGCGCGAGAATTGCCCCCCACGACAAGTTTTAAAAGTTCCATCCATCAACCATACGGTCGTGCAAAATATCAGCAAGCGGTTTGTATCACCGACTTTCACGAGCCAAAAATTGTTCTCCTCCGACGAAAGCATATTCTGACGGTATGTCTATTTCATCTATAGTCTGCGGTTCTTAGGGTTTATGTTTTCTCCTGACAGGATGAATTATTTGCCTCAAAGCAAATGCGAACTGGAAGAAAGGAAAACGAGTTCTCCTCAGAGATTGGACACGCAGAGAGAGGGTTTTTATTACAAATCTCGTTGAAGATACTACTTGTGAACTAGATCTTGCTGGAACCTACTCCCAGCTCTCTACCAGTGAGTGTTATCCAAACAACAACCCTCATTGAACAGTTGGATAATTCTATAAACCCTTGTCTGAAACAACAAATCCTGCGTACGAATTACTTCAATCTTTTGCTGTGTTACTGCCCGCAAAAATCAATTATATGGATCCTTGCAGTTTTGTGTGAAAGTGCCATAAACATTTTCTTGTCAAAAGGTTAGGATTTATTATAATATAGATAAGCCCTGAAGACCTAATATGAGCTTATAAAAAGCCAGCCTGGTTCCAGGCAATTTTCAAAACAAGACAGTTTAAAATCGTATTATGATGGTCTAGGAGCCGTTCAGCCGCCGCCGTTGCCTGGTTATCTGACAAGGTGAACAGGAGGTGAACAGTTAGTTTGTCTCTGGTCTACTAAAATTATGTAATAGCACTATACAGATTCACATAAGCACCTCTCTTTTTCTCCAGCAACGTTCGAAACAGTTAAACCATTTATTTTATTAGATTTGGCTACCGTTTTTGTGATATACAAAATTACGTTAAAAAATGTTAACATACCTACAATGAACATAATTACAATATTGTAAAGCAGTTATCGATTTATTTGACACTCTTTCTCGTACAATTGATATTGAATTATTTCTGATGAAATATGTCTTCGAACGTGCCTAATTGTGATATGCAGAGCCTAAATATTTTTGGGAATCGAGTCGATTCGATTCGATTTTAAAAGTATACGAATGTTGACTCGATCTAACACTAATTCTGGACTCAATTCCAGCTTGGATTCGATTCTAGAAGGCTATTATAGCTACATCTTTGTATGCGGTACATTCAAATTGTGACTCGAGTCTAGGAACAGAGAAAACAAAAATGTACTCGAGCGAGCTAGTCTGACTTGTCTAGTTGTACTCTAAACTCTGCATACATCACTATTGCCCAGCTTATAGACAATCTTTTGCAGCGCGGTGACAGATAGAACTACTAATGCTAGACCATTGAGGAATGAAAGGTCGATGAATGAGGAATGAATAGTTGATGACAGGTTCGTTGCATTATGATTGCGTAGAGGTAGCGCCCCCCTGTAAACGTCACTCATGAAAATATCGTTGGAAGAAGACAGTACATAAAAATGGAGGCAAAATTGTAAATGAAAGTCATATTTTTACTCTTGTATGCCCCAAGGTATGTATGAGTATTTATTTTGGGTTTTATTTTCATTTTCTGGTTTGACGCCGTTTATTTCTTCTCTCTGTGTGGTTTTTCCATTCTTCCACACCTCTTCTCGATCGGGCAGGAGTCGGTGATCTTCCTCGCTGTGGCTGAAACTGTAGCTGCCTTGGTCGCTCTCGTTCCGTGGCGACCGCTTCCTCTCGTCGTTCGTTGAGAGGCGTTGTCAACAGCCAGTCGTCTATCCGTTGTCCTCGGGCAGCGGGCGGAATAGGGTCCCCATGAAGACTCTTCTGGTCGTCTTGTATCGCGGAGACTTGAGCACTTGAGACTTTTTCCGCCGCTTCCAGTTCAGCCAGTCGTAGTCGTGTAGTGGCGCTTGCTGTGGATCGATGCGATCGTTCTGACCGCACCGGCGATCTTGCTCCGCGCAGCAGCCCCTCTCCGGTGTCAGTAGTGGTCGCTGGTACCACCGACGGCATTCCCGTCGTTGTCGGCCCTGAAGTCGATGGTACGCCCGCCGATGGTGAGCCGGGGGCAGGTTCTTCTTGCTTTCCGGATCCGGCTCGTTGGAACAACCGCTGTTGTGGACTGTATGGTTCAGGGATATTCAGGAAAACTCCGTTCGTTCTTGAGATGTTTATTGCTCCAAATCTCGTTCCCGAATGACTCCAATCGCTTTTTTTTTGTGTGAGGGGTTAAAAAAATCTTTTTAAAGATGCCCGGGAGTCAGACCTCCCTGCTATGTCCGATTCTCCACAATGAGGTCCGGATGAGGTCTCCACCGTGAGGCAGAGACTACATTGAGCGGAACACTCGTATGTGGCATAAAAAAAACCCAGCGTGCTGTTTGTGCAGTTGCGCGTATGCATTACTGTTTCCATGGCCTCGGTTAGATGCAGAGGCCGTTCTACCTACAAGTTATGTTTCTATGTATGTACGTTTCTATAATATATATGGGTATAATATATATGGGATAGACTCCAATCGCTAACAAATTTTCCTACTTATAAACAGTTCTAAACTAGTCTAACGAGTCGCGGCGGCACGATCGTAGTGCGAGAGAGACAGCTCTAGCGGGGTAGAGCATGACGGTGTCGCGGCTTGCAGTCTCTCCCTCGCGGGCACGGCGTCCACAACAAAATCCTTCGTAGTACAGTATTTCAATGTAACGAAATATCGCTGCAACAAAACGTCGCGTCGATTTAACAAGGCGTCGCAGTAGAGAGATGTCGATGAAAGGTTTGTAATAAAGTTCGATGAAGAGGCTTTCGCACTCTATCCCAGGCTCTATACAAAAATGTGCGAACTCCTTTTGTTGTATTTTCCTGCACTAACATTTAAAAGACAAGGAAAACAAATCATATGCAATATAAATAGTTTATTCCATATTCCGGGCGCTATAAGGTCTATTGTTGAACGATTTCACTGTCATTAGTTGCTGGCTCCATTTTTCTGACCGGACAGGACCTGAAAAATGCAAAATATGACTTTAAATAAAATAAATTAAAAACCCCCGACAAAAAAATAGATAAAAATAAATAACTCTGAATTGAGAAACCCCTCTATTTTTAAAGTGTTGGTTCAAAAATGTCTGGACAGACAGACAGACGAACGGACAACGAAGTGATCCTTTAAGGGTTCCTTTTTGAACTTTAAGGGCGGCTTGCAGAACGTGCCTAAATCGAGATTTAACATTAAACTCGATTTATCAACTGTCAAAATATATGAAATACGTCAAAGTTAAATCGATTTAAATGCTAAATCTAGATTTAAGCACGTTCTGCAAGCCGCCCTTAAAGGACAAAACGACGAATTTAAAATTACTTACACTTAGGTTGGAGCCTGCCAAGAGGTCGTTTACTCCGATAAGATCTGGAACAAAAATTTGGATTGGAAAAACGTGTTCCACACCACAATGATTCAGCTCAGCTGTACGTACATCTACTGACACGCAACGCAAGCAGGCAAATGATCATCCTTTATTTTACAGAGTATAATATAGTCTTCCAACGATCTTTTGGTGGGTGAGTGACTTTTACAGGGGACGCCACTGCCCACTATACGCATCCTAATGCAACGAACCTATCAAAAAGCGTTAGTTCCACCTGTCACCACAAGCCAAAGGAAGGTTGGAAAGTTGAAGTACGGGCTTTACTCACGATGCAATCTGTCTCGCGATTTGTTGCTGCAACTTTTTGCCTTGCAACAAATCGCGATAGATTGCATCGTGATTAGGCAGGTTGCAGGTTGCATGCAATCGATTGCATCGAGATTGCATCGTGAATAGGCAGGTTGAAGGTTGCATGCAACAAGCTGCAGCGACAAGTTGCAAGAGAGAGTAGAGCCCTTTAGTAGTGATGGTGGTACATACCAGTGTTAGTCTGTTGGTTGCCAGAGCCGCCCGCGGCAGCCGCGTTTTCGGTCGAATCCTGATTCGAGTGGTAGGAGGGCGCAGCGAACACCATCGCGAGCTGGCAATACAACAATTGACATTTATATACAGCCACATACATTGCATCTGGCCCCACACTAGGATACCCTGTCTCGTGGGAGTCAGAAACAGCGACATTTCAAACATGTTAATATCCAAGACCCGGAGCTCTATTTTTAACCGACTTCAAAAAAGGAGGGGGTTCTCAATTCAATTGTATTTATTTTATCATTATGTTAACTGGTACTATTTATAAACCGATTTCAATTATTTCTTTTGTTTGAAAGGGTTACTCATAAGCTTGGTTTCATTTTTTGAAAATAAGGAATCGGTCCAGTAGTTTGGTTACAACATGAAAATATCTGAAAAGTATAATATACTTTAAAAATGAGAGAAACACAGATTGTGTATGATTAATTAAAATAAGACAAAATTTCGCGTCGATAACTAAAAATAAGTTAAAATTTGTCCAGTAGTTTGAATTTTATGGGGGTTCAAAATACTCCCAAAACATTCAAGATGGATTTTCAGCAAACAGTATACAGGCCACATCCGCATAGTAACTTTTGCGACGCAATACTCTATTCATTCCATATTGCATGTTACAGATCATCTTTCAGGTCCAAAAGGTTTTGTTTTGGGCCAACCCGTTCAGGGCTTTGGATACCAACTTCATTTACTATATAGGACTATGGATACGAGTTATATCCAGGTCCCGCAAGGTCACTCCTGCTATGTCACCAGGTAGAGGAGTTCTTACTGCATGTTACAGGTCACCGTCTGGGTCCCAAAGGTCTTTTGAAGATATCCTCTCAAGGCTTGATGTCAATGGCTTGGCAATGATATGGAACACGCAGTATGGATGTAGTATTGCGTCGCAAAAGTTATTAAGCAGATGTGGCCTGGTAAATAGAAGAGATGGAACAAATACTGATGCTATACTGAAAATCCATCTTGATTGTTTTGGGAGTATTTTTAATCCCCATAAAAGTCAACCTATTATATATTTTTTTGTTATCGACGCAAAATTTTGTCTTCTTTGATTTACTCATACAGATATTTTAACAAGAATGCACGGTTTTCGAATAAAAAGTGAAAAAAGGAAAAAAGTCTTTACCCATCCATCCCACCCATCTTTACCCATAAGTATAAGTGACTTACCAGGCACGCCACGAAGAAGAAGATATTCAGCAGGGAAGCCATTTTGATATACAATATTTTTTTTGGAAATATATCTTGACTGCTTGCAGATGACTTAATGTCTTTGCCTGAAAACTTCCTTTTTTATACCGGAAAATTAGATCGAACCGAAAATTTTCAAGGCGAATCTTTTGTTATTACAAAGTTAATATTATCACAGCTGGGCAAATATTATTGCGCTCAATCTAAAATTACAATGATATTATACAACTTGCTTGCGTCATTGTCGGCTGAAATGGGGTGTTTCTGTTTTTAAGGCTTGGGCGCGGCGGATGTTCTAATGTCAAATGGCCACCACACTGATACAACAATGCGGGCCCGCTTTACTAGATCCATCGCCCGGGTCCATGTAGCATCAAAGAGATTCTTGTTTTTGACACCCGCCGGTGGTGGAAGTGGTCGAAGCCTTGAAATCCGTCCACCCGCTTGACAGTTAGGGTGCTACGGACAGACACACATATACACAGACAGACGCTTAAAATTATAGCACCCCAATCACTCACACTTATCCGTAACTCACCTAAGAAGAGGTTTAGCATACCCGCCATTATTTGCTAGTTTTATTTTTGAATAATATGTACAAAGCATAAAATTTACACACAGGGCGCATACATTGCTTCTGGCCCCACACAAGGATACCCTGTGTCGTGGGAACCAAAAACAGCGACATCTTTAGGCTTGACTGGGACGCAACTGAACCGCAAAACTATTTGTCAAAGGTTTAGGCGACAATTCAAGTGCCGCCAAAGGGCGGTCGGCATAAAAGTCTCACCCCGCATCAATGCGGAAACCTCCTATGACATCAACACGCTCGTGTTATAAATCAAATGACTGAAAAGTTGCCAACTGCTCGAGTGTGTCCTCACTCACGCATTTGAAAGGTATACCACTCACAGATGAGAACTTTCGGAGCCCGGGTCCCATCGATATATACGTGCGAAGCTTTTCATTGACTTCGCTTCCGGGCAAAATTGTCGGTTCACCGAGAGAGCCATCCGCATTCCTAACTCTAGGTATTGTCGTCAAGCGTCCCGGAGACTGACTGACTGACTGACTGACTGACTTCAACAAAATTCTTTACTTACTAATCCTTAATTAATCATTAAACGACTCTGAGTACGTACGGCCGTAAATGTGTGAGACTATTAAATATTTAAGATTCCATGTAGGTAATAACCACATTTAAAGCAAATAAATGAATATCAATATAAAGACTCCATTCATAGCTATTTATCGTGAATTCAAACGAATTTTCGACCAATCGCAAAAGATTTCTCAGGTAGAATCACGTGACGATTTCATTTCATCCACGGAAACCATCGTGTACGCATGATCAACGCACTGAAAATTCAAATTAACAGTGACATATCCCATCATTTCAACAATGGAAAGCGTTCGAGGAAGATTGTCCACGATCCGCGATTTTCAACCTACTCACATCGAGATAAAGTTCAAAACCCAGCAAACCAAGTTCTCTCATTAAAAACTTGGTTTTTGGAAGAGATCTCTTTTTAGAGATAAGCTCGCCTTTTTACACTATTTTTATTTACTTTTTTTTTATTTCAACTAATTGTGTGCAACAAAGAAATTATGAAATTATGCAAACCTATGAAAAAACAGATCTTTTGTTCTGTTCTTATGTCTTGTCTTGTCTTTGTGGACGTTGGACGAGCGAGCAGTTATAGAAAAAGAAAAGGAAACACCCTGATTTATGGCTGTTGGATATAAACAATCTAATTTATATTTACCTAGGTACTTTCAATATTGCCACAGCTGCGGTGCGACGTATTGTCATAGGGAAACAATCTAACTCGGTCAAATTAAGGAAATAGACCGAATAATTCGTGTAGAAAAATAATCATTGCGCAAGAGAAGTTTCTTTGGTAACAAGTTATATATTAAGTTATAAGCTATAAACAAGCAAGCAACAAGCTATAGCAATATTCTTGGGGCGGTTTGTTTGTATAATTTTATATTTATAAATGGTGGAGTGAAGGGTAGGGTTGCTCTGATCAAGTCGGGCCAGTTTGTTTGGGATAAAGCGTTTTTTTTTTTTTTTTGTATAACCCAGTACCTTCAGTTACACAACAGTAGTGTATAAACAAGGTGTTAATGAATTAACGCAAAATGAGAAACTACTTTGTTTGTTTGGGCCATCATTCTGAGCAGCTTTCCATGTGAAACCGATTTGATCAGAGCAACTTTATTTTTTACTTCCCAGTACATTTTGGAAAGCTGATTTGTATTGAGAAGTGAAAAATAAAGTTGCTCTGATCAAATCGGTTTCTAAGTGTAAGTTGCTCAGAATGATATCCCTAAAATAATAGTATCTTTTGGCCAGGGGTCCAAAAGAATAGATGAACCATCTCATGAAGAAGTTTTGACTTTAGGTTTAACGAACCTTATTCTTAACTTATGTATCCGTTTAACATTTGCTGAATATTCTAGATCTAGAGATTGTATCAAATCTCTCAAGGGAATTTTATTAGCATGTAGCCATTTATGTATTTGGCATTTTCAATTTAGAACGTCGTACATAGTTTGTGATATTATAATATAATAACTGTCTGTGGTGATACTAAAATAATAGACATACATATTTTAAATCACTGATGGTTATAAACTCCCGCTTCTCCTGCGTGAGAGGCGAGCATGAGACCCTAGGCGACAAAGAAGAAGATATTTCTAATTACGATTCGCATTAGGCGAAACCGGAATCGAACCTTCGGCTTAAAGATACGGCCGGTTTTTGAACGAAACCGAAACTTATGGCCGAATAATATTTTTTGGCCGAAAACGAAACTGAAACCGAACATTCGCACGGTCTCTATTCTAGCTTTGGGTTTTATTAATCTGTGCTGTGGGCCCAACACATAAGAGACGGCTAGAGAGTTCTCACTACATCTCGCTTGTATAATTAATCATCCAGCTACGTGAAGAAATGGGACTCAAGTGAGCCCAATACTTTGATAAATAGATTTTCTCTGACCAACTCCTTCTATTTTCACTGAGATATGTTATTTCGGTGACGTTACTGAGGCGCGTCGGGAGGCCGTTTAAATAATATTTGTCAAAAAACACCGTCATCGTCGTAAAAATATAACCCGACCAAGTGACATTGCTCGGTAGTTTCATATTAGATTTATGTTACTATTAGTTCATTGAATTTGACATACATTTTTACGGCCTCCTGGAGGGGCCTTTAACGTGGTTACTATCGTTAGGTGCGGGGCGATGGGCTGGCCCGCTGCCATGCAAAATATTAAGAATAAGCTTCAAATATGTTGGCATCTGTCATTCCGTATGGGAATAGGCGTGCCGCAATGTTCATTTTGTTTTGTTATTGTTACTATACGCCACCGCCATTCAATGGCTTCAATTCATAATGCTATAATAAATATTAGTGTATCACACACACATCTCATCACACGTTTGGGCCGGGAGATTCTTGGGGCGGTTTGTTTGTGTAAATATTTAGTGTTTCTTGCATTACGTGTTTTATTTTATTTTATTTTTATTATTGTTTTAATATGGATTTATGTTAAAAAAATAAAAATATATAAATAAAAATATATAAAAATTATGACGAAGCCATTGATTGTATTTTTGACATTGATAAAAATTAATAATAATGACTTTATTTTTACCTCATTTGAAATTTATAATTGTAATATTATGATGATTGATTAAATAAATGATTTATGGTCCCGCTGTTTATTTATATATGACATACAATACATGTGTACATGATTGTGATGTATAATGTGATACACATTATACAATATAGCACAACATGCTTATTGCTTATGATATAAACCTGTTAGATAATTGAGCTCTTAAATTATTTTCTTGCGATGCAGATGCTTCAGATCCAGGAAAATTATTGAGTGCAGGGGTTTCAAAACAGGGTGATACCGATTTCGTATAAATTGCATCTACGCAGAAATTATCTTCTGGGCATCTACGACTTTTTTAAACTCAATATCACAACGCTGCAATAACGTATCTTCGCTCAAATGAAATCACACATCTTCTGTATAATCTTTCGTTTTTCGTTCGCGAAGCACGTTCGCAAAGAAAAGGATCAAATGGCAGTAATCGAGACTATTACTCTTACTGCCTTGAGCAAGTATAAACGTAATGCATTGCTCAAACGTCGAAGTATTACCACCTAGGCTCTATCCACACCGGTGGCAAGTTCGCGTCAGCGTTGCGTAGACGCGCCGGCGCCGCGCCGTAGCGCTACCGCTGCTTCGTTTTGCAATCTGCCAGCCAATCTACGTACTAGAAGTGTCAAAAATGTATTTCCTATTATAGATAAAAAAACTCATTTTTTGTGTGAAATAGGCACATTGACACTTCATATCACGGAAACCCTATCTAATCTAAGCTTACATCTGAAAGCTTGATCAATGTTGGCCCGGAAAAGCTTTCATTATTATAAGCTTAATGTAGTGTTCACACGGTGCGCTAAGTCGAGTCTAACAATGCAGATGCGACGGAATGCAGCGCCTGAGACGAAGTGGGAGGTTTGCAGTCATTGTATTGTAATCATAGCAACGCTGTGTTGACGCAGCGCCGAGTGGCCGGAAATGCGTCAAATATTTGCGTTGCGACGACGCAAAGCGCCGTGTGTACCAGTCCTAAGCACTTCTTACCACTTTACGATGCTTTCTTGGCTAAAAATTTGAGTGATTTTCTCTCAGTAAGTATTTTTCTTATACTCAAGTTGATGTCAAGTTCAGAAGTCAATAATATAATTGAATCAGCGTACAATAATAAACGTATTTTCTTTCGTGGAATCACGAGAAACATTTAAAAGCACTTACCTACCAGCCTACAGGACTTGTGTCAGTATATTTTATAAGGACACTAGCTGTCCAAAACATGGTAGAGTTTTAAACAAATGTGACATAAAAACAAAAGGTACCTAGTTAACAAAACTAATAACTGGTCAAGTGCGACTCGGATTCGCGCATGAAGGGTCCGTACAATCGTACCAACAAAAAATATAAGAACTTAACTCTTTCTTTCTATTCAACACATTGTCTGCCATGTATTCTTTTAAATAAGGTATTATATATTATTATCTATATTTATTATTATAGATTAGTACTATTGCATACTAAATAAGCTTACAATGTCAAGTTGTTGTCAATGCAATAAAATTAACATCTCTCTTAAAAACCTCAGCACGATTATTCAAAAAACTATGCGGAATGTTTAATATTTTCGCACTGAGAAGCTTAGCTTTATCAAAGTGGAGCTTTTCTCCACCAGAGCAAGTTTTAATTGAAAGCTCGCGGGGGAGATGGGATATTTACTATGTATGAAGCTTGAAAATGAGGGGACCACAAATATAGCCTCAAGTTGAACTAAAATTACATACTTTAGTGCAGAGTGGATGTTTGACATGAGCAAAAAAGCCCATAGGGCAGCGCGCGACAGCATCGCTACGAACGCACGTTAGTCGCACTTGCAACGCGCTTCAGAAGCGATGCCAATGCGCTACTAACGCGCTACAGCATCGCGACTGTATCGATGCAAACGCGCGACCGTGTCGGACGACATCAGGGAAAGAATTGTGGGGGGTGGCGCTTGAGTGGAGAATCGTGTTTGCATCGCGACAATAGTGCGACGGTTTCGCGTTTGCATCGCGACTGAATCGTGGTTACGTGGGCGAGGCTACACAGCCTCCAACTGTATCGATGCAAACGCGCGACAGCATCGCGACTGCATCGCTGAAAATAAGTCAAAACACAAATCACTCGAATTATAATTATTGTTGCTGTTGGTTTCTTAACTAGCTTGTTTATCATGAGTCATGCATGAGTGACAGCGAAACTTCGCTTACTATATAATTTGTTTCACTGGACAGAAAAATCTCTCGAAGTTGTCATAAAATACCTAGGTTCAAATTAAAACAATGTTTTTTTTTATAATTTCATCGGATTTAAATGAGTGTGCTTGTTATTCATTTTATCGTTATAAAAATAGCACAGTACTAATGTTCCTCAGTTAAGCTTGCTTAGCTTTGCTAAGCCTTAAAAAAAATACATTTACTCTAAAAGTATGCTGAAGATGAAATTCGTTATAAATTATTTCCTATTTCAGAGGGGCACTTTTAATTAGAACAAAAAAATATATACACAAAAGCAAGCAGAGCTTTGTGTTAACTGAAATGACGCGCCCACTCCTTCAAATAATTTTGCGATAGGCTTGTATGTGTAAGCGGTAGTAGGGCGCGTTATGTCAGTTTGGTCAATGGTCAAGCTATAGGCTCCCAGACATTGTTCGTGCCATAAATTAAGGTGAAAACTGACCAACGTTACGTCACATTCGCATCGAGCAGGAACAGCTTGCGCTCCTTATAATACGCGATGACTGCATTAATGCTCGTTGTGTATAGGTGTAAACTGACCAAAACATAAGAAGGTGTAATGTAACATTTGCATCGAGCATGTTGAGCATCGAGCAGGAAGCCAGGAACAGTTGACGCTCGTTGCTCGCTGGTTTCCCCGTAACACTACGTACTGACTGCATGACTGCTCGCTGCGTAACGTGTAATGCTCGCTGTTGAACGCGTAACGAAACGTCAGCAGTACGCGTCTTAACATGTAATGCTCGCTGTGTAACGCGTAATCTAACGTTGGTCCGTTTCCAGCTCTAGAGGATTCTTTGGCTCTTTCTCGTATATTAGGGTTCGTAGAGAGAGAGAGAGAGAGAGAAAGAGAGAGAGAGAGGAGAGGTGACAACTTCCTTAGAGCCAAAGTGTCTTTGCTGACACTATGGGGCTTCGTTAGAGGTCCAATGAAACCCAAAATCCGGTATACAGACTTTAATTTTAGTAATTTTGCAAATTTTGATACAGGAGACGTGGAAACGAAAAGAAATCCAAAAAGTGTGTGTACAAAAATAATATGAAGGTAGAACGGGCAGCAGACTGCGCGTTACGTTTAACTTTGATTCGCCTGTGATTCTATGATAGCAATTGTGCAGCCGCGTCGCGTCGCAATGTCTTCTAGGCAGGCGCCTAGACATATTCCCCCCGTTGAAAGGGCAGGTTCTTTCAACCCTGAAGATCTTGCTCCGTCGGCAGGGGGCAGAGACGAACTAGAGGTCTTCGGTATGTTCCTCGGGTCGTGGTGACATCGGCAACACGGGAAATTCCGTCTGGTCCAGGGAATAACCGGAGCACGCGTCCAAGACGCCAGCACAGCGGAGGAGCGGCTTCATCGTGGATCAGGACTAGATCGCCGACATTTAGCTTGTGTTTGTTTGTCTTCCATTTTGTGCGTTGCTGTAGTTCCGATATGTACTCGCGTTGCCATCTTTGCCAAAAATGCTGTCTGAGCCTTTCGATGCGAGCATATCTATTAATCTGATTCTCCTTGCAGTCTCCCAAAGCAGGTGATGGTAGCGCGTTGAGTGTTCTTCCAATGAGAAAGTGCCCTGGGGAGAGGGAAAGGAGGTCGTTAGGAGAGGAGGAAATTGGGCACAAGGGGCGACTATTTAGGATAGCCTCCACTTGCGCAAAGAGAGTAGAAATCTCTTCAAAAGTAAGATGACTATTTCCCATTACACGTTTTATATGATGTTTTGCGGATTTCACACCAGCTTCCCAGATGCCACCGAAGTGAGGAGCGTAAGTGGGTGTGAAAATGAATTTAAAGCCTTCTTGGCTGGCAAAGTCAGATAAAGTTTCGTTGTTGCATTTTATAAATGAAGTTAATTCTTTAGCAGCTGCCACAAAGTTCCGCCCGTTATCGCAAAATATTTCCGTTGGCTTGCCCCGACGCGCGACGAATCTACGTAACGTCATAATAAACGCATCCCTTGATAAGTCGCATACTGCCTCAAGATGCAAACACTTATATCTTAAGCACACAAAAAGGCACAAATAGCATTTGGTGGACTTAGCACCCCTTCCTTTTCGATTGAGAACAAAGAAAGGTCCAGCAAAGTCCACTCCTACAGATTTGAACGGAAAATCAGGGGTTATTCTATGTGGCGGCAGATCTTCCATTTTTGGAAGGAGAGTTTTGCCCTGCACTCGTCTGCACCGCACGCAGTTGTGGACCGTACGCCTCGCAAGATGTCTGCCATTTACGGCCCAAACAGATTCTCTAACTGTTGCTAACAGTAGCTGGGGTCCAGCATGCAAATTGCGGGTGTGTTCATTTTCGAAGATGAGCTTACACAAATGATGCGACGAGTCTAACAATATGGGGTGTTTCTTTTCATATGCGTAGTCAGAGGCATTGATTCGACCTCCGACCCTTAATAAGCCTTGCTCGTCAATAAATGGTGCCAAGGACAGAATTTTTGACTTCATGCTTATAGACTGAATTTTAGAAAGAGCCTTGTATTCTTGTGGAAAACATTCTTGTTGTGCGTTGGCACAGAGCATATTAAAGGAATCATTTAGTTCATCTACTGATAATATGCCTATCCGCTTGTCATTGGGGTTTTTCATGTTATGTAAAAATCGCTTTAAATAAGCAAATGTCCGTTGTAATTTAGTTAATTTGGAGAAATTTTGAAATTTAATTAATGGATCAGGTTCTTCAACCGAAACCAACACTTTGACCTCTGGCAGATTAGGAAAATTTTCAACTGACTTTAGGACGGGCCATTCTGATTCATCCTGGTTTAAAAAGTTTGGTCCATTCCACCACAAACTTGAATTTCCTAGCTGGGTCGGCGAAACGCCTCTGGAAACCAAGTCAGCAGGGTTTTGGTCCGTGGGAACGTAATGCCAGGATGACGGTATAGTGGTTTCTATGATCTCACCCACCCTATTGGCCACAAATGTTTTGAGTTTGCTGGGGCTACTTTTCAACCAAGCCAAGACTGTGCTGGAGTCACACCAGTGTACAATGCGATTGAACTCGTATCTTATCGACTCCCTAACAGTATTGCACAATCTTGCAGCGAGTAGTGCAGCGCAGAGCTCTAGGCGTGGAATAGTGGTGGTTTTTAGGGATGTTACCTTTGACTTGGCGCATAACAGCCTTACCGTTACTTCACCGTTGCTATTGATTGACCTGATATAAACACAAGCTCCAAAGGCACAGAGTGAAGCATCACTAAAAGAATGCATCTCAATTACTGAAGGTCCGTCACATATGACTGGTCTTGTGATTTCTATTTCAGACAGTACATCTAAATTATTTTGAAATTCTAACCAAGAAATTTTGATGTCGTTTGGGACGGGCTCATCCCAGTCAAGTTTTTGCTGCCAAAGTTTTTGCAGTAGCATCTTAGGTTTGATTATGCATGGGCTTAAAAGTCCCAAGGGGTCAAATATTTTGAATGAAGTTGACATTATTGAGCGTTTGGTAATCGCTTCTTTTTTGTTTGGAATTATGGTAGGAAAATTTAGTGTATCTTTACTAGGGTTCCACCCCAATCCGAGAGTGTTCGAGGATTCACTGATCGTTAAGTTTTCTTGTGTATTTAAGATCTCTGAATTTTCGAATATGGATGGCAAATTGGTTTTAAACTTTCGTAATTTAAAACAACCTTTATTGAGAGTATTGGTCACTGAGTTGAGAATGAATTTTAATTGCTCAGCATTGTCACAACCTGTTATCAGGTCGTCGACGTAAAAGTCCTCTTGGATGATGGTTTTTATCTGCTCATCATCACACTCCTCGCCCATCTGCCAAAGACACCGCGTACTTAAATAGCTAGCACTTGCAGTTCCATAAGTGATAGTATTCAAACGCAGGGTTTTGATAGGCTGGGACTCATCTTCTCTCCATAAAATCAGTTGGAGGTCGCGATCCTCTTCGCTGACGAGCACCTGACGGTACATCTTTTCGATATCTCCAGTAAGGAGATATTTGTACTGTCGCGCTCTGAGTAGTATGGAAAAAAGAGAGTCTTGAACGTTAGGGCCTACCATCTGGAGGTCGTTCACAGAGAAGCCAGAAGTGGTGGGGGCTGAACCGTCGAACACGACTCGGAGTTTGGTGGATTCGCTGTCTTGTTTGAACACAGCGTGATGACACAAAAAATAAGAAGGATTTGGTTGAGAGATTGGGGATTCAGAAAGATGACCTAGATCGCTGTACTCTTTGAGAAATTTTGAATATTCAATTTTTAAGTTGGGGTTCTTTCTGAATCGTTTCTCTAAATTAAAGAGACGTTTTTTAGCTAGGTGATATGACTCACCTAGACAGTCCGGGGAGTCAAGCAGAGGTAGCTTGACGCAAAACCTGCCGGAGCTGAGGCGTGAAACGTGAGACATGAAATGTTGCTCACATGAATTTTCGGTTTCACTTAGCAGTGATTTTGAGGGTAGCTCTTCTAGTTCCCAGAATTTTGGAAGAAATTTTTCGAGATCTGATTCTTTAGACAAATCAGTTGAAACTCTAGCATGATTGCAATTGATTTTGTTATTTTGTTGTTTTGTTACTTTGGAATTCAATATGGACCCTGCGATTAACCAACCTAAATGTGAATTTTGTAACCTTGGGTTGTTAGGACCAAGTGACTTTTGTTGACACTTTAGGATGTCCCAGAATATATCGGCCCCGATCAATACTTGGATAGGAGCTGGTTGATCAAAGGTAGGGTCTGCCAGTATTAAGCCTTTAGGTAAGTTTAGTTTTTGAATATCGATTGGAGCCTTTGGTAGCTCTCCTGTCAGTTCCTTTAGGACAAGGCAAGAAAGAGTCACAGCGTAACTCGAGTTGGTAGACTTTAGCTGTACTACACAACTTTCCTTGACCTTGTCGGCAATGCTGTTGCCAATACCTACAACGTTTAGCTCGGTAGGGTTTGTGTGTAAATTTAGACTATCTTGTAGTGATTTAGTAATAAATGATGATTGGCTGCCGCAATCTAAAAGAGCACGAACTCTTTCAGTTTGTTGAGTTATAGGATTGGAAACCTCAATCAACGCTGTAGATAGGAGTATTTCGTTCGATTTTTGCTTAGAGAAGTTAGTTAGAACTTCGGAGTTGCTGGCTGTATTCACAGCCACGTGATTGTCGTTTTTTGCATTATTGTTGTTACATAGCATACTGTTATGCCCTTTGCGGCATACCCGGCAGGGCCCCATGCCACATTTATTAGTAGGGTGACCTTGCCTTAGGCAATTTGAGCACAATTTATATTTCGAAACTTCAGCAACCCTTTCTTCTAAATTCATTCTTTTGAAAGTTGGGCAATCATAAATTTTGTGGTTTTGGCTACAAACAATGCATAGAAATGCTTGAGGGTTGTTGAAGCTTGTTGTTGCAAATGATTTTGTATTATTGTTATTTTTGTTAGTATTATAGGGAGCAGATTGAGATTTGTTATTTGAATTATTTTCAAACTTGTTGCGGTAAATTGATTCCAAAACATCGGCGCGATCAATCAGGAATTTATTGAACTGATCTAGGGTTGGCACATCGCTATCAATCTCGTTACGATACTCCTCCCATTTCATGAGGGTACGGCTGTCTAATTTGGCTGAAATCATATAAATGATCAAGAGGTCCCACTTGTCAGTTGGTTGGCCGAGGCTAGATAGTGCACGCAGGTTCTTTGTGACGTGGTCTACTAGGAATCTTAACGAAGAGTCAGTCTCTCGGGTTTGTGTCTGTGTGTTGAATAGAGACTTGAGATGATGATTAATAAGTAGCCTTTTATTATTGTAACGGTCACACAACAACGTCCAAGCATCGTTGTAATTATCTGATGAAACCTCTATGTTTGAGATAACACGAGCCGCATCCCCTTCCAGATATGAAATTAGGTAGTGGAATTTTTGAATAGCAGAGATGCGTTCACTTTTGTGTATCAGATTCGTAAATGTGTCGCGAAATTCAAGCCAACGAAAATATGCGCCATTGAATTTTGCAATCTGAATTTGTGGCAGCTTGACTCCAGTGTGATGATCGAAACTGCATTGAGCTTCTCGGAAAATAGATGCACGTCTATCTTGATCGGATTTTATCTCATTTTGTTTGTCGAGAATGCTTTTTGCATGTGCAATACAACGAATCAAATCCAGCTCAATATTGTCTCGCTCATCAACCTCTGCATCAAGACTTTCGAAATTTATGACCTCAATCTGACTCTGCAAGTCATCAAATTTAGCTGACAAGCCTTCGAGCTTGCTAAGTTTTAAAGTTATACTCTATTCATCCTTAAGTCGCGTATGAGGTAAACAAAGATCACATGATCACAAAACTCGATATTTCACAAGAATCACTTGATGACGGTTTTCACAATCACTTACAGAGACTACTTTAAACATAAATACACTAAATTTCACTAAAAACTTGACAAAATTCGGCTTAGAAATAACATTATTTCCCAAAATTCTAATTACGAGAAAAAATACACAATTGGTTTGACATTTCGTTTTTAGTGATGGGGAAATGTGAATGATGGAACGAAATTGAACGAAATTTGACAAGTGTTGACAGCAGGTGCGTTCCGTTATGAGTCTACATCTACAAACGCCAAAATTTACGACAGCGTTTACGAGACCATCGTTTTGTATAGCTAAAGGACTCGGAACGGCAGCGCCTTGCGCAGAAGTAATCGATGATGGCATTATTCGGACCTGAGAACACTGTTTGACAGTTGACAAGTCCGAAAACAGTGTTGCCATAATGAATTATGTTGCCTAACATACATCAAGGAAGAGCACACATATTGTACAGTTACAGTTAGTATTAAACTCAATCTAATCAAATAGGGTTTGTGGAAGTCGGTTTTTTCTAAAGTTTACTTTTTGTTTCAATTATATTTTACAGGTCCAAAATCGTATTGGATTTGGTCGAACCGGGGTCGGTCATAGTCTTAGATAACGCACCTTATCACTCCAGACTCGCCGAAAAAGCGCCTAACATGACCTGGCGGAAGGCAGATATTCAAGCATGGCTGCAGGAAAAACAAATAATATTTGACGAAGCGGAGGTCAAAGCGGAACTGCTTCAAAAAATTGATAAGAACAACTATAAGAGAAAAGTTGTTGACGAAATGGCAGCCAAGAAAAATGTTATAACATTACGCCTTCCGCCATACCATTGCGAGTTAAACCCAATTGAATTGATATGGGCGCAAGTAAAAGGTTATGTTGGCAAAAACAACAAAAGTTCTAAAATGGCGGAAGTTAAGGAGTTGTTAAGTGAAAGCTTGAGAAAAATAAATTCTGAGTCGTGGACCAAATGTATCGAGCACATCATTAAAGAGGAGTCAAAAATGATGGAGCTCGATGGACTAATGGACACGGCGACCGACCAATCGACCACACCTTTTATAATAAATTTAAATGAAAACAGTGACTCTGACACGGAGTCACTGGATAGCTGCAGCAGTTAAATTAGAAATATAAGAAAGTTTTTTTTTTCATAATTTACATTTTTTTCAAAACCGTTGTTGATTAATATGTTTAAAAGATAGTTAATCTGTGTTTATTAGTTACCTATGTTGTTGTTTATCAATTAAAAGTAACTGTTTGACAATAAATATACTTTATGACAATAAATATTTTAAGCAAACCCGAAGTCGGTTTTGTTTCATTTCATGTTTAATAGTAGAAATTCAATTTAGATAGCTTTTTAAACATTATTTCGAATAATTATTATAAAATTGTTTGTGAAATCAATAAAATCAATTGTAAACTCTTTCATAGTATTTTCATATCGGTAATTAAAAGGACGTGCCTCCGCAGCCGGCGCCGGCCGCCGATTTGGCAACCGAACCGAATAAATTTCGTTCATTCAACATTCACTTCTATCGGATCACATTCACTTATTCCCTTCACTACAAATGTCAGATTTTATGGTTTGTTATTGAGATTCGCCACTTATGGAGGAATGGACTATAGCTCGGCAGTCTCGATGGCTGTCCATTGGGCGCGTTCCGTAATTTTTGTTAAATAATTTTTAAATTTAGTTATCTGTCCCTTGACGGAACTACGTTGTGTCATTAGGGTCTTAATGAGCACTTTATCATTAGTAAAAGTAGTCATTGTAAATACGTAGATACCTATTTGATTATACGTATGACTGATCAAACGATTACGTAACGCACCCAAAGTATGCCAATTCTTTTAGGCTCAAAAATGAATTAAACAAGCTCACGCTCCTCCCTCGGCGTCACCTGTTGACCAGGAAGCTGGATACCACGAAACATGGATGTCAATGACGTAAGCCACTCGCAGGGTACAAAGGTCAACTTTTGTACCACCTGGAAATATTCGGCAAAATTGCGTGAACAATGGGCATTTAAGGGTTAACTCAGGGAATGTGAGGTGAAATTTAGCTAATTTAGATAGTTTTCAGTAAGATTACTATGATATTTAGGCCTAAATTAGGCAATATTAACCTTTTATGAAGAATGTTAGGTACCTACCTACTATTATCAAATGAAAGTAATTTTTGTGAAATTCTTGTGAAATAGATTAGTCTCATGTATGGAATAATACGTAAATTAATTAAGGACCGCGCAAGTGGAGTTTAGAAGCTGAATTTGGGATATATTTGGAAATTTGGGAAAATATTCGGTGTGACAATTTTGGTTTTGGGTTTGGGAATTTAGAAGGAAAACAGGGCACTTATCTGAAGTGACGAAACTCGCTGTGGTGGAAAGCTTTAGCTGCTTCACTGCCCAAGGAGATCCTGGATCCTTGACTTCCTTCTTGACATTGACTTCACCTTCCTTTGTTTGAAGGACTTGTTCTCCAAAAGCCGCAAAGTCCTGTCACGGTCGCCAATTTATGTCTTTGCTGACACTATGGGGCTTCGTTAGAGGTCCAATGAAACCCAAAATCCGGTATACAGACTTTAATTTTAGTAATTTTGCAAATTTTGATACAGGAGACGTGGAAACGAAAAGAAATCCAAAAAGTGTGTGTACAAAAATAATATGAAGGTAGAACGGGCAGCAGACTGCGCGTTACGTTTAACTTTGATTCGCCTGTGATTCTATGATAGCAATTGTGCAGCCGCGTCGCGTCGCAATGTCTTCTAGGCAGGCGCCTAGACACAAAGCAACTTGAACGAGCCAAAGCAACTGTACTGTAACGAGGAAAGTAAAGGACAGCATTCTAAGCGAATTGTTCCACAAAATCGGTTTGGTCAGAGCAACTTTATTTTGAACATTTCCATGGCCTTACTTCATTGACGTATTTCAAACTTTTCTCTGTTATTTCTACATAAAATATAGATGTCTATTATTTATTATTAAGCCCGTCCCCACTCTACTGAAGAAAGTTAAAACCTGCTTAGCTTTAGAGAACGGACATAACGTGTTTTATTAAGAAAAATATGAGAACTTCTAACGCTACGAGACGTTATTTTCTATTAGAGCTCAGGCAGTTTCTAGGTAATACACTTGAGACAGCAATAGATGGTCTTAAATTATTTCTGTTTTCTAGAGTGACGGTCTCGTTTTTTGTGTTCGTATTACGCAGTTAAGTATCAATATACTATATCGAAAAATAAATGAGTATACCTCCCAACCGCTTATGTCCTCACCGAGGGGTTCCTAAGGACGTGAGCAGTGAGCAGTAACTAGCTAGCATGAATTATTATTATTATTTTGTATCTGAGTTAAAAGTTTACAGTAATTTTCCAGTTTTTGTAGGCTTGCTTGAGGAAATGGGTCAAATACGTAGAAGCACTTTCAGACAATTTATTCAAAGCGGTGCACCCATTTGGTCTGTCATCGAATACACCCACACCACCTAAATCAAGTCTCAATCATGATCAAATTATTATTATTACTCATCTTCTTATCGTGTGGGAGCGTTCAATTGTAAATGTTGTAAATTAAATTGCATTATTATGAGAAGCCACTATAGCCACTTCTGTGTAAAGTTACAGCAGTAACTATAGATTTTATTTTTCATTGAGTATTTTAGTTTCATTTGTTGCTAGCGTAACACCATCGTTTGAATTTCATCATCATCATCATCATCATCATCATCATCATCATCATCATCATCATCATCATCATCATCATCACCTACTTGATAGTCATGCAGTGATTTTTATCCTATTGAGCGGCAGGGTTTACACGAGTCTTTATTAAATAGTGAGCATTCAACATGAATCCGTAATGTCTGGCCCTAAACAAACACTATACAGCACCCACTATAGATGTAAATTAAGTTGGACCGATCGCCGGGGTATTGTCGCTGTAAATAAACATGCGTATTTTGTTGACCTCTGAAATACGTACCAATAAAATTGAATTGAATGGTAAAATTAATCTAAGGGCCGACCTTTTACTCAGATAGCGTTTATCTGTATGTTTTACAGAGGAATTTGACATTTCACGGGTATGTTACATGTCAAAAGTAATCTGAATGTTGTTGTTTATATATTATTATCCGTCTCTGGAAAGAACCGGGCCTAAGAAAAAGTAGTCACGCTTCGCCTTCCCCATCATCGGTATCGCCAGAAATCTTTTGTTGGGAACTACATCCAAAGAAAGTAAGATTTAATTCCACAACTTTACACAGTCGGCAACCGCTCACAAGTTCTTATTCAGCAAGGGTTGTAAGGTCAAAGGTCTGGTCCCTTAAGGAATCGTCCAATAAATACATTGAAAGGGTTTTTATTGGCATGCTCCGTGGAGCAATAATGTATATAGTTGCCTACCGATAGGAGGGAAATCATGATGTTAATATTATGTTGTTTTGAAGTTGGTGACGGTGAAAGGTAATTTGTCGTCAAATACAATAGAAGCCACGGTTGAGTCTAATGCGCAAATATATACTTGTTTGTTCACTTCTTAAAAAAACTTATTGAAATCTATGTAACTAACTAGCTTCTATCTAACAATATATCTTTAGAGTAACAAAGGTGATGTTACAGGCAGTTTTTTGTTTCCTTACCCAAAAAGAAGAAAAAAGGAGGATTTTATGTAGAATCATTTTGTATTTGCGGAACCCTCGGTGTGTGATTCCAACACGCACTTGGCCATATTTTTACATAAATATTCACCTTTCGCATGAAATTAATAAACAGACCTTCCCGCCGAATACACGCATTTATATTTCAAATTATGCGATTGGCACATAACGACGTCCTTAAAAAAATATCACGGACCGAGTTCTGACATAATGAAGGGAATGTTTTTGATATTTCCACTCTCGAAACCTAATAAATGTTGCACGAGTAATATTCGTGACGTGTATTATGTGATGTAAGGGCACACGTTTACACACACAAACACACAAGTTAGTGATACATACAAACAAACCGTGATATAGATTGCATGATACTATAGATAGAGTAGTAGATTCAAATACGGTCACATTTTTTGTAAGATACCCAGTATTCGTCATAAATGCGAAATCACGTTCATCATGCGAAATTAGCAATTATTATTAGCATACTGTCATCTTTGTTTACATTATTATCAATGTTATACCCGTCCTTTGCTCGTAGCCTTGGCCGTCTACGAGCGTAGTCGCTACGTGGTAGTCGTTACGTTGTAGCTGCTACGAGATTACGTGAGAGTCGCGAGGTAAATATAGTTTGTAAAACATAGCTTGATGTATGTGATAGATGTCATCAAAAACACGCCTATCAACTATCAACATTGCGACGGTGAAATGTGTAAAGACAAATATCATACTTAATTGGCAAATAGTGACACTCATCGTACAAGACAAGTTATCGATCTTGACTTAAAAATTATATTGATAATGTAATAGTGTGACACGAAGCTCCAGTAAGGCCGAATCAGACCTCGATGATGATGATTTGTGCTTTGAACCATTTTATCAAGATTAAAAACGTGTTTCAACTTTCTTTTGTTTGATTTGTTTGAAACATTCAGTAACTTAAGTTGGAATATCGTACTTACGGTTGCCTTTGATCATATCTTTTCTGTATTGTTTGAGTTTTTTTCTGAATTGTGAATATTAGGAACATACGAATATCGATCATTTATATCGACCTATCCCCAGGTCTACGGGTCGATTCTCGCACCTTCGATATACGGATATCGATACCAATATTGACAGATTCCCATACGAAATCACTCGATATAGGTGTAGATATCGTATATCGAATGCGCGAGAATGAATCATGCTCCTATGGCAATTAGGCAATTATATGTCAATATAGGTCTCGATATCCGTATATCGAAGGCACGAGAATCATGCCACTAGTCATTTCAAATTGACAACTGTTAAAGAGATCAAGATATGTTTTACAAACTATAACTCAAGGTCTCATCTACCTACATGGTAATCGAATTATGTACCGTTTTTCGTGTATTATAGGAACTACATTTTAAGCGTTTTAAGCTAAAAACAACTATAACATAGCGTCACGCCTTTCCTCACACGAGTTGGCAGAGGTTGGTCTATCCCTGGTCACTACTGGTAGGCAGAGGTTGGTCTATCCCTGGTCACTACTGGTAGGCAGAGGTTGGTCTATCCCTGGTCACTACTGGTAGGCAGAGGTTGGTCTATCCCTAGTGACTACTGGTAGGCAGAGGTTGGTCTATCCCTGGTCACTACTGGTAGGCAGAGGTTGGTCTATCCCTGGTCACTACTGGTAGGCAGAGGTTGGTCTATCCCTGGTCACTACTGGTAGGCAGAGGTTGGTCTATCCCTGGTCACTACTGGTAGGCAGAGGTTGGTCTATCCCTGGTCACTACTGGTAGGCAGAGGTTGGTCTATCCCTGGTCACTACTGGTAGGCAGAGGTTGGTCTATCCCTGGTCACTACTGGTAGGCAGAGGTTGGTCTATCCCTGGTCACTACTGGTAGGCAGAGGTTGGTCTATCCCTGGTCACTACTGGTAGGCAGAGGTTGGTCTATCCCTGGTCACTACTGGTAGGCAGAGGTTGGTCTATCCCTGGTCACTACTGGTAGGCAGAGGTTGGTCTATCCCTGGTCACTACTGATAGGCAGAGGTTGGTCTATCCCTGGTCACTACTGGTAGGCAGAGGTTGGTCTATCCCTAGTGACTACTGGTAGGCAGAGGTTGGTCTATCCCTGGTCACTACTGGTAGGCAGAGGTTGGTCTATCCCTGGTCACTACTGGTAGGCAGAGGTTGGTCTATCCCTGGTCACTACTGGTAGGGAAGAACGAAATATTTATGTCGTACCCATATCGTTGAGTTGGCCATATGATATGCTAAACGTGAAATATCATAAAACGATGAAATGTTTTAGGGCAAACACTGCGGTAGCTTAGGTGAAGACTATAAAGGGGGTGACCGCAGCGAAGCCCCCGAATAGCCTTCGTGTTAGTTTGACATGCATAACAAAAAAAAGTCACTTAGTGCTGAATAACAATGCTTTTAAAGACATGTTTTGATTAAAACCGGCCATATCATGAAATGGGCATAAATAAATGAAATGGCCAATCATGATTTGACCAAATTTGACGATATGGCTACGATATTTCCACTATTTGCTGCAGGTGTGGATTATTTTCTATGTATATCTAAGCCCTCGCCCATGGCGACTTTTTGCAGCGATGCAGTCACGCGTTTCGTAAACGCGCGACAGCATCGCTACTAACGCGCGTTAGTCGCATTTGCAACGAGCTTCAGAAGCGTTGCCAACGCGCTACTAACGCGCTACATCATCGCGACTTTATCGATGCAGACGCGCAACCGTGACGGACGGCATACATCGGAAAAATAATGGAGGGGGGGTGGCGCTTGAGTAGAGAATCACGTTTGCATCGCGACAGAAGCGCGACGGTATCGAGTTTGCATCGCTGCAAAAAGTCGCCGTAGGCAAGGGCTCTAACGTATCGTGAAATTCCTGAAAAAGAAAGCGAAATAAATCAGTGCATATTTCTATTGCAAGCCTTACAGCCTATCTTTGAACTTTTTAGCACTGAAGCCGCAAGAAGAAGAAAAGGTGACCTCTCGTGCTCCTGGGATTTAATTCTCTTAATGGCTAAGTGTCAAGGCCCACTGAAGGTACAATTCAATTTATTAGTGACACTGGAAATCTCGCCTGGGCTTTTAACTAATAAAGACAGGCTTTTACTTGTTCCACTTGAAAACTAGCTATGTCAAGTAGAGTAAGCGACTCACCCCCACTTACTATGTAAAGGTCAAATAACACTCTACTCACTCAATACTCACTTAAGAGAGCTCCGTCTAGAGGTTTCTTATCACGCAGGAATATTTTAGTTTTTTGCAAATAACTCGTGACTTCCTATGCCTTTATTTCAAGGTTGGCCATTTCTGATAATTTTTTTATTGTACATAAAGCTCTTAACTTTAATAATACTGATTTTTACACTTTACAAGAGTTTAGAGAGGTAAGACTCACAATTGCAAAACTCCATATAAATTGTATGGAAATGTTAATTTTGTTGGGATTAACTCACATTGTATAGCTAAGTGACACTAACAATATAATTGGGCATACATTTAACATACGACCACTATGGGATACACCCGAGTTAGTACGTAAGGGATTTCAATTTATAAACCCTCCTAACATACGGAGCTGCTAAAAACTGCCAAAGCCACTGCAGGCTGCCAAAGCCACTGCAGGCTGCTCAAAAGCTCTAAATCTAACAGTTGATATCTGCACAAATGCATGCACGTACAGTATTTGGCTTTTTAGTTACTAAACATTTTATTTAATTTTCAGTATTTTTTTCTGTGTGGAATGCAGGAGCAACGGCCGAAGTTGGATCCCAGTTTTAGCCAGTTCTACAATTGGCAGGTACTCTATTTTGCATGACATGCAAAGACGAGGAGCTAGCCCATCGCTGAAACTATGGAGTGATGAAAGTTTTCTCATAGTGTCTTCCATTGCCGTGAGAATGTCTGTCTGATTTGGTTCGGCGCACCAGGTTTGAACTACGAGAACAGTAAATAAGCACTAAATTCTAAAACAAATTCTAGTTTAGCAACTGCCAGAGATTTGACACGATTCCTGAACCTCCTCCAATATAGTGGCCAACATACTTTGACATCACAACTTCACAAGCCGTCATTAGCTTCAATGCTTCAATAAACTTTTATCCAAAAAGGTCACAGTCATACGGAACCCGGGAGCCGTCGATTCAGCCACAATTTAGGTCAATCGAACGTCCCAACTATCTGAAGACCTTTTTTTGGCGACAATACCCATCGACATGGAAAATGTCTTTCACAACGAACACCTTTTGGTTGGACATCCGGATAAATCTATTGTAACTTCGTTTGCCATAAAATGCTTGCGAGAATCTCATTCTTGGGTGCCGTAAGGTTGTTGGATTAAAATATTGGGAGTCCTTTTACGTGAAATTGCGATTATACGATTGGGTTTAATATAATTATTAAGCAGATACTTATCAAAACAAATGCCCCTGCCACCCGGCATAGGAAAAGGAGAGAGAGGCTATGTTGTTGTTGTTTACAAAATAATCGTATTTTGTTAATTATTAAAAACTTGGTTAGTAAACTATAAATATATACATTGCAAAGTAAAATAATAAGAATAAAACAGCCAGGTGCGAGTCGGACTCGCACACGAAGGGTTCCGTACCATTATCTATAAAAATTGCAAAAAAATCATGTCTGTTGTATGGGACCCCCCTATATTTATTATAATCTGTTATTTTAGATATTTGTTGTTATAGCGGCAATACAATATAAATCAACAGACGGACAGCGAAGGCTTAGTAACAGGGTCTCGATTGGCACCCTTCGGGTACGGAACCCTGAAAAAGTATTTTACTCACTGAGTAAAAACTGCTTTTAACATATGCACAGTGGACTGCTCAAAAGAAGTGCTTTTATAACACCTAGTCATTTACTGAGTAAGATGCAGTGACAGGATTACTGGTCCGTTGTGTATCCGGGCGTAGACAGGACGGGAAAGTTTTCACAATACGGGAAAATAGTCAGCGTCGCCCAATAACGGGATTTCTTCGGACTTATTCAGGACTAATAGAGGCATAAAAATAAGAAAGTTGCCAAACCCACCCCCGTGATTATGGGTGCACCATTGAGAATGGAACTGGAGTATCTTGTTAATTTCTGACAGTAGTTTCTTTTGTATATTTATCGCCATGGATTTATGTGTTGAACACATAATGATAATAATAATGAAGCCCTTGATTTCCCAAGTACCTAAGTTAGTTTGCTTAAATAACATGAAATTATTTTATTTTAGTACATTAATCATTCCTATTTTAAATTAAATTATTAACATTGCATGCAAATTGTATAAAATAACCGGCCAAGTGCGAGCGGACTCGCGCACGAAAGGTTCCGTACCTATAAAAAATCGCAAAAAAGACACGTTAGTTGCATGGGAGCCCCCCTTAATATGAAATTTCTTTTGTTTTTAGTATTTTTTGTTATAGCGGCAATAGAAATACATCATCTGTGAAAATTTCAACTGTCTAGCTTCCACGGTTCATGATATACAGCCTGGTGACAGACAGACAGACAGACAGATAGACAGACAGACGGACAGCGAAGTCTCAATAATAGGGTCCCGTTTGGCACCCTTCGGGTACGGAACCCTAGAAGGCGATTAGGATTAATTTATTATTTATTAATTTCACATTTTAATTGTATTTATGTTTAACTTGTATTTATGTTTTAATTATATTTATGTTTTGATTGTATTTATTTGTATGATGATAAGTATTTATTTATTTGGACACCCATTTTCGGGTGAAGACCTCCTCCATCTATCTCCATAATTCTCTATCTTGCGCCAATCTAGGCCAGGTAACTGCCCCGCCTACGTCCTCGATGGCGTCTCGACAGCGCTGCCGAGGTCGCCCTCTTGATCTCTTGTCCTCGCGCGGGTACCAGTGTAGGACTCTCTCTGTCCATCGACCGTCTGTTGAACACGTATATATGTAATAATATAAATGTAGTGTAATGGCCCCGCCGAAGGGCACAGGCGGATACAAATAAAAGTCAGGGCTATGTATTGAAGTCGGTTTTCCTTTTTTTAATCTATCTATATATTTAAAAATGAATTGCTGTTCGTTAGTCTCACTAAAACTCGAGAACGGCTGAACGGATTTATCTTATCTTAGTCTTGAAATGTTCGTGGAGGTCTAGGGAAGGTTTAAAAGGCGAGAAAAAATCGATTAATTTCCGGGAAAACCCTAAAAACAGCCCTTTTCTATTTCCCATACAAACGTTTTCTAGAGTCAATTTGAACTTTATTGCTATTCAATAAAGTTCATATTAAATTGAGGCAGTACGAAGTCTGCCTGGTCAGCTAGTTATAAATAAATCAGTTGCTCGATATTAACAAAAACTTTTCTACAGAACAGAAATACCGAAGAAAATAATTGCAAAAACGGCTTCTCCGTTTTAACCTCTCAATGAAACCGGCGATCTTTGAGAGCAATGGTTGACTTTTATCGACGAAAAACAAGATTTTTATCTCAATCGCGATCGCGAACGGTATTTTCTTTGTGAAAAGAAAATGGTTATTCCAAGTAAGTGCCGGAAAACTGTGTTACGACAATGTATGGCAAAAACAAACAAATTAATAAAGTTTTGAATGATACCTTTGGGTGTGGTGTTTTCAAGACGCATAATTCCCCCCCATTAATCAATAGAATCGATACACCCTTTAAACATTTGTGAATCGGAAAGATGTCTAACATTTTATTCTTGATTCTTCAGTTACCTTAAATATGGTTGAAAATGAAATATTAATATCTGTACTAATAGCAGTGATGGCGATGATACCTCTTCTGTTAGTTCAACTGAATACTATTCAAATAAACAATTTCGATTTTTTCCGATTGTTTTGGTAACATCCCTAGTGTTGAAAAAGTGGTTTTTATGATGTTTTCGGTTCACTGTCAAGTTGCCTGTTATATTGGATAGGGTATAATGACAGTGATGGCGATGACAATTCTTCTGTTAGTTCTAATGAATAAACAATTTAGTTTTTTTCCGATTGTTTTGATAACATCCCTAGTGTTTAAAAAGTGGATTTTATGAAGTTTTCGGTTCACTGTCAAGTTTCCTGTTATATTGGATAGGGTATAATGACAGGTTCGTTGCATTGAGTTACGTAGAGCTGGCGCCTCCTTGTAAACGTACATCAGCCAAAAGATCGCTGGAAGACTGTAGAACTATTTCAATATCTCACGTGCTCACATATATCTTAAGCTGACTGTACCCTTACTTACTTCTTACTTCCTGCGGCGCTACAACCCTTTGTGGGTCTTGGCCTCCTCCACGATGTTTCTCCACAGGTCTCTGTCCCGTGACTCTTTCTTCCAAGATGTTTTCTTCGCCATCAATGCAGTCAAGCCATCTCTTTTTCTGACTGTACCCTAGATACACATATGTCTTAAGCTGACTGTACCCTAGTGTATATTAAGTTTAATTGCAATTCACATTCGTCTTTCGAGGCGCTATATTGCGCGGCGCTTCGTTTTATTAAGTAGTAAATGCTGCAATTGTCTCAGGCACAGGAGTTGTTGTCTCCTGTGAACTTACGAATGTTGTTGATTACGTCAACAATTAGCGCGGTCCTGCGGAGAAATGTTTAGTAGAGGTACAGTAAGTCATCGTACAGGTAGCCGTTTCCATTAGCTAAGAGTCCTAGGTTTGCTGGAAGAGATCTCTTTTTAGAGATAACATCGCCTTTGCACATGTTTTTTTATTTTTTATTATTAAGTGTCTGTATTCTGTTTTTGTGCAATAAAGTATAAAGTATAAGCTAAATAATAGTAGTATATTATATGTATATAGATAGTAGGACAGAAACCACATTATCACACGGTGTCGCTTCCCTTAACTAAGCAAACCACTGCTTACAAATACTCGTTTAGGTCGAATGCAATCCGACTATAGACCGTACTTAACTGCGCAATGAGGGATAGCACATCCATTTTCACATTCTTTCCTTAGGAGGACAGTTAAGTGCCTCAAAATTAAAATTTTACGGCCGTTTTCTGAGGCGCTATTCAAAGGTTACGATTAGCTAACAGAGCAATTAACTTCAGCCAATCATGCGCTGCTATCAGCCAATCACGTGCCGCAATTTTAAATAAATCATCGAGTGGCTAATCGTAACCTTTGAACAGCGAGCGACGCGGAAACCGGTCGTAGGTAAGTGACCAACAACACAGGTGTTTTGTAACTATACCCTATCCAATATAACAGGCAACTTAACAGCTAACCTAAAACTTCGTAAAATCCAAATAATAATAACTGTACCTTAGAGGTAGACAATGATAGTAAGTACACTTTTTGAAAATTTCATTTCTGTACCTTTAGAGTCTACCCCTAGTGGACTTACTATTGTCTACCTTTAAAAGTGGACTTACTATTGTCTACCTCTAAGGTACAGCTTGAAGTGCTGATAGCAGTGATGGCGATGACAACTTTTCTGATAGTTCAACTGAATAAACAATTTCGATTATTTCCGATTGTTTTGGTAACATCCCAAGGGGTTTAAAAACTGGATTTTATGAAGTTTTACGTTAGCTGTCAAGTTGCTTCTTATATTGGATCAATGGCGTGCCGGGGCTACGGTGCGGGTGCAGCACTATCTAAGTGAACGGACTTAAGACTTGTACTCTTATTTATACAAGAACTAGTTAATGTTGTCCTGTTATGTGATACTCTATCCTCGACTTACTGAGTGGCGCGTAGACAGAGAAAGGAATAGACGGAGTGCATGCGTACACCTTTGAGATGGAGATAGAGTTGGTTCTCAATAAGCATAAGGTTCAAAATCAGAGATTTTCTGCCACTCATCTGTCAAAACAAGAGCAAACAAGCATTTGACAATTCTGTGGCCAACAACAAAAACGCATACGCGGGTAAGGGACAGGTGATCGTTATTGTTTCTCGCTTACACAAAAATTATTCGTATTATGTCATCTCTTTCTTTTCTTTTTTTTCTGACGATGTGCCATCTCTATACTATACTCCCTTTACGGAGTGGCGCGTATCATCGCGCTCTCTCTTATTGCCTCGCGTCTCATAAACAAGATTAATTGATAGACAACGTTACTGATTACGTTTATTCAATTAACGGCAACAAATTCAGACTCAACTTTTCAGAGCTTCAATTTGTCTTTTCTAAGAGGTATGTGAGACGTTTTGCGTAATTAAGCATTTCGAACCGACTTCAAAAAAGGAGAGGTTCTCAATTCTATACGGTATGTACATGTACATGTACATGTACATACCGTAGCTGTGTCTAAAAGTATACGGGCAGGTCAGATTAACGAGTGAATCCTGCTTATACTGCGCACTAGGCGCAGGCGACAGTATGTAATATCTGGAGTTGCAACTGCGACATCGGCACGTACGGACGCTTCCTAGCAGCGTTCGCGACAATGCCTAGTAACACAGCGACGACCTAGTTTTTTCGCATTACTGCCATGGCTGCCCCAGCCAAGCGCGCGGACACCATCTTGGTGAACGAGCTGCTCGCCTTCATACAACAGAAGCTGGACGTGATGGACGAGCTCTCCCTGGAGCAGATCTGCTCGACCAGCTTCAATGAGGTTGAGATCGCCGCCGCCAAGACTGTGCTGCAAGAAACCGCCGTCACCACCGTGCGCCTCGTGGCGCGGAGGGGTGCTGCGAGCGGGAAGAAAGATCTCCAGGACATCTTCCGGGTGTTCAAGGAGACTGAACCCGACGACGTCCCGACCTACGTGGCCCGCGACCTCAATAAGCTGCCGCCGGTGACATTCGACCACGTCGACGTCACGCGACTGCTGAAGGACATCGTGCGGCTGCAGGACGACGTCACTGAAATCCGAAGAAAGTTGGAGGCTTCGGAAGGCATATGCACCGACCTGAAACGTGAGTTGACGGTATTGCGTCAGGCTGACTCCTCGCTGCCGACGCAGCGAATCGCCGACGCGCGCGTCAACAACACGCCGGTCAGCAAAAATGCCATAGCTGCAACTGACCCAGTTACGCCGGTTACCAAGCCCGCGCCGACAAATACTGCATCGCCTCGTGACGTCACGAAGCCGTTTCGACCAGCAGCATCGGATGCTGTCTCTTCTGGCTCATCCAAAATACCGGAATCCCAGAAGGACACGTATGCTGTTGTGTCCCGCCGTGCCCGCCGCCGCCGCCCGCGCCCCGCCCCGCCGGCCGCTGAACAACCTAAGCTGCAGGCTGCGCCGCGCGCGCCACCGCCCAGGCCTACCCGTGGCCCGTTGAACGCGACCGTTGATGGAGATGGATTTATCCTGGTACAAAGCAGGAAGCGCCGCTCCAGACGCAGCCGCAATCAGCGTGGCACCGCACCCGCCGGTGAGTGCAGCCTTAAAGCTGCCACTCCCACGGTCCCAATCTACCTTTCCCGGCTTGACGTGAACATGACCTGCCAGGACATTGAGCGTCACATCCTGGAAAGGCTGAAGAGGAATCCACCGCACGGTTACAAGCAGACAGAGGTTTCGACAGTGCAGATAGAGCTTTTGGAGTCAGAACGACCCAAGGACTTTCTGTCCTTCAAACTTCGGGTGCCAGCGGACCTCAAGACAATGTTCCTGGCCAAAGATTACTGGCCGGAGGGCATCGTCTACCGACGCTATAGGGAAGCGAGACCGAAGAATAAAATCCCTAGCTAGGCTAGTTAATATTGTTATATTTTATATTTATGTCTAGTTTTAAGGTATATATGGATATGGGATTATTATGTCCTGAAATAAAGATTTATTGTATTGTATTGTATTGTATTGTAATATTATCAGAAACTGAAAATATTTACACATGTTAGTCATTTAGGGCTTCCAAAAGAGTTAACAAAATTTCTAGGGTGTATGTATGTTTGTATGTATACGACAGATACGTCGTGGAGGACATCATAAAACGTTAAATTCCTTCAATCTGTTCAGGCTGTAGCAGGGAACATAGAAATCTGCATACATACTTACATACATTATTATTATTATTATTATTACGAGCCTACTATGTCCCACTGCTGGGCAAAGGCCTCTCTCCCCCTCTTCCACTATATCCGATACAGAGCGGTCTCCCTCCAGTCCTTATCCCATAGACCTAAGTCATGACTCCATCTTTTTCTGGGTCGGCCACGCTTTACGTAACATACATACACTCGAAAAACATAACCCTGCCCTCTGAAGGCTGTCGGGTAAAAAGAGTTAGCATGGAAGATCAAGCTTAACCGTGTAGATGATTTTTGTAAATACAGAATTTTATCTCATTAGCAACTTTATCCCTATAGGACATACAGAGTATACAAATACAAAAAATAATTGGAATTCTATCATCTTTATTCTTTTTATAGCCTTTTTTGTTATAAAGTCAACCGATGAAGCATTATTTAAAAAGATCAAATTTTGGCTCCTTCAATCCAGCGAATGTATGGTTATTATCCTTTTCTTTTCCCCTCCCTATTTGTGGTGGGTATGGTTGGCCTGTATACTCTAGAGCTTAGAAGAAAGCTGGCCCTATTTGTCCACTATATAAGTACTCTGCGAAACACAGTTAATAATCCGAGCGTTTTGCACAGCATTTCTTTAGTGGTCCCCAAATTGCGATCTGGCATGCTTCGGCGCCAACCACCACTATTGGCCTCGACCCACCATTTTAGCAGTCTGCGCGGTGAAAACGCGCCTACCCCAAGAGCTATAGCTCTCATAAATGAACTGGTCAGGGTGGGTCAGCTGGACATATTCTTTGATACTAACTATCCCAAAGTTAAAAAACGATCTGACTCTACTATTTAGTTTCTACAGATAAATGATAAATGTTGCTTTTTGTTACTAACTATCTAGCAATAAGCGCGATTTGGTAAATAATTACTGTAAGCCTTATTGTAAACTATTAAATAAATAAATAAATTCAAAAAGCGGCTTACGCTGTCTGCGTTGAGGTCGAAAACTTACATTTGTCCATTTGTCATGGCTAGCCTATACTTAATTTAACAGTGATGAAAAACATCCTGAGGAAACCTTCATTACTCCATATAATAATAACAATCATAAATTCTTTATTGCACACAATTAATTGCAAGGACAAAAAGTAAATAAAAACAGTGTACAAAGACAAAAACCGACTTCCCAAAGGAGGAGGTTTACAATTCGTCAGGATGTTTTTTTTGTATGTGCCTCGATAGCTCCTAAACGGATGGACCGATATGGAAAATATTTTTTTTGTTTGAAAGGGTTTACCTTCCCATTGGTCCCATTGACACCAGGTCAGGATCTGATGATGGGATCCTAGAGAAATCGAGGGAACTCTTCAAATATTATAGGCAGACCTATAGTGATTTTTGTGTTTTTCATAATAAGTCGTGCAAATGATCATGGTAAGCATAATATTGTGATGCGGAACTGCTGATGAAGACCACATATGGCCACCAGATCTGCTCAATACTAGGTACAAATACAATGCGTGGCTGACGGGCAGGCAATGCATAGCCTAAAGCGGTGGACCTAGAGCCATGAGACTTTGTAGAGGGGTTCCTTAGTAGCAGTGATATGGGATTTGACAAAATTAATTCCCCAAAGGGGGGGGGGGGGATAAGGGTTTACAGTTTGTATTAAACTCAATCTAATCAAATAGGGTTTGTTGAAGTCGGTTTTTTCTAAAGTTCACTTTTTGTTTCAATTATTATTTTCATTTATTTGAGCACATAGGCCTACCTGTTCTGTATTTTAATATTCTCTGTCCATCCTGGGTTTGCTGGAAGAGATCTCTTTTTAGAGATAAGCTGGCCTTTGTACATTCCTTCTCTGTATCTTTTTGTATTTTGTCTTTCATGTGCAATAAATATACAGGGTGATATACAGGGTGACATTTAATTAGCTGACCATATTTCGGGGAATGATAGTACTCATCATTGTGAACAACTTTCCCTATGAAACATATGGTCGCAAACGAAAAATAAATTTGGGTCTCCCATAGTAACTTGAAATCAGCTGATCGGGGCAATGTACTGGGGGACGAAAAATGTTTTTCATTTGCGACCATATGTTTCATAGGGAAACTTGTTCACAATGATGGGTACTATCATTCCTCAAAATATGGTCAGCTAATTTAATTTCATCCTGTATACGAATATACGAATACGAATATGAAAAATGCGACAAGGTTTCCTACGACGATATATCAGCTGGCAGCATGGCTATAGAGCGATATCGGATGTCCTTCATAAAGTAGCTTGTAACATATGCCGTAGCATCTTGTTAGCCGGCTCGAGGTCAAGACGAGTTGACCTTTTGACAAACTATGCAGGGGCTTCTTGGTCCTGTCCTGGGGTTGTAATATTACAATGTTAACGTTGATTTAGAAGCAAGACAGAAAATATATATGTGGTTCATGTCCCCACCGAGGGGTACAGGAGAAGGGCCTTGTGGTTTGATGGATGAGTTCTTTAGTCTGTTCGCGTTTTAGGAAATATTTGACTCATTGTTCTCACTGGTGGTTAGCCACACCCCTTGACCAATGAGATCATAGTAAATTAGAAAGCCGTTTTCACATTCACCAGTTGAAGTACGGACATACAGTACGGACGTGTCTTTTGTTAATTTTAATAAAATCGGTCAAGTGCGGGTCGGAATCGCACACGAAGGGTACCGTACCATCGTACAATTAATACACATTCTGTGAAAATTTAAACTTTCTAGCTATTACGGTTCGTGCTCTATGACCCGCTGACGGACGGACGGATGGACGGACGGACGGACGGACGGAGAGACGGACAGCGGTAAAAATAAAATCGGATTAACAAGTAATAGCGGGGAAAAACGAGTGATTTATACTAATTGTACTGTCTGCTCAATATTGAATTTAATTATTTATGAATTGGAATTAATTTAATTATTTAAATTTTGATTATGTGAATACGTTTGTATGATGTTTGTAATTATTTAATTAGTAATTTTGTGTTTTGTTTGTGCCGCCTTGGCTCGTTTGCTGTAATGGCACAAATATAAAATGGTACCTATAAAATAAAATAAAATAAATAAAATAATGACTTTAAGTATTTTAAACAGCGTGGTGATCAAAACGTGACTAAGGAGAGTATAGTAATGAAAACTCGCGATACAGGTTTTTTTATTATAAATGTTGGCGAAACTTCCGACGATTTAGTATAAATTATAAAATATTTACTTAATATTAATATCTGACAATACTGTGTAAGTAATTAAATGTTTGTTTTTAATGTAAATGGTTTATTTTTTGTACCCCAGTATGAATACACCTGTACTTACGATGAGTCACTATTTTCTTAACGCGAACAGATTGTAAGACTGCTACAGATGTGTCAAATAGACTAGAAACATGAACTACTTACCTCAATAATTAATAAACTTCCTTATAAATAATTTCGCGCGAAATTTAGGTCGGGTACCAAATTAAAAGTCGTTTTGTATAGTAATAAGCATCAAAAGAATATTAAGCCGCTTAAAAAAATTAAGAGATGAATCCACCTTTCGCGGTTGGAGTGTATTAATTAATTTCAACAAAGACGGTAATTAATTTTCATAAGGCATCTGAAACTTTAACGCGCGCTTTTCTCTGAAATTTGGGAGCCGGAAAATTCTCTTCTAAGTTTTGTCAAAGCTAGGACTTGAATTGCACCCAACAGCTGCCGTTCTACGTCTAATTATACGGGGCGTTTCGAGAACAAAAGATTTCCTTTAGCAGTATTGATCTGTAAGTCCAAAGGATGGATTTATGAAGTGATGCCACCTGGAATTGTGATGCAAGGTAAAGAGGGAGAGAGGCAAAGTTTGTATGGACAAAAAATATATACTTGACCTATTGACCCTAAAAAAAAAAACTGAACTTAAGTCCTAGATCTTTAACCTACCTGCCAAATAGAGCTTCATAAATTTTGCTATTTAATTACTATTTTAATATTCCGAGAACATTTTGGCCCGAGTGGATCAGCTGATTTGTGTGGAGAAGTGAAATAAAAGTTGCTCTGATCAAATCGGTTTGATAATGAAAGTTGAATGAATGATGTCCCTAACAAAGTAGTTTCTCATTTTGCGCCTTGTATTTGTTGGTCCAACGCGCAAGCTAATCTAGTTAGTTTCCTGGGGGCTAATTTTGTACCCAAGAAAATTTTAAATAGAATGCGCCGAAATGAAACATTTTTGATTTGATTTTGATCCCAATAATGTAAAAACCGAGTGGCAACGCAATCGACAGAACAGCTTGGAGAAAAATGGAGGAGGCCTTCACTCAGTATTGAGGTCCTTAATGCATGCATATATTATTATTATTTTTAATTTCTAAAATATATTTTTTTAATCCTATAATTTAAATAATCTAAAATGATACTAAAATTTAAATATAATGAAATGAATAGATGTAAAAAAAATAAAATGAAATGTATCAAGTAATATTGTAATACTATATTAAGGAAAAAACAAGGCTTTATAATAATATAAAAAAAATGTAAAAACCGTTAATCGAAAGGAATGAAATTATAGCATGACCGAAGAACTAACCGGTAAGCTCTGTCTGAGTAAGCCCGGATTTTACCAACGAAAAGTTATACCGAGAATAACTATATCCGGGATAACACGAGTGACACCTAGATCAGGGCCCGAATTCTAGTGTTCATAAGCTTATCACAAGCCTGGCACAAACTTGAATACGAGGCATTTGGTATTCTACTAAAACCGGAATCGCAATTCACAAGCGCCAGCGTGACGCCAGCCTTCTTCGTATTCTGCTATCCAAAACGTACTCACGCTTGCGCCAGTTTGACGCCAGCGTACTTTGTTCTACAGTCCAAAGCGTTCTTACGCTGGCGCCAGTTTGACGCCAGCGAAAGTACGTTTTGGAGGCTGGCGTCACGCTGGCGCTTGAATTGGATCTGTTTTTGTTTTGTCTTCAAAAGTTCTTTATTTATCAATAAACAAGCTACATTGTAAATGCCTAGTGTAATTATTTAATCCTAGGTAGTACGTACTTAATTACACATTATGTTTTAACACATAAAATAAATATGAGCACCAGAAAAGAAAAATGGCATAGTTCAGATTATTGAATAATAACAAGGATTGTGTTTACTTTTGGAGTAGCTTACACTAACGACATAATGGTTTGGATAAAAAAGCTCTACCTATTATAATTGTGATTGATATGATTTATCTGTTCGATAGGGCTTATCGAGAACTTTTAAGACGGGGCCTTAAACTCATTTAGCGGCTGTCAAAAGTCTGACGCAAGTCGCACGTCGTGAAGCAAAAGCTCAAAGTAAAAGTTTGCGAAATCTTTCCTTTCATTATCAAACAAACATAAATACTATAAATAAAGTCAGTCCAGCAAACAGTTGGAGCAATAATAGTTCCACTGCGAAACTGCAGCTTCGTTAGTCTTCGCGAATGCGGGTGCTTGGACCCTGCAGAGAGAAATCATCCCTAACAACATGGACACACGGACAATCGGCTCCTCCGTAGTTATTACCAGCCACTTCCAGTGCTTTCTCTTCGACTTATTGCTCTGTTCGCTATTTCGCTGAATTTTAGCATTTTGCTGAGTAATGTCTGGGAGTGTCAGTGTAGACAAATGTTTTATTCTAGTCTATCGGAAATCATCTTCAATCAAGTCTGTTAGTGCACAATGATCGCTCAGTGATAATGACATGACGACGACGCTCAACTTGCCACTGAGCCGGAGTACTATTATCTCTTCTGTGACTGAGCGGTAATATGCTCAGCGAGCGAATATAGTTTGAGGGTGAAATAGCTACTTACACCCCGGCGTAAGTATTGTACTTTACATCATTCAAGCGAGGTAAATAAAACATTTATACAGATTGTAATTGAAAGGTGCAGTAATTTTTTTCCAAGGATATAAAATTTTAACCATTTTTTTTTCAAATTATTGTGAATTTTGTCAAAACCGGTGTTTTGACACCCAAAACATATACGTAGCCTAAAACTTACAACACTTAAGCAAATTTAATTATTTATCAGATTTTAATACATAATCGTAAATAATAGTTGTAAGTTTTAGCGCTACGGGAAAATTTAGGTTGTCAAAACACGCGTATTGACTTTTAGAAGGATATTTTGGAAAGAAATAATTAAATGTTAAATATTTTTGGAGAAAATGGAAAAAAACCACGAACTTGACGTTTCTTAATAATTTTTTTTGCTATTATATTTTTATTTTATAGATATTTTACGAAAAAATTAAAAATAAAAACGTTATGGTTTTTTTTGGGAATCAGCAGCTTGAAAATGTTTATAGTTCGGTGTTTCAAATGTAAGGAACATGTAAAACTAATAAAAATAACCGGCCAAGTGCGAGTCGAACTCGTGCACGAAGGGTTCCTTCCTATTATCTATAAAAAACCGCAAAAAATAAAACACGTTAGTTGTATGGGAGCCCCCTTAATATTTTTTTTTTTATTTTTAGTATTTGTTGTTATAGCGGCAACAGAAATACATCATCTGTGAAAATTTCAACTGTCTAGCTACCACGGTTCATGAGATACAGCCTGGTGACAGACAGGCAGACAGACAGACGGACGTACGGACAGCGAAGTCTCAGTAATAGGGTCCCGTTTGGCACCTTTCGGGTACGGAACTCTAACAAAAAATAACCGGTAAAAAAAAACGTAATTAAACCGGTTAAATTCAAACCGGTTCAACTCAAGTGGTTGTAACTGCTCCTTGTTATGTCCGACTACAAACTTTAGGTAAATTCACACCTTCGTTCCGATCCCATGCCTTACAGATAAAACACGAGCATTATTCTTGGAATAACTTAGACAACTTCATATAGTATGAACTTGTCAAAGTATTGCTGACTTGTGTTTTCTGTCGTGACATTTGCCTAAAATGCCCTGGAAGGCGCAATCCCCATTGGAAAGACAAGTCACGGACCGGCAACGGACAAGATACGAGACATAGACAGAAGACACAGAACAAAATGCATGCATGTCTTTTTTCTGTCTCGGTTTGTTCCATCTCCTGTCCCGCGTCTGTCGTGACTCTAACTTGTCTACCTAATGGGCATTGCGCCTAATGGAAACTTTGGCCCACTTTCAGCCATATTCTACTTCTGCGGCGGTCGCATAGCACGTGGCTCGAATGGCACACATTAATTCCAACTGGTTTAGACACGCAAGTGTGATTTGTGGGCGGCCGCGGCTGACGTGGATGGATCATACACAGGTGGAGGAATGTGGCCTGATGAGCGGTTCGTTTCATGAAACTGTTTCATTGTATTTAGGGTTCCGTACCCGAAGGGTGCCAAACGGGACCCTATTACTGAGACTTCGCTGTCCGTCTGTCCGTCCGTCCGTCCGTCCGTCCGTCCGTCTGTCACCAGGCTGTATCTCATGAACCGTGGTAGCTAGATAGTTGAAATTTTCACAGATGATGTATTTCTGTTGCCGCTATAACAACAAATACTAAAAATCAAAAGAAATTTAATATTAAGGGGGGCTCCCATACAACAAACGTGATTTTTTTGCTCATTTTTGCTCGATATTGATAATGGTAGCAGGTAGACGCTTAAAATGTTCACAATATATTGAGTATATAATTTACTTAAAAAATAAATAATTAAATTAAAATTAAATTAATATTTAGGGGGGCTCCCATACATTTTTTTTGCTGTTTTTTATAGATAATGGCACGGAACCCTTCGTGCGCGAGTCCGACTCGCACTTGGCCGGTTATTTTACTTTACAGAGGGTGCAGTATGCAGGAGGCTATATCTTTTACTCGGCAATTCAATTCAAACAAAAGTTGTGGAAACATGACAGGCCCCCTATTCTCGCGCTACCGAGTTCATCTCTATAATCGAGTTATCGGTTTTGATACCGCATGTTTCCGGCGAAAACGATTTCGTTTACGTGAGAATAGCTTTTTTTTTGTTTGCGACAATGGAGATGATCAGCGAGATCATGTCCATGGTCGAAATAACGATTTTGAGATACTGAAATCTCTATTAAAAACAAGAAAAAGCTGTTCTTTCGACCAACTGAGATGTGTCGACCCGTTTTCGATCGAAATAAATATAAATCGAGGTCGTTTTCGACGAATTTAGGCGGTATCAAAACCGATATCTCGACTGGGGAGATGATCTCGATAGCGCGAGGATCAGGGGCCTGGTTTTGCTACGGATTTGCCATTGCTCTTTGTTTGATCAAAGTTCGATTGCTGTACAATAGGTATGTTATTAAAATAACAAATGCTTTTATAAATAATCGCTACCTAATCGGTCAGTGATAATTAAAAGTTGGCAAACAGCTTCCATTTATTTATTTAGTCGTATGGCTTAAATTATAAGTACAGTCCTTTCATATTATTTAATTACAAGTTTACGGCACAACACAACCAGTCGTTTCACAAACAAATATAATGTCTATTTCAGTAAAAGGTTCTTCTAAGAGCCAATTGACCAGAGACATTGGCCCATAACAGCTTCCATAAAAATAATTTAAAAGCTATTAGTGTGGCTATTGGGAATATTTCACAGATACTACTATTACTAGACTATAGAGCTAATTAATGATTAGTTTATCTTAAACGATATTAAATTAACCTCCGAAACTTTATTTACAAATTACTTTTTCTGTCTATTTATACAGGTGCATGAAATGTATATCTGGAATTTGAAAATTCGAACCTAATATGATATCCCGTGTCATGCGAACTTAAAAAGGCGACAACGACGTCACAAACTTAAACCAGTGATAACTTTTAAGGTTCCAGACTTGACATGTTTACCTAACAGCAGGCGATAAACAACGGATATTAATGCTAGTCGTAAATTACATCTCCATGTAAATTTCAACCCATCCTCGGTCAAGACACAGCTTAGACCAGATGAGTTTCTTCGTGCAAGTCTTTATTTAATTTTGAAAGAAGATGGTGACAGCAAACGTCATAACTCCCATAACATCGACACATATTGATGATTGATCTTTTTAAAACATAATTTTTGTGTAATAAGCGTCACGCTTTTCTCATAGGTAGGTATAGGGTTACGACTTGCGAGCCACTTGTCGCGGTTATAAAGAGTGCAACCTTCAGTCTTAATACTGTCACGCATAATTAGGTGATGACAACTGACTAAAACAGGGAAAACCTATGCCTGTGCCACCCAATTTGGGAAAAGGCATGACGTTATGTAAAGATAATTCCAAAAGTGAATCAGCGTACCCAACTATTCCAAATATTGAGTCACCGTGTATGGTAATCTGTGGTCTAGTGCGTCATAAACCCACGTCCACGCGGCCGAATGGAGCACTAAACCCATTATAACACTAATTGTCTGGACCTTTTCGAGTACATTCAGGGCACAAAAGAGAAACATTACAGAAGTTAGGCTTCATAATACAGTAAATACAGAGTAGGACGAACGAATTACGCGTTCATAAGGTAAGTGAGCTGAAATGTCAGCGAGGACTTAACAACCGAAATATATCGGTATCAAAACAAAAGGGGTGGGTGATTGAACTTTATTTTTACTATTTGCCAATGGGGTAATCCTACCGATATAACATATGGGTTAGTTCTGATAACTCAATGAAAATAGAAAGTATTCTTCAACTTTCCCCAAGAAACATAGAGTCGCAAATGAAAACATTTTTTCGTACCCTGGTACATTGCCCCGATCTGATGCTGATTTCAAATTACTAATGGGAGACCCAAAAATTTTTTTCACTTGCGACCTAAATATGTCCCATGGGGAAAGTTCTTCATAATGATGGGTACTATCACTCCCCAAAATATGGTCAGCTAATTAAATGTCACCCTGTATAGAGCTTGTTCAAGCTGAAGTAGCGCATTTACACTCATAAGCATATCGCAAATAAACGAGTGGTGCGCATCATTTCAGTTTGAACAAACTCTCCGACTGAACAGCATACACTACAACTGACAGCGAAGTGACGTTTTCAAAGTGGCGTCAGTAGTTTTCGTTTTGGCCGTTCTACAGATAACTTGGTGGCTCTGTTTATGTTTTTTTTTCACGAGCACTTACGCTGACTTAGGTTGCCAACTTGCGACCAAGTTGCCACATGACCCAAAAAAAAGTTTTACTGAGAGTATTTGCATTGCACGAGCTTTATTGAAACAATCGTTACTTCTGTATCCAGTCTTCTTGTTCTGTGTTCACAGCCAGAATTTAGGAGCTGGCGGAGATTATAATTTGTTCTGGGTTGCGCGGCGCCAGTTAGAATGGCGAAGCACCTGTTGTTTGTCCTTGGCCGAGTACTCGGGTGTAAGAGAAAGGTAATAAGGGGGTTTAGGGACACAATTCCGAACAACTTTTACACTCATCAGAAAAACTGTATTTGTCAATCCATACTTATCGGTCGGCCGCTGCTGGGTCTGATATTATGATAATCCACACGAATTGTAATATTAAGTAGTAGATTAGCAGCAACTTTTATATACAATTGACATGACGTCATCCGTTCGCCTGGCTGGTAATCTACCCACTGGACTTCGTGCGGTTCTGGGAACCCAGAATGGTAATGCGCCTCACAGTTCTTACATTTACTTAGGTACTTTAGGTATTTTATACTTTATTGCACAGTAAAAACATATTGCAGACACTTAATATTGGAAAAAACATGTACAAAGGCAAGCTAATCTCTAAAAAGAGACCTCTTCCAGCCCAGCAAACCTAGGATACCAATTTGATAGATATTTGTCAAAAAGTAGCTCTTATTCGCTAAACTCGGCATGTCTAAAAGTGGGCACAGTTGTGCTTCTGCCACCCCGTATGGGAAAGGCGTGACGCTATGTTATAGCTCTTATTCCTAAAGACATAATGTATAATGAATGACACTGTCATTCTTTTCAGTCGCTTTGATCCACCTTCTGTTAACGATTTTAGTACGACGGGAGGTCTCATTTCTGTATTACGAATCGTGAAGATGTGCTTACCTATAAAACAAATAAAAATTGCTTCATGCCTTTTCCGATACGGAAATCCAATTTTTCCAATATAAAAACCTAACCAGAGTGTTGTATGATATAATTGTAACCGGCTCGTTTATTTAGGAGTTTCGCACCTGCCGTCAGCATTTATTGTGCGCGTCAATTTGTCCAAAAGACAGGGAGATATGGCATGGCACATGTATGCAATGCATGTATCAGATGTTTCATAATATTTAACACACACGTAACATGCTTCACACCTTTACGCATGCGTTCATTTAGCGAGTTATATATGCAATTTTGAGTAAAAGGTGGCTAGCTCACCGCAGCAGGTATGGAGTTGGAAATTGAAGGTTTCCTCTAAATATCATAAATTCTATCACCGTTAGAACTTAGAACATCAGTTTAATAACTTATTACTTATCTCAACAATGGCAGTACCATATACCGCATCTTGAGATACCACTAGAGTTTACTTGTTGTTTGTTTACTTAAACACAATCTAGGTTCGATTCCAAATACGCCGCACTTAGGCGACGACCATATTTTCATGCCCAACAAGCCTTCAAAGCAAGCAGCTTGTCGAAGCGTCAGGGGACCGCAGAGCTGACACCTACCTCGCTCAACGCATCAGCATCGCAATACAGCAAGGTAATGGTACAAGGAATCCAGGCAGCGATCTGGGCGAAATTTTTAGTTTTGTGTAAGTAGTATTAGTCGTATTTATTTATTTTATTTTGTAAGCGAACCAACATAATAACAGTAATGATAAAGATATTTGATAGGATTTCTTATGAATAGGTTCCAATTACAGGTTCTCAGGTAGGTACGTTAGTTTAAATTTATTTAATTGTAAAACAATTTCTGTATACAAGTATGCATAGTATGATTGCATTAAGTTTAACGTGTAAACATTCTCTACGCCTGCGATGTCAGCGTCTGAGGGATATTTACCTAGGTAGGTACAGTGGCAATCTCGTCCAGTCACCGCTCCTGAACAGGGTACTGTTGATTCTGAGCGGTTACTTGCCTGCAGGTTACTTGACCTGGATTTCAATATTTAGTCTTCATTGTCTTGTAGACCATCTGTTCTATCCCTGTTCCCCCACTGCCCCAAGTTTCTATAGACAAACCGATATCAATCTCATTTTTAGGGTTCCGTACCCGAAGGGTGCCAAACGGGACCCTATTACTGAGACTTCGCTGTCCGTCTGTCCGTCCGTCCGTCCGTCCGTCCGTCCGTCACCAGGCTGTATCTCATGAACCGTGGTAGCTAGACAGTTGAAATTTTCACAGATGATGTATTTCTGTTGCCGCTATAACAACAAATACTAAAAATCAAAAGAAATTTAATATTAAGGGGGGCTCCCATACAACAAACGTGATTTTTTTGCTCATTTTTGCTCGATATTGATAATGGTAGCAGGTAGACGCTTAAAATATTCACAATATATTGAGTATATTATTTACTTAAAAAATAAATAATTAAATCAAAATTAAATTAATATTTAGGGGGGGCTCCCATACATTTTTTTTGCGGTTTTTTATAGATAATGGCACGGAACCCTTCGTGCGCGAGTCCGACTCGCACTTGGCCGGTTTTTTTACAGTTTTACGTAAAGATTTGCAATGCTATCATCATTAGCATTATCATCACCCTGTCAGTATTCTTGATGTTGAGAATAGTCTGCTTATGCTGCCGCTGCTGGAATGCTTTAGCATTTTTAAATCCCCGGTCCCCGACACAATACAACAATAGTTCGCCATTGTTCGGTCGTTCTAGCGGTGTGCTTCTGAGACAGAAGGGGTTAACGCAAGGGGAAATATATTCCCACCAAATTAACAAATTATGTCTTGGTAATGCACTCGAAAGCAAATGAAAAATTCTGCCTTCTCAGGCCCGTTTAAGGGTTATTAATTTTGACATTTCTCTCTCTCTTGCAATTTTCTTTATAAGAATATGATTATTATGATAAGAGTGAACGTCGCAATTAAAACGCTTCCTTCCATTGACAGTTGATACTTTCTCTATTAATTTGCAAGGACTTCTAGCAGAATCATCGTCCTGACCGTGACTGTACTAATTTGTAATGCAACGTCACAAGGAGCGAGGCGGAAAATGTTGTGTAAACTTAAAATTATGCCAGAGCGGAGTGCTAGTCAAATGCAGCGGCCGGCGGCAGTCATCTGTTGTTGGAGATAGGTACACAGGGTGTTGCGAAATAGCGCTACAGAGGGGCATGAACTCACTCTCAGCACGGAGAGTTATCTCAAATGTGTTATAATGACGGGTTTGCTACTGGCCATATAATTATGGCATTGAAATTACTTGAAATACGCGCGCACTACCAGAAACTACGCAAGTGCTACGAGAAACTACGCAAGTGCTACGAGATGTAATGTCTCTATGTGATAATGATAGATAACATTGCAAAAATATTGCTTACGACTACACAGTAGGATACCCTATATCGTGGGACTAACCATATTATAATTTACTCTATGGTGAAAATCGCGTCACAACACATAAAAAATAAATAACTGGCTAATAGTGGACAAAATTGTGTCGCTAGATTTAAAAAACCGGCCAAGTGCGAGTCGAACTCGCGCACGAAGGGTTCCGAACCTTATCTATAAAAAACCGCAAAAAAAATAAATGTATGGGAGCCCCCCCTAAATATTAATTTAATTTAAATTTAATTATTTATTTTTTAAGTAAATAATATACTCAATTTATTGTGAACATTTTAAGCGTCTACCTGCTACCATTATCAATATCGAGCAAAAATGAGCAAAAAAATCACGTTTGTTGTATGGGAGCCCCCCTTAATATTAAATTTATTTTGATGTTTAGTATTTTTTATTATAGCGGCAACAGAAATACATCATCTGTGAAAATTTCAACTGTCTAGCTACCACTGTTCATGAGATAGTCTGGTGACAGACAGACGGACGGACGGACGGACGGACAGACAGCGAAGGCTCAGTAATAGGGTCCCATTTGGCACCCTTCGGGTACGAAACCCTAAAAACTAATAAGTACAGTGCCACCACGTTAGCTAGAGAATAAACGATGGCGCCGCCACCATCAAGTCTCCAATTGAACAGCCATACACAATGCAAACAAACTGACAGCAAAGTGACGTTTTCATAGTGGCATCAGTAGTTTCGCCTAGGCCGTTCTCTAGATAACGTTGTGGATCTCCAAAGATCTTTGGGCGTGCGGTAGGTGACAGGTGGAAGTACTGAAACTTTTTGACCGGTTCATTTCAATAGGTTGTGTAGAAGTGACGCCCCCCTGTAAACGTCACTCACACGCAAAAAGATCGATGGGTGACGTCAGAGACTATAATCCAATTGACTGCGCCTGCGTGGGAGTGCGGCTCGCCAAACGTTTGTAGTATTCAACAAACGTTCGCATACGCAACCTATGTACGATGACGGGCCGCCAGACAGTTTCGCAGCGGCTGACCAATCACAGCTCTCTTACCTCGTCCCCCGCCGCCCGTAAATTGGTGAGCTGTGTTTCAAAGGAAAATGTATCTATGCGCTCTCCACTGGATATGTGCTCCCTGGGTGACGTACATAAGGATGTTCTTTTCGTCCTCCCCATCTCTTGCTTCAACCCATGATCTCTTGCTTCCCAATCCCAAGCAAGCACAGCCTCAACCCCAAAATCACAAAGGTCGTTCACGTCGCTTTTAAAATGTCTCTTTAGCATCTTCTGTATTCAGCTGCCGTTTAGCACACCGTTGCCTTTGCGACGCCCCCACGCTAAGTTCCTAACTATAATTTTGCATATTTTCATCTTGCGGATTTTAATGCGATAACTTTGTGAAAACGAGAATGAAATAAGTTTCGCGAGAAGTGGTTTTGCACTGAAAGTAATTTGTTTTCTGTCATAACTTCTCGGTGGATTTATAGAGACGAGGCCGCCTCCGGTGCAGTGCTTACATTACACGCCTGGAGAATGAGGCCTGAGGATAATCAGCGTGCAGAAGAATTAATGCTGTAGAAACTGTAAATGTAGAAGAGATAGAGGTGGAAATAAGGAGTATTGGATAACTGAGTAAACTGACTAAACTGACTAAAGTTTCCTTTCTTCGTTACCAGCCGGGATACAAACCTGGAACCTCTCGCCTGGAAAGTCTCGACTGCAACGCCACAGAGGTCTTACACTAATATAGTATAGTCGATTACACTTTTATTATTAATATCAAGACTAAATACATTCACGAAGAAGATGCTAGTTGTAGAATAGCGTGATATACTACATAAAACAATTTTAGAACTAGATTTTTTGTATAAATCTCAACCAAGACTCAGATCCAGACTTAACTCTCAATTAATTAAACACTTCCCACTTTAAAGGAATAAAAATATCAAACTAGTCCAGCTGTTTGTCCCTATAACAAGATCAAATCGATAAAACTTTTATAAATCCCCTATGGCTCACAGAAGCACTATAAAGTGCTTGACTTTGACAGTGACTACCAAGACGTCAATTAATGTCTATTGCAGGGGGATGAGAACTTAATTTCCCCTAATGTTAACGTCATTTTTTTCTGTTTCGGCCAGAAGAATGACAATCTCTAGTCTGAAAGGGTAATAAAATTAAAGTTATAGACTACAATTGATTGATAAAGAGGAAATAAGTGAAGTTGTTAACCTAAGGAGTTTGCTGATGTGTCGAATAAAAGCGTTTGAAGATAGTTTAGAAGAATGGTTGCCATACATTTTGTAAAATAGGGGACTTTTTTCAGCCAGGACGACATGTAAGTTTTACACTTTAGCAATTACAGAATCACTTATGCAAGGATGGAATGACTGCCAAACAGAGACTATATATCCAATTAACTGCGCCTGCGGGGGAATGCGGCTCGCCAAACATTAGTTGTATGCAACGTATGCAACCTATGCATGGTCGCCTGCGTCTAAAAGTATACGGGCGGTCATATTAACGAGTAAATCCTGCTTATACTGCTTGTATATTTTTAGGCGCAGGCGACCGTACGATGACGGGCCGCCATGCGCCATTGCTTTAGAACAGTATACTGTGGCTTTAGTGACAGTTTTCAGCTGCCTCCACAGCAGCTGACTAATCACGGCTCTTAAAGTTACCTCGTCCCCCGCCGTAAATTGGTGAGTTGTGTTTCAAAGGAAAATGTATCTATGCCATTAATAAGTCTGTGATCTGTGCGCTCTCCACTGGATAAGTGCTCCCTGCTGCCAAAGGAGGCTGAGAAAGCCATCACGATCAGAGGGATTCAGCCTCCGACCGACTCTGATAAAAACTGTTGAGTGTCTGTACAGTGCTGGAATCTCATCTGTAGAATGAGCGATGGCGCCTCCATCTACTCCAAGTCATCAACTGAACAGCATACACCATGCATACAAACTGAAATTGAAAGCGATGTGACGTTCTCACAGTGGCGTCAGTAGTTTGACATAGTTATTTAACATAGGTTAGATTTCTCGAACGCCATTCAAATCGTATAGCTTAATTAAATATACTCGATTCGGACTTTTTTCCCAAAAAGTTTTGCAGGCACTTTATTTGTTCATAGTCAAATTTTGTGTTCCCTTACAACGCTGAGCTTCTACTAGTTATTTTTTATAAAGAGTGTATGAAACTTAGCCAAGTTAGAGGCAAATTCAGCGTTTGCATGATGTTACATCTGTGTTAGATATATAAGTAAGTTTGTAAGAAATTGCAGTACCCTTACAGGGTCCATTGTCGGGACCTCCTTATTTTAAGAACTCTACAACCACAATAATGTAGCAATAAATAATTTGGAATTTGGAATTTGGACCAGCTTCGTCCGAATCGTTGGAACCATTAGGTTCTAGTTTTAATCCGAAGCATGGTAACACTATGCAGTGCTCGAAATCTGTTTGAAGAGCAGTTTGTGTTCCCATTGTACACACTATACAGTTCGTAAGGTTTATTTGAAAAGCGGAATGCATTTTGGTTTGCCGCTAAAGTTTTTCGTACAGTAAGTTGCTGTAGGTCCCGGTTACCTATCGATACTTGGTAGTAGCACAGATATTATAATACTATACTAGTAGTAGTAGTAGTAGTCGTGAAGCTGTGTCAGAAGACCTAATAGGTGAGCTTTATTACTTCTGTCAGTCGGGTTGGCCTCTAGCCCGACACCAGCGTTGGGCAAAATTTAATTGTAAGCTACAATTAAAAATAACAATTGATTAATTGTTAATTGTAAATAGCGATTAACAATTGATTAATTGTAATTGTAACGTTACAATTAACAACTAAATTAATTGTAATTGTTAGTTAAATAATCAATTGTTAATTGTTCCTGCAATTAAACTTTATAATCATAAGGTCGGACGGACGGACGGACGATCGGTAGGTCGACCGACCGATTGACCAACCGACCGACCTACCGACCGACCTATTGACCGACCGACCGACCAACCGACATACTGACCGACCGACCTATTGACCGACAGACCGACCAACCGACCGACCGACCGATTGACCGACCGACCGACCGACCGACCGACCGACCGACCGACCGACCGACCGACCGACCGACCGACCGACCGACCGCCGACATCTACGATCGGCCGCCGACATCTTGTAGACGTGCAGTGCAGGCAGAGAAACATGATTATTAATTGTTAGTTTTAATTGTTTCTTACAACAATTAAAAATATTAATTGCATTTTTTCAATTGTATCTTGCAATCAACATGAGTTAATTTATATAAATTAATTGCAATATACAACTAACAGATTAATTGCAATTAAATCAATTGCAATTCTTTATATTTTTTTTAGAAAGTATAATAACAGTTTATATACAATAACAATTGAATTAATTGCAATTAATGTTTTAATCAATTACTACGATGATTAACTTTTCTATTGATTAATGCCCAACACAGCCCGAGACCCCTCCACCAACCCGCACTGAGCCACCGTGGTGGAGTAGGCTCAATTTTACTTGTATCCGAACGTATCCGAGTAAAGGCTCGTGCCCCTCGATGTTGACTTTAATGGGCTACATATTAATTTAATTCTTTTGTCTATATAGTTGTAAGGCTGATTCAATTGAGAGCTGAGTTTTAAATTGGATATTTCAGGGCAGGGATTTAGTCTTAATTTGCCATTATGGCTGTGAAAACGTGGAATCTGACCATCCAATAATATAGAGAGAAACTGCATATCAACGCTTTAATCTTTTCCCTATGGATATCTGAAAGAATTATCTTGTTAGAGATAAGCTGGCCTTTATAGATGGTTCTGTTTAAAGTTTCCTGTATATCTGTCTTGTGTAGTAGGTACTCATTAGTAGTAGTTTTTTTTTCTGAATTTGCAATCCAACTATTTGTCAGGCATTTTGATAAACCCGACGAAAATAGGGATTGCTATTGAAGCGTCTGTCTTTCTGTGTGTGTGTGTCTGTCCCTGGCACCCAAGCGAGTGGACGGATTAGGCATGGCCACCTTTGTCACGTCATAGTGTTACGTAATTTCGGCCGCGCAATCCGGGTCCAGGCTTAAAGCTGGCGCTTCACATTAAAGCTTCAGAACGGGTCGGTTATTCCGCTGGCCTCTTGCACATTGTCTTTAACTTCTTACTGGGGTCATTGTCTGCCCTATCTTGACTATTTTGACTAGCAGCCCGAAATATCCAACCTGCTCCCAATCCTTGCGGCGCGGCGTACTCTCAAGATCTTAAGTGCTTTGAATTTTTAATCGACTTCAAAAAAGGAGGGCGTTATCAATTTGGTTGATTGTATCATTTATATTGTGTTCTATGTGTGGGCTCGTAGGCTCGTTTTCGTGTTTGAAGACGACATTCGCATCCCGAGCGGGGAAGATTGCCCTGATTTAAAAACTTTTTTATTACAAAAGGCGGCGCCCGCCTACACGGGTGTCGGGCGTAATAGATTAGTTTGTATTTTATAAAGGATAATGACAAAGCCGCCCTTACACAGAAGATAAAATTACTTATAATTAAATATAATATGGCCTATTAGTTCTTCGTTACTCAATTTGCTAGCCATGTGAAATTTCCCGGGCGTTTAATGTCTTGTGAGGGGAAATTTCAGAGGTGCCTGACGCTACCCTATTGTTACGTGAGGTAGGTACTCGTCACTCAAATTGGTAGTCATGTGAAATTTCTGACTTCTGACGCGGCTAACGCCCTTTATGAGTACTTGTAATGTACTTGTCTCTCGACTTGCTAGCCATGTGAAATTTCTGAGGCGGCTGACGCCGCCCTGTGTGAAACTTTCAACTTTCTACCTATTACGGTTCGTGCGAAACAGCCGGCTGACGGACATACAGACGGACAAACAGACAGAGGAACAGCGGAGGCTTAGTTATAGGGTCATGTTTGGCACCCTTGGGTAATGGAACCCTAAAAATAAAACATCCCGACGTATTGTAAACCTCCTCCTTTGGAAAGTCGGTTAAAAAGGAGTTACTTCAAATCGGTTCAGTCGCGATTATAATTTTAGTCACCATAACTACCTCTCGTCACGACTGTACCGTGCACCAAGGCCGAGGAAGTGGTTGAGCACGGCCGGCACTGAATCAAGCCGACACAATAGACCCTACTGAGGCAAACTTGTCCATAGTAATAATAATAGTTGTCTGCGAATTGTTTGAGAGAGGTCCAAGCGTTTTGCAGCGGCTTGATGATAATAATGGTAAGGGAAATCAATTCGCAATAGTTCCACCATTGAATCATATATATTTTGGAACTAATTATAACTACCACATTCGCATTTGTTCCATTCCTGAAAACAATGGATCCGTCTGATAATGTAATATTCAATTTTGATCTAAAGCGAAGCATCAAAAAAATCACGTTTTTTTTTGTATAGGGATAACTTTTTTATTTCAACTTTCTAGCTATTACCACCTATTACATATAAAATAAATAATAATATATTATGCCTGCTGACGAACAGACAGACAGACGGATAGCTTAGCTTAGCAATAGAGTCCCGTTTGGCAATCTTCGAGTACGGAACCCTAAAAAGCCATCTTAATGAAGCGATTGGTATTTTAATTCAAAGGCAACGGATTATTCCGAAAGATACTGGTGATTCTAGTGGATTTCCTCAAAATCAGACGTTGTATATCTATCTGGGCCCAGGATTGTTAGTCTGGCCATCTTGGCAGCAGACACACCGGACTGACATGATGTTGATATACGAGGGAGGCACGGAATGACAAATTGATATCGTGCCCTTCGAAGGCTAAGATTTCGGGACCTTTAGCAACACGTGTAGGTCAGCCTCGAAACGTTATACCGAAATAATTTGACGGCCTCTGTGGTGCAGCGGTTGCGCATCTGCCTACCATGCGAGAAGTCCCGGGTTCGAATCCCGGCTGGGGACAAAAAAACTCCAGGAATGGATGTTTACTTGTTTGTGATGTCGCTGTTTCTGGTTCCCATGACACAGGGTATCCTAGTGTGGGGCCAGAAGCAATGACATAAAAATAGACATAGACATCGTTTATTGATAATATTCATTACAAGTCACAAGGGGGTCAGAATACATATAAAATCATCATCATCATATTTATACTTAACTTATGTACTCTGTAATATGTCACTATGTCTGTGCCTGTGTGTAAAAAAAAACACCGAATGTTATACTTCCAACCTCCTTCCAATTTTTTATTTTGATTAAGCATACCGTCATGCCTTTCCCGATACCGGGTGTCAGAGACACAATAATGCTCATTGTTCCTGGACATGTATAATTGTGCCTCGGAAAATATATGTATATATTTTTAAACTAGCCTATACTGTGTCCCACTGGGCAAATGCCTCCCGTTTTGAGAAAATATCACAAAAGAAAAATATAGCACTGATATTTCTGATTGTTTAGAATGTGAAACTTTGAGTATTTTGTAAGTTCACTTATCTTATGCTGAATGAACTCAGAAACGGGCATTAAATGTAAATTTGGATTTTGAACTCACCTCCAGAAACATGTAAGTTCCCATTGACCCTATTGTCCCACTGTCATTTATCGCAGGTATATTAAAACGGGGAATTATAAAACGAGCGAAAAAACTTAGCGACTAATGATGAGATACTGTTGTAATAATTTGAGCGGTAATGAATTTGAGTAAGTGAAAAATTAACTAAACTAACGACGAATATTAATTTAAAATAAAATCCAAAACGAGCTTACAAAAAGTGGGCATTTAAAATTCTAGCCATGCGACCAAATTACTAAGTGAGCGACTAGAAATACAGGGAGCAACTTCAATATTACGATAGAGACTATTTTTCCAATTTAGTTTTCACACAAAGAACTACTGAAAAGTTCACTTTAGGCACCTTTTTGTATGCTGCTTTAATGATTATTCGGTTACTGATATTCTATTTGAGGTCTTATGTTTTCTATTTTGATACGTTATTTAATAAAATTTGGTTGCTTTAGGTCACTTTCTGTGCTTATACCTAATAGATAGGTTGTGTTAGGTTATGCTAGGTAAGGTTTTTTTTTCAAAGGACAGACTGGGAAAATCCCTCATGGGCGTCTGGGAAGGGAGGCCCAGACCAGACAGTGCCGGACTCCTACCGGCTAAAAACCCGTTCTGTCCAGACATGTACATATCCTCTGACATGATCAGAGATATTTTTTACTTGTGTTATTTATGTTTCCATCACAATTTTATTTTCCGTGTTTGAAAACATAAGTACTACACACAAAATATCAACAACAATTTAAACTTTCAACAATATTTTTATAATCATACTTAAACTAAGTACATTAGGACTAGGTTTAATATATGTTGCTGTTCTGTTAATTTTTCGTCACTCGCAGTCAGTCGCTCACTTAGTAATACTATAACCTAAAATAATTATGTTTGTCACTTGAAACTTTAATTTACAGTCACTCGTTTTAAAACTACCCTATTAAAACCAGCGGTTTACAAACTAGCCAGACGAATTCCAAAAGTCTGTTTTGAATACCCGCATCGGCCGTTGACTCCTGTAGACTTTCTCATTATCACTTACTACCTTAAGCGCGCGACTTTGTCTGCTTAGTTAGGTACACTTTTTGGTCGAAATAAGAACACATCACAGTGTTCATCTAGTCCATTATGAACTTCCCTTACAAAAAATATAATCTTTGAAGGGTTTTCACCATCGCATTTCAGCAAAACCGTATCTTAATGGGTCCCTCCCTGCACGATATAAGGCAGCTACTTTTTTAACTTCTAGCTTTAGCCGTTTGTTACTCAGTCACTCAGTCGGTCAGGACGTGTTCTGTTACAATGTTCATGATTTTATAAAGCAAAAATTCCTTGTTTACCAAACTTTGGCGGCGCGATCATCGATCAAGGTACAGGGAGTGATTAATTACGTCCCAGTTCTTTATCGACAGGGGGCTATTCAGAACCCCATTTAAGTGAGCTGGAGTGTGCTAAGCATGACGGTTTAAAATGAAAGCTGGAGGTCTATTCAATGGTCTGGTTTATTTATGTTTTGGTTTTGGTATCTTAATTAGTAGATTTGTTGAATAAGATAAGTCCTCACCAGGGAGCACTTATCCAGTGGAGAGCGCTCAGATACATTTTCCTTTGAAACACAACTCACCAATTTACGGGCGGCGGGGGACGAGGTAAGAGAGCTGTGATTGGTTAGCCGCTGCGGAACTGTCTGGCGGCCCGTCATCGTACATAGGTTGCGTATGCGAACTTTTGTTGAATACAACAAACGTTCGCATACGCAACCTATGTACGATGACGGGCCGCCAGACAGTTTCGCAGCGGCTGACCAATCACAGCTCACTTACCTCGCCCCCGCCGCCTGTAAATTGGTGAGTTGTGTTTCATAGGAAGATGTATCTATGCGCTCTCCACTGGATAAGTGCTCCCTGGTTTAAATAATGACATCATATTTTTTATTTAGAAACCGAGATAACACTCTACAAGTGTGATTGGAACCCTCGGTGCGCGAGTCCTACTGACAAATTAAAATTCCGTTTATTCACTGATAAATAATAACCGGCCAAGTGCGAGTCGGACCCGCGCACGAAGGGTTCCGTACCATTATTTATAAAACACCGCAAAAAATATAAAATTGTATGGGGCCCCCCCTAAATATTAATTTAATTTTAATTAAATTATTTATTTTTTATGTAAATAATATACTCAATATATTGTGGAGATTTTAAGCGTCTACCTGCTACCATTAACAATATCGAGCAAAAATGAGCAAAAAAAATCACGTTTGTTGTATGGGAGCCCCCTTATTATTAAATTTCTTTTGATTTTTAGTATTTGTTGTGATAACGGCAACAGAAATACATCATCTGTGAAAATTTCAACTGTCTAGCTACCACGGTTCATGAGATACAGCCTGGTGTCAGACAGACGGACGGACGGACGGACGGACGGACGGACAGGTATTTTGCATTCCTAGCCGGGCGAAATTATTTGTGCGATTTTATCTGCTGTAACGTAGGTAAGACTTAATAAAATATACAAGACGACCAATGGGGAGGGCTTTATCCAATACTGAGCGTCATGAGCTGATATGGTGATAAAATAAAGGAGTATTCATGGTTTTGGAATAGATTTCTTGTTGTTGCATTTTATTGAACAAGTATTATCTTGTTACAACATTATAGTTAGAGCTCCCTGGTAACCCTGAAACAATAAAACAGAAAACATTTCATAATTTGCTCAAAAATAACGGTTAATACTTTTTAGCTGACACCAACACTAACGCGTAAGCTTTGTCAAAAGTAGCATAAAGTAGCACTCAATTCGTGAAATACCTATCATTTGACTGTTTTTGTCATCTGTTACAACAGAAATCGTTAGTCGGAAGCACTCGGAAGGATAACTAAAATCACTTTGAATGTACAATTCAGATAAAAACTGCTTAAATAATGCAGACAATTGTAAATTGATTTTGAGCCTTTCAAATACATGTAAACATCAGTAAATCGTAATAAATAAGACTGTTCTTACCTGTATTACTATAATCCATAGTACTTTTGGTTAAATAACTCGCAATAAACAAGCACTGAGGTCTCAAACACGGTACGTTTTTAATGTAGCCAGTAACTGACGCGAGCGCATGCCGACAACGATCAAGTTCCGATTGGTTCGTGGCTGGATGGCGCAGGCGCACGACCCTGGAAATGGTCGTCTATTGTTCAGTAGCTACCTGGCTCGCTAACCAGTATTAATTTTTGCTTTTGTATTGGAATTTGCTTTTACCAATTTCGCCCGGCTAGGAATGCCAAATACCCGTTTGTGGGACGGACGGACGGACGGACGGACGGACGGACAGCGAAGTCTCAGTAATAGGGTCCCGTTTGGCACCCTTCGGGTACGGAACCCTAAAAATTACGTGTTGCTGATTTCCCGCTACAACTCAAACAGAACCATATTAGTTACAGTTAGGCTATGGTTATCATGAAATGGGCCACCGGTCATACGTCACAGTTTACAAAGGGCGGCTGAATGATGACGTCCTTCCGGGCATGTTGACGGCGATTACCGTAAATTGCTATGACCATTATGTCAGGAACTGTCTATGTTGTTATTGATATGCGACTATTTATGGTCATGTTTAGACTTTATGTTGCAATCTGACGGTGACTGATTGAAGTTCTGAGAGGAAGTAGCGTTCAATGTGACTTTACCCAATTTAACCGACATACTAAGCTGAATTCACTAGTTATAGTTTCCAACTTGACGTCCCTTGAAATTTTCACTTTAATTTCGAACATAACCTAATTTAAGTTTTCATGAACTTCATTGCGACTTGCTAATTGAATATATCGGTAACTATAACTGTTTATTTTTAAGGTTTCAAATGTTGTTTGTTACACCTAAAAATATTTCATACCAAATATTCCGTGTTTCAACCCGCAAAGGACCTATCGTCGACTTTACAAAGTACCAAATTCAATAGTCCTTAAACGGCTTGTCTAAAGTTAATGGCTCCCTCAAACTCCCATATGTTACTTCCATATCTCCTTAGAGAATTAACTTGTAGAACGGGCCACTGTGTGCGCCTTTTATCATACCCAAGTTAAGAACTACCCCTCAAGGAACTGTTAGAACTGATGTATGGGAGCGTTATAGCATGCTTCAATGCGTTGGGAACAGAAACTGTATATCCAATTGACTGCGCCTGCGGGGGAGTGCGGCTCGCCAAGCGTTTGTTGTATTCAAGAAACGTTCGCATACGCAACCTATGTACGATGACGGGCCGCCAGACAGTTTCGCAGCGGCTGACCAGTCACAGCTCTCTTACCTCGTCCCTCGCCGCCCGTAAATTGGTGAGTTGTGTTTCAAAGGAAAATGTATCTATGCGCTCTCCACTGGATAAGTGCTCCCTGGTCGGGAAGAAGCTATAGGACGGACTTTTACGTTTTAGCAATATTTTAGGCGTCGCCGTTTTCCATACATTTTGTTGTTGGAAGTTATAGCGTGAACATACGCTTTTTTCCTATATGTACCACTGTTGCCACTTTTAGCCAGTCCCTGTCCCTAATGGCAAGACATATGTAAGATAATACTTTTTTGTGCGTGCTGGGAAATCGATAAATGAGACGGGTAAGTTAAAGGACGACCATAGGACGTTAATTTAGCACATCCACCCTCACATCATTTATCTGGTAAATCTTACCTAATTTTACAGTAATACACGTATTATTTGCACTCCAGAACTAACTGTGTGCTGAGCGCGAGCAGCCATCAGAATACTAACTAGGTTTGATCAAACAATGTACACAGACATGATTAACTGTAGTCAAACAAACAACATGGATAAAGCAATTTCAGACGAAAACGCGATTATGTGAATAAATATATTTTTTAATGGGCCATTAAAAAACCAGGCACACCATCAGGGTTGCATTCAGTGATTTGATTTTACGATTTTGGATGCCTCTTCGTTACTGCAATGCAAATGCATCTAGTTAGATGCCATTTTTAAGTAAATGATTTATCCATCAGGCAATTTAAATATAACGAAGTTCCCTCTCTGCTCCCAATATAATAGGTCCAGTATCATCGCATCGTGAAATTGCGTTTCCTCTAGTTTATACTAATTTTAGACATAGCCTTTCCTTTACAGGATGGCATAAGTTTAGGCAAAATAAGTATAATAGCACATGTTGCATACTACCTAATCTTTCCTAAATAAGTTTAATAAGACCCAAGTAGGGTCCCAATGGGGCCTTACCTGACTACAAATCTGTGCTGGAGCTTCGAGCTCGACAATGGAGCAGTTCCCTTTTGTTGAATTTTCAGTTACGAACAAATGGATTATAACTCAGTTATTAATAGGTACCGATTTCCCTAAAATGGTATTTTTTTTTAATAATTATCATGCATAAAAAGAGGCATACAGATAAACATAGATACCTCTACACAATAGACGCAATAAATGGCGTAATGAAGTAGGAAACCTTTATTCAAGAGGGATGTAGGAGGTTGGATAGATAGATAGATAGATAGTATTTTACAAGGTGATCTTTCTAGGAAATATGTCACGGGGAATATACTTCAACCCCCAAAATCCAGAAGACGGAAGAGTGGGGAAATTCTAGGCTTTCAAAGAAAAATATTCAGAACGTCGCACGAACGTCCTTCCATTATAAGGCTGGCCACAAACAGTCGGAATTCCGGTACGGAATTCCATAACGGAATTATGCCGGACGCAGTAAACTCATACAAATCTAACATACGGAAGTTTTCCGTTCGGAATTTTCGAGGATTCGTATGGGATTGAATCCCGTTTCGGAATTATGAATCGGAAGAATTCCGGCTGTACGTGGCCGGCCTAAGACAAATGGCATAAACAATACACAATAACAGTATCAATAATAAAATAATACACATAACAGTTGATTTCAGTTGCATCATCATCATCATCATCATCGGCTGCTTGTTTCCCCCCCCTCCACTGCTGGGTATAAGCCTCCTCCCTTTTGTGCCAACTTATCCAGTCCTGTGCCAATGGAAAATGCATAATTACAAATAATGAAATACACTCATTAACATCAAACTAAAAACACATAAATAAAAGCCTATCTACATAGTACATTATATAGATATCCGTGGCAATCTGAAGACGTTAAATTGCCTAGTTGCTATAGGGTCTGATTTCAAATGAATTAATAAAAGTTTAGCTCTTTGGAATTAATAAAAGTTTAGCTCTTTGGAATTAATAAAAGTTTAGCTCTTTGGAATTAATAAAAGTTTAGCTCTTTGGAATTAATAAAAGTTTAGCTCTTTGGAATTAATAAAAGTTTAGCTCTTTGGAATTAATAAAAGTTTAGCTCTTTGGAATTAATAAAAGTTTAGCTCTTTGGAATTAATAAAAGTTTAGCTCTTTGGAATTAATAAAAGTTTAGTTCTTTGGAATTAATAAAAGTTTAGCTCTTTGGAATTAATAAAAGTTTAGCTCTTTGGAATTAATAAAAGTTTAGTTCTTTGGAATTAATTAAAGTTTAGCTCTTTGGAATTAATAAAACCGGCCAAGTGCGAGTCGGACTCGCGCACGAAGGGTTCCGTACCATTATCTATAAAAAACCGCAAAAAAAAAAAAAGTTTGGGTGCCCCCCTAAATATTAATTTAATTTTAATTTAATTATTTATTTTTTAAGTAAATAATATACTCAATATATTGTGAACATTTTAAGCGTCTACCTGCAACCATTATCAATATCGAGCAAAAATGAGCAAAAAAAATCACGTTTGTTGTATGGGAGCCCCCCGTATTATTTTCTTTTGATTTTTAGTATTTGTTGTTATAGCGGCAACAGAAATACATCATCTGTGAAAACTTCACCTGTCTAGCTACCACGGTTCATGAGTTACAGCCTGGTGACAGACAGGACGGACGGACGGACGGACAGACGGACAGCGAAGTCTCAGTAATAGGGTCCCGTTTGGCACCCTTCGGGTACGGTACCCTAATAAAAGTATAGCTCTTTGGAATTAATAAAAGTTTAGCTCTTTGGAATTAATAAAAGTTTCGCTCTTTGGAATTAGTCTGAACGTCTACGCCTTCGCTTTGCTTTACATCAGATGACCTTTGATTTACCATAGCTTTGTAATTTGTATATTGATACACTAAGATAATTTCACTTGATGAATGCGCAAACTGTTTCTCCAGTTGCGTTCATGTCATACTATCGCATTTCCAGAACCAGTGGCATGGCTTTATGTGACACTTACACATTCAGTTGGTACTTTTGCTTGCCAATCAATTTCATGCACTCGCTTTACACAAAGGTGGCCATGGTTTGCTTAATTTGATCATGCAGTGCAAATTCCCGCTTTGCTCCTACAAGCGATGTAAACATTGAAATATAAAATGGCTGATGTTTAATATTTCAACATGTTTGTGGTTTACATACATGGTTTCACAATTTTTGGACTATTTGAGTAGCAAAGAGAAAAATATAAAGCAACACCACATATATACAATTCCATTTCTACCGACCTTCGTACATAATGTCGTACATATTACGAATCTACAAAATAGCGACGGAACCCTCCGCGGAATGCGACCCTCGTGTGGTATGCAGCTTCTTTCCTTCCCCATCGCAACCCTAATAACAACTTCTGATTACGGAATACCTTTGCAAGAGCTCACCAAGATAACGCTGATCTTTGTAAACAAGTTGAATGAAGAAACTTTGCAACAATTTAACTTTGTCTTCATCACGAAAAAAATCTGAATTAGGCCAGCCTAAAGGTACGGTTACACTGGCAATTTCGAGTTGTTATTGTCCGGCAACTGTAACAGTGCCTATAGACAATGAGCGAAACGAAACGATAACTTTTTATGCATGCGATTTGACATTTGGAATCGCTAAGTGACGTCACCTTAGCGAAGCCAAGGGGACTGATCCACCTGGAGCGATTGTTTCCGCCAAACATTCTAATGGGGTGGCGGTATCTCTAGCTACAATAGTATGTTACCATTGTTATTGTAAATTGCTTGATGTAGTTCAGTTCAAGTTCAATTTTTTTTATTCACCATAAAATGATACAGATTTCTCAGTCAACGTCAATATAATATTAGTAGCCATGATTGAACAATTTTAGTGGCTCGTGTAAGCGTGCCTTTAGCCCGGAATTCGGCAAAGTTTAGTAGGTACCTTTTTGGATGAAATATTTGCGTCAGACTTGTTGTGACATTCGGTAGGGTTTGACTGAAATATTGTGGCGAACTTTTCCAAGTAATGACTTGAATTTGTTTAACTCTGGCCACAAAAGCTCGCTCAAATCATTTGGAAGTAATTTCCTATACAATTCTATTTAAGCATCAGTCAACATTTTTGTTGGCAGTTGTGTATACGATGGTAGTTTCGTCCTCAACTCTCAACACACCTCGACCTTGGCGAAAATCAATTTCAAAACTATCTATCTAGCATGTACTTTCCAAGTACGTTCCATTCTGAATCTTTCTGGAATGGTAAGTTGTCCAATCCTGATTCAGTATCATTGTGGAAGTCTCAATAAAGATGTTTTTTTAGGTTGCCGTACCCAAAGGGCCCCAAACAGGACCCTATTACTAAGCCTACGCTATCCGTCCATCTGTCTGTCTGTCCGTCAGTGAAGAAAGTTGAAATTTCGACTGAATGTGTATATATCTGTTGCCGCTCCAACAAATACTGAAATTAAATACTCAAAATATTGAAAAAATAAAGATTTCCCCATACAAGAAGAGACTTATTTTTTTTACTTTTTTGGTACGATTGGTGCGGAACCCTCCGTGTGAGAGTCCGACTAGCACTTGGCCGATTATTTTTATTCCATCGGTTCCCGTTTGTATTAAGGAAATGACGATTTAATTAAATGTAAAAAAAACACATTTTGAAGGCGTCACGATCTAACAAATAAACTAAACTGATAAATTCAATAATATTTAATTAAGTATCTGCCACAGATATCATTATCATATTAATATCTAATAGTTGTGTGTGACATGAAAAATGCGAATGTTTGAGGTAATAACAATTTTTGGTTTGGCTATACTTTTTATGTTTATGTGAAGTTTTATAGTAAACTACACTTTACTGGCAAAATATCGTTACGTCATTGCTCATACGGGCTTTCAGCGGTTCAGTATGTATGTGTGTGTGTATACGTCTATTTTGTAATTGTATTCTGTGACGATGTGTGTTGGATTCGATGACATACTGGCCTAAGAGTAAACTGAAACTGAGCGATTAACTGGCTAAACTTGGTTTGCTGAGTGATCTCTTACTATAGATAAGCTAGCCATTGTACTTATCTATCTGAATTTTTTGTTCTGTTTAACTGTTTGTGTGCATTAAAGAAATTATGAATTTATGAACTGCCCACTACACCCAAGTTAAATTCGCAAGATTTCGCATTATTATCAAATCGATTTCACACACTCGTCGAATGTGTTCCGAATAGGTACGAGTACGTTCACATCCTATCCGCGTGATGGTACTCCAGCGTACGTACAAAGTGTCTCCAAGGAGGTCCTGAACAAAACTGATTTAACTTTCCCGGTAATAGTTTTCGCGGCGCACCGAACGCCTTGGGGTTAAGCCGACAGTCGAACTGAGTTATTATATAGGCTCCTGAGAACTATATGTAGCCGTGTTATCTTTGGAAAAAATACAGGGTCGACCAAAAGTCCGTTTATATTTGAAATGATGATAAAAAAATGCAGTAGATCAAAATTGTTTATTGTTTTCGATAGTAAACAAAAGGGGAATTCAATTCTTAAAAATCATCCTGCAATCCTTCATTATTCTGGCATTGCTCAATCTAAGCTATTATTGCTAATTCATATTCTTTCATATTCATATTCTTTATTGCACAGTAACTTAATATTGAAACTTAAATAACATAATAGTGCGCAAAGGCGAGCTTATCTCTTAAGAGAGATTTCTACCAGCAAACCTAGGCAGGACAGGAAAGATGGTGCTGAGAGGATAGTCCTAGTGCACAAAGGTAAAAATAAATAAATAATAGGTATCTACAACCTAAAACCTTAGACTATTTTTGTATATAATCTAAGCCTAAAACATAGATAATACAATTAATAAAGTAATACATGGTATAAATAAGAACTACTTAGCATGCATACATACACATACATAGGTACATAAATACTATAATAATAATACCTACCTATTATGAAAGAGAAAGGAAATGATTTTCTACTCTTTTCTTAAAAGTATAAATTGTGGTATAAATTTTCGATAAGCTTTACATGTTTCTGTTGAGATGTTTTGTATTTCTGTGCGAATACGATCCTTTAATTCGTCAAGAGTTACGTCCTCTTGAGTCTTCAAAAAAGTATGGACCAATAATGCCTCTTAGATAATATCGTCGATCCGGATTGCAATGAAAAATGGTTAAACGCTTTTAAAGCACATTTTGAATACGACTGCAACTGTTAATAAAGGATTTTATAACATAAATAAATCTTTGACAGTTGTAAAATCTAAATTTCGCGTCGCAATCCCGGATACCCAGATATTCAAATTATAACATGAAACTTGACAGCTAACCTAAAATGTTAGTCATCTTTCCGATTCACAAATGTTTAAAGGGTGTATCGATTCTTTTGATTAATCTATTTTTATGAGCAATATCCTCTCACTCACAGGCTAAGATTGACATCAGTCAAGTTGCCTGTTATATTGGATAGGGTATAGTGCGCGAGCTAGAACACAATCTAATGCCATACAAATTCATAATAATACAATGATCCTTAATCCAAACTGCGTATGGAGTTGTCAAAGTTTACTTCAGATTAGCATTAACTCGCAAGTGGCACTAACTGGTTAACTGATCGTTTTTCCTGTAGAAAAGTATATTAATATGACTCCTATACCTACATAAACTTCAGGTTAATAATATCAGGTGTATCGTATTGCAATGTATCAAAGTCAGGAGTAACTTTTCAACAGTTACGAAGTTAGTGTATGCAATCTCTGTTGCTTCCTTGGTATCCTTAGTGCAAGAGATTGCTAACCACTGCTTACGTATATGTACTACTTATCGTATTATGATAGATTTTGTACACTGTACACTTAAAGACTGACGAGTTTATCTGCCCTTATTCTCCCCTAGTGGTCCAAAGTAGAAAAGAGGCAAAAAATACGTGTTCCATGTATAAAAGGTGACATTTAATTAGCTGACCATATTTTGAGGAATAATAGTACCCATCATTATGAAGAACTTTCCCCATGGAAAGTATGGTCGCATAGGAAAAAAAATTTTGGGTCTCCCATAGTAACTTGAAATCAGCTGATCGGGGCAATGTACTGGGGGACGAATATTTTTTTTTCATTTGTGACTATATGTTTCATGGGGAAAGTTGTTCATAATGATGGGTACTATTATTCCCCAAAATATGGTCAGCTAATTAAATGTTACCCTGTATTTCATAATATCATAACAAAGAAAGAAGACTAAAGAATTTGACTCCTATACAGATGAATCAGATATTCATTGGAAACACCGAGTGAGTATCGCATTTCATCACACACAGGCATCCCTTTTCGTTGATTAATTTATTTAAGATTTAGTTTATATTAAAGAATGAATTCATATTTATTTACTTGGCATGGATTACAATATTACAACTTGGCAATGCTACTTAATTTTATTCAAATATTATTCATGGTTAGCCATATTTACATCTTTTGCCGCAAGCAAGACAGATTGCACAGATTCGCGCAGTTGTGGCTGGACGTATGAATTTACTGTTGTGTCTCGTCCTACGGACTGCGGGAGATTCTTTGGGGAGTTAGCAGTGAATTTTATTTGCATGTCTACAGTGTGTGTACGATCAAGCATAACATACATACATACGTCACCGTAATATTGTCAAAACCGCGAGATTACAATCTAACGAAAAAAAACGTTAGATTATTATAATCTGTCGATAAATTGTAAACAAGATCGACAAGGTTCTAGCATTTATGCTTTTTTTGGTACTTACAAGTCAACCTAACACGAAGGATAAACGAGGGTTCGCTTCGCTCACCCCCTTTATCCTTCAGCTCTGGCCCACCACTTTGCCCAGTGATTCGTCATTTTAGTTTATCAACTAATAGATTGTATGAAGTTCGGTACAGTTCACAATTTATCGACAAATTACAATGTAACGGATTTAAAACCGTTAGATTTTAATCTCGCGGGTTTCACAATTTTACGGCCATTTGTCGCGTATGGTCCCATTCGCAATTTCGTCCCGTTCTCTATTCGTCCCGTTCGCAAGTCGTCCCGTTAGCAATTCGTCCCGCAAACGCAACTCATCCCGTTAGCATACATCTCTCGCTTCTTCCACATTCATAAGTCTCTTTACTCTTGCTCGCCGGTTACGGGTACTTTTTAGGGTTTGTCCGTCCGTCTGTCCGTCCGTCTGTCTGTCTGTCACCAGGCTGTATCTCATGAACCGTAGTAGCTAGACGTTGAAATTTTCACAGATGATGTATTTCTGTTGCCGCTATAACGACAAATACTTAAAGAACAAAATAAATTTAATATAAAGGGGGGCTCCCACACAACTAACGTGATTGTTTTGCGGTTTTTCATAAATAATGGTACGGAACCCTTCGTGCGCGAGTCCGACTCGCACTTGGCCGGTTATTATTTTCCTCTTCACTAATAAATTGGTCTGTACATTCATGACGTTCTTGGGCGTCCCCGACCGACAGTTCCATTCACTCCCACTGTATAAATCGAGGATAAAACAAAAATAATATTTAAACCACCCCGAGTCCCCGATCCATTGATAAACAATTTCTTTTCGTGTGTAGAGACGACCGAACGACACGGTCGTAATGTCGTATCCCAAACGAGGGGAAAAATGGTATTGAATTAGTTTTTTTTACTCGGTGTAATTATTATTATAAATGTCAGTGGTTCCGCTAAAAGGGACCTTATGGGATTGGAAGCGATTTTTCGTTTTTTTAGTGAATTAAATTCCTTGGACATTTCTCTTTAATTTGATCTAAACAGATTATTTTTAAGTGGTATAGTTTTTTTTTATACAGGGTGACATTTAATTAGCTGACCTTATTTCGGTGAATGATGTTACCCATCATTAGGAACAACTTTCCCCATGAAACCTAAATAGTCGCAAATGAAAAAAAAAATACGCGTGTAGCACCGTACACGTGTTAGAAGTAAAACTTCTGTAGCTAGATCATTAAGTGGTACCTATACTATACACCTATACCTACCTATACTAAAAGAGATTTAAATTTCCAATTTTGAGATCCAATCTCTGCTTCAAGTTACTTTTAAGTTTCAGACGTCCGATTATTTGAAATTATTTTATACTTGTACTTACTTTTAATACGTCATGTCATTTATTTCCCACCATTCCTTATCTACAATTTGTCGCGCTCGTGGTGATATACTTAACTCATTCAATAGTGTCACTACTATTTGCATCTCGCTCAGATTATATACCATCTGACGTCACGTCTTTAAGCCGTCTCGCTGTATGCATTGCTTTGCTTGTCTCTGTGCCCAGTCCCTTTATTTAATTGATCGAGTACGTATTTTCAACTATTCCAAGTTAATGTGTACCTGCGGGGTTACCATAAGGCTTGCCACTCACCTCAGTCGCGCAGATAAATGACAAAGAAGATGGCTAAATCAATATATGGACGACTGCCCCAGACATGTACAAAGACTTCTCAACAGCCAATAGCATTTAAATATTCATTCATAAATTTAATTTACTGCGTCTGTATTTTGTTTGTAGAACTTAAAGAAAAAAAAAATATATAGGTAAATAAGAGTTGTTACTCAATACTCCGTGATTCCAATATGATTCCGTGACCTTTGCCGTCGCTAGAAATAAGCACCATTTTGCAATAACATGCAACATAACGCCATCTAGCCACTCCTCTGGAAACCTCCTGTTTTCAACAGTTTTGCTAGTTGGCAATTATGTTGTGTTTGTCCAAGGTTTGTCCCAGCCAGCGGCGGCGGCGGCGGCGGCGCCATCTTGGCCATACCGGAAATCAAGAACTCGTGGAAGAATGCTTAAAATAATTTTTATTTGTTAACGTTTCATCAGGTTTTTCTCTCACTAATTAACATTCTTTATTGTACGAATGTATTATTATCTTATCTGATTAGTTAAAAACCGTATTGAAAATAGTTGCGGTTTTAAAAGTCTTCAGCCGACCCTGACGTCACCGTTTCGAATTTCCGTTACCATTTCTTAGCCACTCGTGATAGCACCCGGCTAGTAGCAATTGAAAAGCAAATATATGAATAACCCACAGTTGAGAGGTTAAATAAATTTTACCCCCGTGCCCTAAGAAGTTTTACTTCAAAAATTTTTCGTCCCCCCAGTACATTGCCCCGATAAGCTGATTTCAAGTTACTATTTTTTTATTTTATTTTCTTTATTAGGAAAACAAACAGCTTAATCTATTACATAACAAAAAAACAATGAGTTAACACACAAGCCAATAAAGTTTTCACAAAAAAAAATTGACAAAGGTACTCAGAACAACACTAAAATGTATAGGTACTTGAATTTGTATATAAAGTTACCAACAGAGGGAGATATATGGTTCTACAGTAGGTAGTACTATGGGAGACCCAAACATTTTTTTCGTTTGCGACCCTACGTTCCTTAGGCAAAGTTCTTCATAATGATGGGTACTATCATTCCCCAAAATATGAACAGCTAATCAAATGTCACGCTGTATTTTATTGTCACTAGTCGGTCGTCAGAATAACCGCGAATAGACATGACGCACTTCCCTGCGCTCTAAGGGACAGTCCCTCAATTTTCACTTTGTTTATTTGTTTATTTGTTTATTTGGGAACTGAGCCCACAGCACAATATAAAAAATGTACAGCACAATAAATAACTTATACCTAGGCCAATTAGGGGCTCTTATTATGCTACTATTACATTTTGCAAATACAGTTTAATTACACTATTTAATTATACATACATTTTAGTTTTTTATTTTAATAAAAGTTTTAAGAAATATTATTTAGAAGTTAAGAGGGAGGGGGAGGTGTGAAGTGTGTGTGAGGGTGTGTGTGCGTGAGCATGTGTGGATGTGTGTGTTGTAGTAATAATAGAGAGAAAATGAATTCTTTTTGACAAAATAATAATAATAATAATGCTTCATTGATTTAGTGGTGGTGCAAAGATCAACTTCATATTCTTTTGAAAAAGACCTGGAGAGTGATGGAATATGTCTAGACCGGAAAACTTTTGATTGTATGTGCGAGGTAAGCGGCGGCTGATAGAATTGGCAGCGTAGTTTGTACGGGATAGCGGCACATTGAAAAGTCTGGTGTGGCGGGTACGTGTCGACGGTGCTTCCAGTCTGATCAGAGCCTCAACGAGATCAGGACAATCAACTACACCATGGCAAACGTTATATAGCAGCCTCATGTCCATCATGCATCGGCGGGACTCAAGGCTCAGGACGTTGTGATGTCGGCATTCTGCCGCGTAGTCAACGGCATGATATCCGTCACGGAAGCTGAGATGGCGCAGAAACTTTATCTGGAGACGCTCAACCATGTTTATGTAAATCTCGTATTGAGGATTCCATACAGTGCAGCAATAATCAAGAATGCTTCTAACATACGCAAAGTACAGTACACGGATACAGCTAAGGTCAGTAAATGGCTTACCCACTCTTAAAATAAAACCTAGATTTCTGAAGGCTTTATTTGTGACATGTTCAATGTGTTCCTGAAAAGTCAGCTTGCAGTCCAAAATGACACCTAGGTCGCGTATCGACTGTACCCTTATAATTGGTGATTTATTTAATTTATAGTCATACAAAATTGGCTTTGTACGCCTTGTGAAACTTATAACATTACATTTTGCAACGTTAACATTTATTCTGTTGCGCTCATAGTAGCCAGATAGCCTGTTCAGGTCCGCTTGTAAATTGACACAATCTCGAATAGAGTTTATTTTTGTAAAAACTTTTTTGTCATCAGCATACAAGAGGAACCTGGCGTGACTGAAGCAAACACCAATGTCATATAAATATGCAACATAGAGTAGGGGTCCCAAAATTGACCCTTGAGGAACACCAGAAGGTACCGTAATAATCAGGTCTGACCGACAGCCACCAACGACAACAGCCTGACATCTTCTATTAATGTAAGAATCCGTCCATCGTAAAAGATCGCCCCTGATACCCAGGTTATTTAACTTTTTCAGGAGTATGATGTGGTCAACCCGGTCGAACGCCTTCTCGAAATCCGTATAAACAGCATCAACTTGACCCCCTTGATCCATTCCTACGAGAACCGAGTCCACAAACACAGCCAAGTTGGTTGTAGTGGACCTGGACCTCACGAAGCCGTGTTGTTCGCCTGGGACATTCGGGGCAATATTCTGGTAGATGTGCCTATGAACCACCTGCTCCATCACCTTGCTAAAAACGTTTAAAATAGATATTGGTCTATAGTTTTCTACCGGTATCTTCGAGCCTTTTTTATGGACTGGTACAATCTTTGCGAACTTCCAAGTGGATGGAAATACTCCCTCACGAAAAGACCTGTTAAATATTACTGATAGCGGCCCAGCCAGTGATTCGGCGCAACTCACTATTAGGTTAGGAGGAATTTTATCACTACCAGGGCCCTTACTTTTATCAAGTTTTTTCAGAAGTTTGAATATATCCTCAATCGTTACCGTAATGCTGTTAGTCACTAACTGATGAGGCGGTTCTAATAGATTTGTATCGGGATAGCATTGAGCAGGGGGACAGAACATTTTTCCGAAGTATTCATTGAAAGAGTTGCATGTTTCCTGTTTAGAGCCTAAAGGATTGTTGTTGTAGGTCATGTTTTGAGGGTACCCAGATCCATCCTTTCGTTTCGCTTTAACGTAAGACCAAAAGAGCTTGGGGTTCTCCTTTATACCATCCTGTGCCAATCTTGTGTATTTTGCGTTACATTCCTCCTGTACCTGTTTTTGCCTACTACGAAGGAGAGAAAAAGCATCGTAGTCCTGTGGGTTTTTATATTTTTTCCAAAAAGTGTGATATTTATTTTTCTCCTTGATGATGTTGATTAAGGCTCGGCTGTACCATATGGGGTAATGTCGCGAGTTACAGGTCGTAGCTTTCGGTACAAACATCTCGATGGCATCATGTATCCTAGAGGTAAGGTATGAGACAGCGTCATCCACTGTACCCTTATCCAGGTCACTCCAATCTGTTTCAGTAAAGAAAGTATTCATAGCACCGTAATCGCCCTTCCTAAACTGATACTTCAATCGCTTCGCGGGTGGGATGGTTTTAACACTCACGTCTGTGCACTCCAGATGGAGAGTAACGTGGAATCTGTCCTCCGCAACAACTGGTGAACAGGACTGGGTAACATCAATTGCAAAATTACTGTACACTAGATCTAATATATTATTACAACAATTTCTTAGTTTATTGTATTGATCAAAACCAAGAAAGTTCATAAGGTTAACGAAGTTTGTTGCTGAGTTTTGAAACGCGACAGTGCCATATTTGATACACACGGGATATCCCGTGTCCCAGTTCAGACATGACAAGTTAAAGTCTCCCACCAGCATAAATAGGTCATTGGGATTGTTCCGCGTTATATCGCTAAGTTGATTTAGGAAACTTTGTATGCGCTGAGGTAGATCGGTGTCGGGCGGTATATATACTAAAGCTATATGTAGGTTGCGTTTATTACCTATTGACTCACCCGGCACTGTCAGCCAGATAGCTTCGTAGCTGTCCTCCTCCCACTCGGGGCGCGGGCGCACGGCGAGCGCGGGCGAGCACAGCGCCATTATCCCGCCGCCAGCCGTAGTGGATGCACGGTCACGTCGAAGTATGTCGTAGCGGTCCGGGTCGCATATTTCCGCGTTTAGGAAACCATCACACAACTTAGTTTCAGTGAGAAAGATAAGCTCATGGTCGAGTGCACCAATACTGTCATAAAGGGTGAGCATCTTTGTACGTAGCCCGTTAACATTTTGGTAAAATATACGTAGTTTACTGAATTTTCGGCCGATTCTTTACAGGGTTACTGAAACATATATAGTTGTGGTCGAAAATACCCAGTAGGTGACGTACTAAGACAAATGTGCAACAACCGCTGCGGTGAAATGTTCTCTCTATTATTGGTGCGTGTTTATGTTTAGTGTACAGTATGACCCTGCTTAGCCCTACGACCTTAATGGTCTTGGGATCGGATAATAGGCAACGAGCCACTAAGCAAGGGTAGGTGTGTGTGTTGGCATGTGTATTGTGTAGTGTGATTGAGTGAGTGTATGTGCGCCTCTGTGGGACAGGACATGGTGGGAACATATTATTATTTGAAATAATTATAGTTATTCTAAGATACAGGCAAAACAATAATATTACTGACAGTGTTAGGCAAGGTAATTTTAGGTATAAAGTGTAAGTAAAGATTGTTATTATATCAGTTTCTTTAAATCTGTCACAGATGCAATGAGTATGTGGGGGGACTGTATATTTTTCCTCACGAATATACGGCAGTTTTTTGTCCACGTAAATGTGTATTCCTGTTCTGCAGCCTTCTTCCTGGTTTCATGAAGGAGCTTCTTATTGGCGACCGTTAGATGTTCATTGATGTAGATGCGCGCGGGTTCGCCTGGTACTGCCAATGCCGAGGTGTACAGGTCGTTGCGATGTTTGCGTGCGGCGGCGATGAGCTTGTCCTTTGTGGCGCGCTGCCTGATGCGCACGACTAGTTGGCCGGCCTTCGCCCGCAGCGGCTGCACTCGGTGCGCGAACTCAATGTCGTCGGCACTTAGCTCCACTCCGGTGATCTTCGCGACTTTTTGCACGATGGTGACGGTCGACTCTCCCTCAGTTTCTGGCACCCCGGTGATCTCAATATTCTGCAAGCGAGTCCACTGCTGCTGCTGGTGATGTTCCCGCTCCAGGGTCACGAGCCGCGCCTCCTGGTCCTTGCTGATGTTGGCAAGTTTGACGTTATCAGCGCGTAAGCCTTTTATTATATCGTCTTTTTTATTGATGAGCGATTTTATTTCGGCTACACACTCCTCAACCTTGTCAATTCTCGTGCTGGTGAGAGCTAGGTCACCCTTGCATGATGTGATGTCCGTCCGGAGCGTGAGGATCTCACTTCGGAAGACGGACATTTCCTCCCGCATTGCTATCATGTCCGAACGAAAAAGACGCAGTTCCGACAGTAGCTCGGAAAGGATCGGAGTGCTCTGGTCCTGGTCAGTTGGCACTTGCTCTCCCTCGGGGGCAGATTCCAGTATAGGGGCGGGCGCGATATCTCCTACAGGTGAAACGGGTGTGGTGAATTCCAAGGAGATTGGTCTTCCCGTGTCTGCGCTCTGTGGTGTTATTGTTTGTGGTGGTGGTGTCCTTTTCGCAGCTTTTCCTCCCACCGGGGTGTTGGCACTGGCGTTCACCCGCCCTTTCTTGCTGATGCAGCATGGGCATACCCAGTCGCGGGGCACTACTGCAGTTTGGGAAAGGGATACACATTTCTTGTGATAGATGCCACTGCATTCTGTACAGTAAACGCCACCTGGCGACGATGCCGCGATGTACTGTCCGCAACCTCCACACTTCATTGCTCGGCAAATACGGTCGATAATTGAGCTGCGAGGATATAAACTAGGTGGCGCCTGTTAGCCGATCTAATCGTCTACGTCAATTAGTCCACGGCCGATAGATGGCGTAGTTGGTGATGAAATCTAGATTTCAGATCTTTCTCTCGCACCACAAATGCTGCAACTATGTAGTAGGCACTAACTCACTGCGTCACTCCAGTGCCAGTAGGCGTCGCTGTCGTACGCTCCCTGGGGGCTCCGTGTGTGTCACTATTACTGTTAACTGCCGTTGTCGCAAGATATCAATTTATGTAGTAATTAAGTTCCAGATCCTTAGGAAATCATTACAGCACACTCTTCACTGATTAAAGTTTATGTAATTGTATTAGTTTAAGTTGAAAATTTAGGATTAAGTATTATAATTAATTAAAACTGTTGAGATGCAAAATAAAGCTATTTTTGTATCTACCCGCGGGCGATATATCACTTTTAAGAAAAGTTTGAAAGAACACTTCCTTTCTCTTTCGTGATAGGTATCTTGGTTATACTATAAGTAGATGTATATGTATGTTTATGTATTCTACTCTATTATATATATTTTTATTTTATTTTATATATGTATTCATATTTAGGTCTATGTAGCATTTTTATTGTGTACATATTTTATTTATTTATTTTATTTTATTTGGGACATCAACAGCACATAGACAAACAAATTACAAAGAGCAGAGATACAGAATGAAAGCCAATAACAGATATCCACAAAAAATACAAGAAATAAATTAAGATCGAGAAACTTAAACAGATTTATTTATTTATTTATTTAAAGTAAATTCGTACAACATGACAGAAAAAATCCAATTCGTCGTACAAAGTATCCTAACTATAAAATAGATTGCATTAAACACCACATGAAATTATTAGACAGGTCAATTACATACATTAGATTATTCAATAACATTATGTCCATTAGTCATTTGGGATAATAATTACATGACAACACTATCATCCAATCTTCTCACAGAACCTTCCACATGCTCGCACAATATCACTCCATGCATCACCAAACAGATCATTCAATGGTGCTGCAGCCAAGAGTGCATTGAGGCTCTCCCGCGCCCAGATAGACAAGTGGGCAAAGTGGGCAATAAGTATTCATAAATGAACGTGTGTTCATGGACAATTTTGTTTAGAATAATGTTTATAGATAGGTATCTATAATTGAATATTATGTATCGTGTAACATGAGTGAAGTGTGTGACTGTGTGTTTGAATGGGTGTATGTGAGAGGGTGTGTGCGAGGGTATATTTATTGCACACAATTTATTGCAATGACAAAAAGTAAATAAAAACAGTGTACAAAGGCGAGCTTATCTCTAAAAAGAGATCTCTTCCAGCAAACCAAGATCCGATGAGAGAGTTTGATATATCAGCAAGGGTAGACCTTTGTGTACAACAATATACCTACAAAGCTAGATATATGTAGATTCATTTATCTTCATTTTATTTATTGTGCACTAGGACTATTCTCTCAGAACAATCTGTCCTATCTTGCCTTGGTTTGCTGGAAGAAATCTCTTTTTAGAGATGAGCTCGCCTTTGCCTATTTACCTTTGTTTTAAGACTGTGTATCACATTGTTTTCCGTGCAATAAAGAAATTATAAATTATGACTCCAAACTTTGAACTCGATTATAGCGGAAACATTTTTTTTCCCATAAGGTCGCGTTTCGCGGAACCGCTCACAAACATAATAGAATTTGTTTGATCCATCTTGTTGTACGATCTCTTTGCCTCAGAGATTTCTTTGAAATTAATGAAAAATATCCTCCTTGATCTCCGATACTGTTTAATACCGAATTTTAGAGGTAATTATTAAGCCTTAAAATATTTACACGACGACCTAAAACAAATTTCGTAAGCTCGTTTCGAAGCTTCTGTTTAATATAAAATATTCAGCGTTATAGGCCCGATGTTTATGTTAAGGGCAGGTCTCTCTTACTGTTTATTGCTACCGAGAATCATTTTCATTAACGAGGAATCATTTACATGTTTTATTGAAACATTCTTTTGCGATCAAACTGGTTTCATTTAACTTTTAGGCAGACAATTAAAAGTAATTGATATTGATCGGCAATCACTAAAGAAAATTGATAGTGTTTTCTTATTCGGGTAGCTTTAAAACTACTGACTTAAATATTGATTCCCTAAAAATTATATCAATTAATAATATGAAGATGTTACCATGAGGGTAAATTAAATTAATACATAGCATAGATTACATTATTTTTTCAAAATGAAGTATTATTATTTCACAATACCTACAATAGGTACATACCTAACCAGTGAAATATGGGTACTAAGACACATTTGCCTCAACTAGGAGTTCCTTTACAGAATAGTAAGCTTTTTAGTTTGTGTGTGAACAGTTGATCTGAGTTGGTGTCTTTTATGAATTGTGGTCCTTTGTTAAAAAACATTAGATACCATTACATGGATAGTACTATGGTACTACCTATTTTTACTAGACGATGCTTAGGACACTTAGAATACCCAGTGGCACTTTGAACTGTAGACCTTGCGAGTGTCTTAGGCAGTTATTCGATACTCCATTTTGCATACCATGCGTAATGGGGTAGCCCATCACCCAAGCTATAGAGATGGAAGGCTTAAAAGCGAAAACAGTAATATTTCAAAAGATTATGAAATTCCCTTGTTATTTCTAGTTCCCACGAAACAGGGTATCCTAGTGTTGGACCAGAAGCAATGTATGGCTTTTATATAAATGTTTATTTTTCATGTTTCTTTGATACAAGAAATAGGCTTTTCTTTTGTTTATTTATTTATTTGGGAACTGAGCCCACAGCACAATATAAAAAAATGTACAGCACAAAAAATAACTTATACCTAGGCCACTTAGGGGCTCTTATTATGCTAACATTACATTTTAACATTTTGCAAGTCTTTAAAATAACTACACCCTCCCCCCCCCGACGATAAGGTCTACAGCTCAGGGGCCTATATTTTAAATTGTTCAGAGCATTTGTCTTCGCCTTAACACGGTTTTGATAACATTTATAATCCCCGCGCTATACATGACGAAGGGTGACAACACGAAAAGCTTATAAATGCGGGCGAGCTTAAAATATATGGAATAAAATGCAAAACGTACAATCTGCGCCACATCAACCTTCACTGGGAGCTTCGCAAAGCTCTACTCTTACATGACATAACATAGCGTCACCCCTTTTCTCATACTATGTGGCAGAGGCTGTACCAACTTCCAGCCAGTGATTCAATACTTCATTGCGTGTCACAAAGGGCGAGCTTATCGCCGCAGTCACGGAGTAACGAAGGTTGTCACCACGATGTTTTTAGAGCTTAAATGTATTGGAAGACCTCTGTGGCGCAGCGGTTGCGCATCTGCCTACCATGCGAGAGATCCCGGGTTGGAATCCCGGCTGGGGAAATAAAAGACCCCAGGTCTTGGATGTTTACATGTTTGTGATGTCGCTGTTTCCGGTTCCCGCGACACAGGGTATCCTAGTGTGAGGCCAGAAGCAATTTATGTGCCTGTATATGAATGTTTATGTTTATGTTTATGTTTTGTTTATTTGTTTCTCAAACTCTGTACTCAAACCCGCATGACTTCTAGCTCAATAACAATTTATTTATTTATTTATTTATTTAAAGTAAATTCGTACAACATGACAGAAAAAATCCAATTCGTCGTACAAAGTATCCAAACTATAAAATAGATTACATTAAACACCACATGAAATTATTAGTCAGGTCAATTACATACATTCGATTATTACATACAACAAGTAACGATATACCTGCATACATAACATAGGGTCACGTCTTTAACATACGGGGTGGAAGGGCCACTTTTGTGTCCACTTTTAGTCAGCCACCTGCACACATCACCGGTAATTATTGCGACGGCAAATATAATAATTAAGACGGTAAAGATGTGATAAATTATTTGAAAAGTAGAACACCAAGGGAATCCTATAATTAATGATAGGTAGGCTCTCAGAACAAAAAAAACTGGAACCGCCTTACGAATTAAGTCTCTGAAACAATCCAACGAAAAAGCGCAATAATATATACATGCTATGCGCCGCGCTCAGACCATATTCTGCCTACAATATTTTTATCTCCCCGTTCAGATCAGTCTGCCGATAATATTTGTAGAGTCCCCTCAATTTTTTCACGATCCTTATCAGTTCCTCATCTGCAGAGAGTGCTCTTTATGTGCTAAGGAGTGACAGGATAAGATGATGATGATAGCCATTCTGACCTGCCTGATGCCAGGGAAAGGGGAAGTGAATTGGAAGTAAATGTAGCCCATTAATGTCCCCATCGAGGGGCACAGGCTTGTATTCGGATCCGAGTAAGATTGAGCCATACTCAACCACGCTGGCTTAGTGCGGGTTGGTGGAGGGGTTTTTACGACGGAAAGATGGACGCTTCGAGCTAGCGCGTGAAAAGTGTCGTGACGAGAAATCTAATCTAATCCGAAAAGCTATAACAATTTTGTGAAAGTTTCGTTATTCAGGGGCCCCCGGGGAGCAGCGACTTATCAATATATTGGATGCAGTGCTGAAGGACTTTGAAGACATTCACCAATGCTTGGTGGGTTTTAATCCCACGAGGTGCGAGATCCGGTAACAACTGCGAGGATGGTGAGTTACCAGATCAGTCTTTCGCCTGTACATAAATTTGGAAAGTACTAATTGACCGAGCGAGCGAAGCGAGCGAAGCGTCTCCGTTTCAGGTTTGGGCAAAAATGCTTTCGTATGTCCGGTTGTTCTCCTCTACAGGTCGCATTTATGAACCGATTCTCGTGAAATTTTGTGAGCAGGTTGGAAAAATAAATAGAATTTTTTACTCGAGCCAGTTTTTTGATTTTTTTCAAAATGGCGGAGATATGGGGTTTTAAAATGTAAAAAAATCGCTACAACCCAAACGGCTCGATGGATATTAACAAATGAGGTGTCGTTGGATTCGTAAAGACCATGAAAGTGAAACAGATGAGCGAGCGAAGCGAGCGAAGCGTCTCCGTTTCAGGTTTGGGCAAAAATGCTTTTGTATGTCCGGTTGTTCTCCTCTACAGGTCGCATTTATGAACCGATTCTCGTGAAATTTTGTGAGCAGGTTGAAAAAATAAATAGAATTTTTTACTCGAGCCAGTTTTTTGATTTTTTTCAAAATGGCGGAGATATGGGGTTTTAAAATGTAAAAAAATCGCTACAACCCAAACGGCTCGATGGATATTAACAAATGAGGTGTCGTTGGATTTGTAAAGACTATGAGAGTGAAACAAATTATATAATTTTAGTAAAAAGTCAATAGGTTGTATAAAAGATCGCGAAATGTAGTTTACAAAGTTATTGGTGCGGCTACTTTCATACTGCATGTACGTAACCAGGTACATTCATAAGTTTGTATGTGTTATTGAAAGAAAATTATTTGGGTTATTTTTTTAATGTGTGTTAGCAGTTCAGCTTTCCCACCGACATACTCGCGAGGTCTACAGCTCACAGAGCCACTAGTAATAGTAGTAATAAGAATTTTTCAAAGCGCTTGCACTGACGCAAATGGACGCCCCGCTTTAAAATTTACACTTCGGCGAATGGAAGTGGAAGTGGCGGTTCCAGATATCATTACACTGAAGGTAGGCTCAAACATGGAGGAGGACGTACAGGGAGGTATGAGAATTTGTATACAGCTGTCTTAAATTGTGGCAATTAGGCTCGATGACATGCGTGTAATGGGACAAATTACTCGTTAATAATAACGAATGATATTCGGGGATGATATGACACGTTCCCAATGTCTGTGTCCCTGGGTTGGTGACGTCATAATATAACATACCCCCTTTTCCCATATGGGGTGGTAGAGGTACAAATTGTGCCCAACTGCCAGTCACCAGTTTTAACTGATGACGTCATTACGGCGATTTTTGCAACGGACGGAACGGAATGAAGGATGTAGTACGGTTATCAGGTTAGAGTTTTGTGCGTGTCTGTCTCTATGCTACCAATTTCCTGGAAAAGTACTGGGCTGATTTCGACGCGGTTTTTTCATTAAACGGCTGTGATTTCGGAAGAGGTTCTTAGTTAAATTATGCGGTTATTCGGGGTGTTTAATATTATAATATTTATAGGTTTCACTATGTTAAAGCGTTCTGGTAATCTGCACATTTTCGTTACCGAGTTATATTTATGTATAAAATGTGGAAACACACGTTAATCAACGTGCATTATTTTACTTTACAAGTAATCGGTGCACAAGAGAAAATGGTGCACATTCTGTCATACCAGTTGCAGTAAAAGCCAGTACGGAGTTGGATTCCTAGTCCAAAAGCGGCATAAAAATCTTATTGATGAATTTATTGAAATCTCAGATAGAGTGGCACTGCTCAACATAAAATCGAAAAAATTTAAACTCTCTGTAATACAAGTATACGCCCCCACGGATAAAAAAAATGCCAATGAAGAAGATATAGAGAAGTTCTACTCAGATATCTGTAAAGCAAGACAAAGAGCATACGAAAAAATTGTCATAATGGGAGACTTCAATGCTAAATTAGGAATATCAAAGGAGAGCACCAACCCGATCATTGGAAAATATGGATCTGGCACTAGAAATGAGAGAGGAGAACGTTTGGTGCAATTTGCATACGAGCAGAACACAACAGTCATCAACACTGTTTACAAAAAGAAAATTAACCAAAGATGGACTTGGATGTCTCCAGATGGGCGCACTAAAAACGAAATTGACTATATCCTAAGCAATTGCAAAAAAAGCTTTACTAATATAGAAGTACTCAAGAGCATTTCATTCCCTTCAGATCACCGTCTAATCAGGGGAACTATCCAGCTACGAGGTATCAAGAAATGCAGAAGAATGTTTACGTGTCAAAAATCATCGCTCAAAACTCTACAAGAACAAGATAATTTTGTCAGAAGCCTATCCAGTAACCTAACAAAAGAAATCACACAAACTGACAGTGAAAAACAGGATATACAAACATTATACAATAAAATAGAAACAATTATCATAGACAGCCTAACAGAATCAAAGGAAAACCACCATACATCTTCACGCTTCCAGATTCCAGAAACAATAGCAAATCTCATCAAACGTCGCCAAACTCTACAAACAAAAAAACCTCTGAACAAAGAAGAAAAGATAGAACTGAAAATACTCTACAAAGAAACCAAGAAGCTTTTATCAAAAGCTTATAAGAAATTCAAACTAACTTGCTACGAAAAAGCAATCGAAACCACAGGAGGAGTAAAACGGGCTCAAAAAATTCTACGTTTTCAAAAAACCTGGATACCAAGACTCAAGCAAAACCAAAGTAACACTGAGAACAGGACAAAAATCATACAGATTGCAACAGACTTCTACAGGGAACTCTATCAAGAAAGAAAGAGATCTTCACCACAGATTGCAAACGTGGAAAACATCGACAATGTAGAGTCATGCAAGCTCCCTGAAAAACTAAACCTCACATTGACTGATATAATAAAAGGCATCAGACACTTACGAAACCAAAAAAGCCCAGGACCAGATGGAATTATAAATGAAGCACTAAAAGTTGGAGAGAAGGTACTGTCTGGACTGCTGCAAAAATTATTTAACAAGATAATTAACTCAAAAAAAATCCCCAACCAATGGAACGAATCCGAAATTATTTTAATTTACAAGAAAGGCGACCCAGGAGACGTGTCAAACTATAGACCAATAAGCCTTATGCCATCAATCTACAAACTTTTTTCATACTGCCTCACAAAAACTCTCGATAATACCATAGACATAAAACAACCAATAGAACAAGCGGGATTCAGATCAGGATATAGCACGATTGATCATCTCCAAACAGTCTGTCAAGTTATACAAAAGCACCAAGAATTCAATGCACAACTCTACTTAGGATTTGTGGATTACTGCAAGGCCTTTGACACAATCTCACACAGATCTATATGGTCAGCTTTGAACCTACATAAGGTAGAGCAAGAGTACACAGAGCTAATCCAAGAAATCTACAAGAATAGCATGAGCAGAGTTAGACTCGACAAAACTGGCCAACGTTTTAAAATAGGAAGAGGTGTCAAACAAGGAGACCCAATGTCACCGAAACTATTTATAGCGGTGCTGGAATCTATTATTAATCACATTAACTGGACAAAAAGTGGCATTAATATCGGAGGCAAGTACTTGAGCCACCTAAGGTTTGCAGATGATATAGTACTGTTTGCTAGAGATGCAAAAGAGCTGGAAAACATGATGAGCGAATTAAATTGCCACAGCCATAGAGCAGGACTAGAAATGAATTTCACAAAAACAAAGGTCATGACGAACGCCAAAAAGATCCCAATAAAGATTGATAACCAAGACATCGAATATGTGGATGAGTACATATATCTAGGAAAAATGATATCTTTTAGAAATATGGACAAAGAAGAGATAAATCGCCGCATTACCATAGCATGGAGAAAATACTGGTCAATGAAAGAGATTCTAAAAGGACACATACCACTAAAACTGAAGTCAAAAATACTTAACACCTGTATCCTTCCCTCACTCACTTATGGATGCCAAACCTGGACACTTACGGCTGAAAATGCAAGAAAAATCTCAGTATGCCAGAAAGCAATGGAAAGGAGTATAACTAACGTAAAGCTCAAAGACAGAAAAAGAAGCTCAGAAATAAGATCTCGCACAAAAGTCATTGACGCCGTAAAACACGTGACAAGTATGAAGTGGAGATGGGCCGGTCATTTGGCTAGATTGAAGGATGGCAGGTGGACCAGGGCAGCGACGAAGTGGAAGGGACCAGAAGATAGACGACGACGTCCGGGTCGACCGAACAAGAGATGGTCGGACGATATTGTAAAGGTCGCGGGTCAAAACTGGATGGTACGAGCGGAAGATAGAGATGAATGGCAGAGCTTAGAGGAGGCCTTCACCCAATCAGGGCTCTCATAGAATAAATAAATTTAAATTATAATATACCTAATACAATCATATCATAATTAATGCATGAAATACTATTTTATTTTTATTATTTATTTGGATAGATATTGTAATATAATTTATTAATAAAATTTATAAATTTTATTAACTTATCTGAAAAACAAATGTCATTACAATTTAAAATTGATAAGATATATGCATGGAATGAAATGTACACATAATTATTATTTTTTATGAGACAATAAAGGCTCTTTATCTTTATCTTTAAGTAATCGGTAAGATGTGTGTTAGAGAATGTTTTACGATAATTAAGATAATTTACGTAAAACATACTTACAACTGATTTCAACAAAGAAACAATGCAAATTAAATGTAGGTATTCCAAAATGGTGAGGAGTAGCAATCATACTTGCACAATACGAGAGTATACTCTGTTCATTTTCTGCGTGTCCTTTGGTCTCGCAGCCCCAGCCTAATTTGAAAGACTGCCGACACTCGATCAAAGAAAGCCGCCGCCCAATTGACACAAAAATAATGAATGCAGTTTATGTTAGAAATATCATCTAATAATTTCACTCGTAAGTATTTGTTCACTATTCAATATACAGAAGTCACGGGAGTTTTTTTCAATAAAAATCAACTAGGTCAAGTCAGTCAAGGCAATCAGGTATTTATAATTTAGTTGACGGAACCGTTTTAGTAAGCTACGTACAACATTCAAAAAGGATAGTTTAAAAATATGTTATTATTAATTGAGTTTTTTGATGCCTATAGGGAGTTTGGCAACAGTCACTTTCATACCTTAGTTTATTTTTCACCTACCCTAGCACCTCTGCGCCTCTATGTTCATGTATCAATAGAAAAACTACTATTATTATTATTACTATCTATACGTAACATTAGCTTCTCTCCTTACATTAGCCGTGCGTGAGTAATATATATACGTCATACCACGATACTGACGATACCACCATATATACCACGTTTGTTACGTGTTAGGAAAAATTTCTTCAACGCCACCTTTTATTCGGATTATGACTAAATTCCTGCCCAGAAAGTACCCCACTGCAGGTTCGTTCCAGAACCAGTCGCTGAATTAATCACTACTTAGCTGAAATAGTTGAGATGTTGCCATTGTTGCCAACGTTTGCAGCGCCCGTGCCAACATTCCAACGACCAAGTAGTGTTGCTCGCAATGGATTGTTGTGGCGGCACCTTAACTTGAACGATAAATTCAAGTTTCGCGGATAGAGAAGTGAATTAATTTGCAAGTAGAGCTGCGGCGGTGGGCTAGCCCCTGGCACGCAAAATGGTGTATTGAATCACTGGTTAAAAGTTTGCACAGTTGTGCCTTTACTACTCCGTATGGGAAAAGGCGTGACGCTTTGTTGTATGTTTTGAAATGTTTAATTTTGTATTGAGTATAGTTTTAATGATTTCTGAGAAGCCATGTGCCGGTATAGCGGACGGCTTTCACGATTTTCTGAGAATCAATTTATGTGCTTGTACGGAAATGCTTTGTTTGTGCTATGTTATGATGAGAGATGAGAGAACTGAGTTACCTCTAAAACTGATGAACTCGTTAACTGATTCTAGTAAAATATGGCTGACCTTTGTCATTTCCACAGCACATGGGTAAAGTCTTTGATTATTCGTGTTCGTTTGTAATTCGTTCCTGTATTTTTTTGTTGAACAAGACAACAACCATTCTAATAACGTAGGATTTGTGAATGTACAAACGCGAAAATTGCTTTGAAAACGTAGAAGTAAATTCTTGTCATGTTCGTATGAAATGTCGTAGACGATTTGCGTGTACGCTTTCGATTCGCATGGACGAAAATCGGGCCACTGGTAGGCTGGCAGAAATCGGGCCACTGGTAGGCTGGCAGAAATCGGGCCACTGGTAGGCTGGCAGAAATCTATTGTAAGACACACTTTTTAGAGATAAGCTTGCCATAGGTACGAAAATATATATAATGTATTCACTTCACAGGGCAGATTTCAAAATAAGTTGACTGGCAAGCGCCCGCAGCGGGCGGACTAAGATTATAGCGAAAAAAAAACCTCCTGTATAGATAGTATGTATAAGTCGGTAGACTCCAATCTGTAAAATAAAATACTCACGACCCTATTTCTCTCTTGTTCCTATTTCTAAATTCCCTACTTTTTCTAAATTCCTTATATTTACTAAATTCCATACTTTTCTAAATTCTCTCCATTCTCTCTCATTTCACTTCATCCCATGATTTTTAAGCTTCCGCTACGTGGATTAATCCCTTTTAATCCCCGTAACGTGACAGGTCATGGTATTTTCTCGAATCAAATTAGGTGTCTAATCATCAGCACTGATCGTAACGGGCCTTGGTCACGAGTCGCCACAATTTATCCCACTCAGGTGGACGAAACTCCTCACTTTTAATGACTCCATGTTATCCCCACACACCCATGGCAATACAAAGGCGATCATAATTCCTAAACTCCCATATTGGAGGTAGCCAGGTGTCATAACTTGAAGTTGCGTCGTTTGTCCTCGAACTTTACTCGTTAGAACTATCACATTGATCGGGTCGAGCTGGTATGCGGGCTGCCACTTTACCACCGATTGGGCCCGGGATAAACGGCATTTCGTTGTATTGTAAACCTCCTTCTTTTGTGAAGACGGTTAAAAATAGCTTTTTACTAAAATCAACAGATGGGATGAGTGTGATGTGACAACTTTATAGTAGTAATCTTGTGTGAATTTTATTTATTTATCATACATGCTTTTTTATATTATCTTATTTTCATGGTTTTTTTTATTTTTCTTATATTTGCTAGTGTAATGTGTAAATGACGCAAATCAAGATACTTACAATCAAATTGAGTTTCCCACGGTACTGGCGTGCCTAGTGGGAATCATTGTTAATCTGCGCTGTAAACTGATTTTGCAAATATTTTTTCATTTCATTTTCATTTTCCATTTGATGGCACGGCAATATTTTCGTTAGGAACACTTTAGTTTTTTTTGGGCTATAAGAAATGTTTTTAGGGCTTTACAAATATAGCTGTTAGATACTTAAATACAGGTTAGGTCATTGTAAACTTTAGTTTAACTAAGAAACAGATTGGATCCTCTAGTATACCAACTGCATGGATAAGTGTTAGTCTTTCATGTCATTTGTACTAATGTTATAGTTTTTAAGTTGTTAATAATGACGTCCCTTTCAAATACCAGTTTTTATGAATAATTTATGAGAGCTTATCTGAAAATCTGAAAGTGTTACTGCTATTGAATATTTTTTCTTTTTCTGAATATAAAAGAAAATTTAAAATAGGTACCCGCACCGTAATCCTATCCGCCTTCTTAAACTCAACTCAATCCAAATTGGCTAAATTATCTTGAAAAGGGATTACTTTTCGAGATGATTTGGCCAATTTGATAAAAAATTATTAAAATCGAGAATGTGTTTGTTATTTGTTATGCGTATCTTATCAAAAGCGGGATAATTAAAGAGCTTAAAATCCTTCGTTTCAGGATTAAGTATAACCATAGATAATTAATGTAATAAGCTGCAAAACGCAAAACATTTCTTCGAACCCGTGAAAATAACGCAAGTCCAGTCGACTTTGGCAGTTTTGACAGAAGATGAATCAGGATTTGCGAAACGATAAAGTTTTCGTGAAATGTCACAAGTTTTGTTGGAAACTGAAAAAATTAAAACAGGATCTCGTTCTTATTGATACCATACTAGTTAAAAGTTTTGCAGGCTGTAAAGCATTGAGTAATGCTGTATACCTCTGCCCCTTTTAATACATTTCATATTTTCTCGCTGTGAAGATTGAGTTATCGACATTTAAGATTTTAAATCCTGTTGACTATGACAAAACATTGTACAGTACGAGGCCATTGTTTTGGCACGTCAGGTCTCGTCTCGCTCTCTCTCTCTCTCCCGCCAAGACAAACGCCGAGTATCATACTCGAGGCACGTCGTCGGGTCCCGCCCCGACGTGCCAAAACAATTGTCTACACTTTCCAACAATCTTTTGGCGCGCCAGGTGAAACTACGCTTCATGACCTGAGGATGAAGGATGAAAGATCTGTGTTGATGACAGGTTCGTTGCATTTAGTTGCATAGAGCTGGCGCCCCCTGTAAACGTCAGCAGCCATCAGCCAAAAGTAAGTAGTATTTTACTTTATTCCAGCATGGAGCAGCATGGCTCAACCTTACCCGTATTCGTTAGGCCCCCGCCCCTCGGCGAAGTGAACAGTTGAAAAGAAAAAATGTTGATTTAGATTTTGTGCAGAGGAAGCTTCTCTCTTTATAAAGTAAAGTTTAAGCCCATTAATGACCCGACCGAGGGGCACAGGCCTTTATCCGGGTATGAATAAGAGTGAGCCATACTACACCATGCTGGCTCGCGCAGGTTGGTAGAGGGGTTTAAAGTAATTAAATGTAAATATTTTGCAAAATAAATTCATATCACTAGGAAAACTCTCTATTAGATGAGAGAGCGCTGCTACCAAAATAGTTAAAAAAAAACTGAACTATAATAAAATTCATGGAAACCATTCACACTACACTTTGTGCAATTACCGTACTCTACTTTTTTGTTTTTCAATATAACACGAGCACGAACTTATAGATATTTTATAAAAAATAATAATATAGCGTCACGCCTTTTCCCAAACGGGGTGGCAAAGGCACAACTGTGCTCGATTTCAGCCAGTGATTCAGTACTCCATTTTGCGTGGCAGGGGGCAAGCCCATCAATAATAATAGATACTTTAGTATTCTCAATAAAATTACTTCCAACACCAGCATCTTCATATACGCCTTTTCCCATTTGGGTTGGCAGAGGCACAATATTGTGCCCACTTTCAGCGCTGCCACTTCCAACTTTCAAGGCTGTGCTTCCCAAGCGAGAGGTCCATGGTTCGAATCCTGACTGGAGAGGAAGGTTATACCACCAGGTCTTGGATGTTTACTTATTTGTGACGTCGCTGTTTCTGGTTCCCACAAGGTATCCTAGTGTGAGGACGACGAGGGCTATTTGGGAGGTGCCAAAAGCAATAAAACATAAACATAAACACTTACATACAGGCACATACAGTTACTAAACTAAAGGAACTAGACACTAAACTGAAAACCTCAAATCCGGCAGCTCTTGCGCGGTGGCCACAGATTCCATTTTCAAACACACCATTTTAATTAGTTTGCTTAGTATAGTTCGTGTCGCCTCCCAAATCGCAGGAAGTATGTATGTAAATATTGTAAAGTTACTGATAAAGCTGCCTTTGTTTATTAGCTCGTACAACAAGCCTAATCCTCTGTAGCTGTGCACCTCTCCGCTGCTACTAGTGCTACTAGTGCTACTAGTGCTACTAGTGCTACTACTGAAGTACGTACGAGCTTAAAAATTCAGATAAAGCAAGTAGCACACAAAAGCGGTTTGAGTGTATAAACACTTCGCGAGCCCGGTCCAGGCTCGCAAAGATGCTTGAGAGATCTTGGAATTATTGGTAGATTTTGATAAAACTAAGGAGCTTTATCGTAGGTTAAGAATTTCAAAAGGGCTTTATCTTACTTTTTAGTACATTTTTGTTTGATGCAACTCCTTGGTTTTATCAGAATCATCAAACATCTGTCAGGGTCATTGAAATGATTTGTTGACGAATACTGCAGCAGTCTATCTTTAATAGCAGGAGTGCCAAAACAAGTTAGTCACATAGCGAAAGCCCGTTTGAAGAAGAAATCCGTCGTAGCAAAGCTATAGGAAACTTTTGCAGCAATAAACTCACCATTCTATTATGATTATTCTCGCAAACGGCTGAGCAAATTTGGATAAAATTTTAAACTATTAGTTGAAGTTGAAGGAGTACAAATTGCATATTAATTCCAGATAAAAACAGTACAGCAGTAGTCGATTAAGTAGCATAAAGAAAGGGATAAAATTCCTGGCTATATTTAAATGCTAATGAAGTCACGATGACACAAGAACCAGACATTCTAATGTGGTTCAGAATTTTGTATAATTTTACCCTTTGTTTCATGAGAAAGTTCACCATGTTGCCAACGAACAAGCTCGCTCGCAAATAGCCGCCCTACACCCGGCAGCTTGCCAAGTCAAGTCGCAGAGGCGTTGGCCTCAAACATATTTGCTGTGTCATTGCGAATGAAGCGTGGGCTGAGGGCCTAGCTCGCAGCTTGTTAAAAAGATGTAGGCAGGATAATGTTTCAATCCTGTAGCGGGTTTTATGTTCGAACTTTATAAAGTTGAGAAAGAAAAGGTTTTGTATTATTGAGTATTGAATAGCTGAGCAATCGCGGACCAGTTTTTAGGGTTTTGTATCTCAGAAGGAGAAACCCTTATAGGATCACTCGTGCGTCTATCCGTCCGTCCGTCCGTCCATATGTCACAGGCAATTTACTCAGAACATATTGGACCAATGAAGTTGAAAATTAACACATATATCAATATCTGTGACACAGAGACAAGGTGCAACGTAAATATATAAATATGGAATATGGGGGCACTTTTGCGGTGCCAAATGAGAAAAAAATTAAAAATAAATAAATAAATCCGTGTGACATATCAATTGAAAGCGCATGGTGTGAGGATCTTAAATGTATTTTTATAATATTTTTAGGACTTATTTTGAAAAAAGTTGTGCTCAATAATATGACCGATTCGCATGTCATCAAAACTTCTAGGGTACTTATCGAAGTCCCATCCCCAGTCATATCCCATAAAAACTCCGAAATCCACAACTTTAACCCCCTACCTAACCCCCTAAATCTGGGCTGCAAAGTTTGTATGAAAAACTGAGTTTTAGCGTACTTTTAGGGAGATTTTGTTGGTGTTAGTCCTATTTGTTGTTGTACGAAACCCTCTCAACGCGAGTCCAACTCACACTTGGTAGCTTATTTTACGATTCACAGCCTTACCTAACCTACAAATAGCTACGTATTGAGAAACAATATGGAATCGGGATATCAGGATAGGAATTTAGGGATACAATTTATTACTATTGTAATTCGAATACACAGTAACTCTAAATTTTATTGCTCTATCTGCTACCACAAAGGTTGTAGTCGTCCTATAATTTTCTGTTTTGTATCCATTTTATCACTTTTCCATATTGGTCGCTCCACATTCGTTGTCAGTAATTAATTGCGGTAAGATTTATTGGTTCGACCTGATTTCCAATCAACGAATTTACGAGTTACCAAAAAAGCTGCGGCCTTGAGGTTTTACGCTCACTACTCTTGCAAGAGATGCGGGTTTGAATTACAATAAGATTTTACCGCAAGAAGCCTTTTACCAAAAAAAGACGAAAACATAATGATTGTTATTCTGCGAAAAAAAAAAACGATGGAAATAAAAGGAGATTGGCCATAACCGTATGCTCTACCAATAGTTGGAACACCACTGATTATGTAACTGCACCAGTATTAGTAGCATGCTGAGTGCGGTGGGATATTTTGTCGTGAAAGGTGAGCCATCCCACGACAAACCCAGCGCCGTTCTCGGCATGCTGCTGGTGCTAGATCAGAATTATTAATATTCTTTATTCACTTGCTATAATCCGTGCTCCTGCCCCTCTATGGCTTCTTGCTTTGCCGCAATCTAGCCACACATTTAACCAAGAACTGGGGGCCTCGATTCGCAACGTATGGCAAACCTTTTTCATAATTTTCAGTCGATTTGAGATCGTGTCCGAGGTTTGTTAGAGATCTCTAATAAGAGATAATCTCTCTTATATTATTTCCATTATGAGAGTAAAGTAGCTAATCATTATCATAATCGGAGGGGAATAAACGTCACATTTTACCTTACCAATTTCCACATTGTTACCATGTTACCGTAGGGGCAGATTTCTTTAAACAGCGATTCATATTCACCTCGGAGCCCCGAATAATGGAGCTCATCAGCGTAGGTAGCATATCCGCAAAATGTTTCAGGTATCGTTTTCAGAGACAAAATCTCTTTGTACCTATGTATACCTTGGCAATTCAATGTAGAACAAAAAAGATAACATAACCGACATGTTAGCGGATTACGGACCGCCGTTCTTAGAAACATGTAATGAATCAATAATCCGATTCTTGTTATGGGTTTTGTAACAGTTTTTATGAAATAAAACAACTTTTATTATTTATTATTATTATTCTGCCAGAATGGTCCGATGACATAACAAGGATAGCTCAGGAAGACAAAGGATGCGGGTTGAATGTCGTGTACATGAGAAATTATATACTCAATTGTGAGTTCCCTGATAGGCTGATTTCATGGTGATTAGTTGCATATGTTCTTATTGCATCAAAAGGCAACGCGGCGGAAGAAAATCCCCCCACAGCTCCTGGCCGACCGCGACCCCAAAATACGTCCCGATGCCTCCCAGGCTTAATCCACTCAGAACCACCTACAGAACAACTGTGCCAATATTCAAAATAAAATACTGACTGGAAATTAAAACCATTGTACCAAGAATAATACCGATTATTCATAAAACAGTACAATTGTTTTCCTGACCAAACCAGTAAAGCTAATCTATGTATCTAACAAACCTCGCAGCCTCAAATAAGAGTGGCCATAATATAAATTTATAGGCAATTTTCGGTAAGAAAAACGGCCGTCTAGCTTCCGTATTCTTTGTACCGTAAATGAATGGAATACTTGAGCTAATGCCATCGAGGCAGGCCTATGCGCAGAGACTATATATCCAATTGACTGCGCCTGCAGGGGAATGCGGCTCGCCTAACGTTTGTTGTATTTAACAAACGTTCGCATACGCAACATGTACGATGACGGGCCGCCAGACAGTTTCGCAGCGGCTGACTAATCACAGCTCTCTTACCTCGTCCCCCGCCCCGCCGCCTGTAAATTGGTGAGTTGTGTTTTAAAGGTAAATGTTTCTATGCGCTCTCCACTGGATAATGCTCCCTGCCTATGCGGTATAAATACCACTGCTTTTGGTAGATTTTGTACTATCGGGCGGAATGCTGTCGGTATTGTACGTAGGTGGTAAGACTCAAAATTGTATACTGCGGGTTCGTTCGACTTTACAGCTTTAACTCTAGTAAACTCTGGTCACAGAAAGCTCGCCCTTGCGCATTAACTGTTAGGTAACAATTTCATATTTATAAATAACCGTGCAATAAAGAATATGAATTAATAGCATCGAATGAATGAAATTAATAATAGGCAAAGCAGATCCGCAATGTGTAAAATGTGTGATGCATGTTTAGCAACCGCTGTTCTTTGGTATTAAAAATCATTGTCAAGATCATAATCCTCATCATTATCATCAGGATCATGATTCATCATCATGAATCCTCTTGTCTTCTTCGGTTTTGAATTCATTGTCAGATCTCTTCTGATAGTAAATAAATATAAATATCAAACAATACTCTTGATAGTAAATAAATATCATAATTATTCATAATACGCGGTGAAAAATTCATTATGTTGGGGAATATCCTTCAATATCGAAAACTTTTTCCCAAAACGAAAACATTTTTGGTGCTCCCATAGTATAACTTCTAACCAGCTGAAGAGGTAACTTTAAGTAGAAATGTTTGTAGCAATCAAAGTAGAATTTATTTTTTCGATTGCGACCTTAATATATAAGTATTTTGGGAAAAGTTGTTCATATTAATGGGTAGTATCATTCCCCAAAAGGAACCAAATGATTAAAATTTTACCGTTTATTATTTGGTCTGACAGGCATCTCATTTTATTTATGTATCTTTAACCTGATTAAAGCTTCCAAGAACTTCTTAAATTATGTGAGAGATAAACAAATGATACGAGTAAAGTCTGAAAATTTTACAACTCTATACTCGTGGAAGTATTTTATGTGACTCGTATTATTTGTAGCCATCAAACATATCACAAATGAACACCAAGTGTGCATAGCTTGGGACGTAAAAAAGTTCTTTATGCTTTTAATAAAGCAGTTCTAAAGGTCTGTAAAATTTTGAGCAATAAGTTTAAATACATTTCACGGACGCTTTGCTGGCATTTCCGCCGTTCAGGTTTTACGGAGCGGGTAGTTTGAACGAGGAATTAACTTCAACGTGGCGAAAGAAAGTTATGACAGCATTCGCAAAAACAATAAGCTTTGTCGGGTTAAAAACTAGATATGGCAAACGTTGTGAGCTGAGCACTTGCAGGTTTAAATAAAGCAGTTAGGACTTTGTTATGCAGTTCCTGTATATAATTAGAGAGAAGGTAACACGCTATAATATACCAATGGGGGTACAGTCAAAATCTAAAGGTAGATAGCGTATAATATAGCAATGGGGGTACAGTCAAAATCTAAAGGTAGATAGCGTTCGATGTAACATTTGCATCAAGCAGGAGCATGGCACGCTCGTTGCTCGCTGGTTTCCCCGTGAAACTAACTGACTGCAAGAATTTTCGCAGTGTAATACGTTACATTACACCTCGTAACGTTGGTCAGTTTCCACCTATATGAGTCGTACCTCCTTTCGTCCGTCCATTCCGTTTCCTTTGAAACACACTCACCAATTTAGCCTCAGCCGCTGCGAAACTGTCTGGAAGCCCGTCATCATACATAGGTTGCGTATGCGAAGCGCATATGGCGAGCCGCATTCCCCCGCAGGAGTAGTCAATTGGATATATAGTCTCTGTGCGTTGCATTAAGTTGCGTAGAAGTACCGCCCCCTGTAAACGTCACTCAAGCCAAAAGATCGTTCGAAGGCTGTACCTCCGGTGGTGGTGTGCCGAAGTCTGGAATATCACTCTTCCCACACCGCCTAAGCCCTAATGGGTCTATTAGACTACGCTGTCACCAGGGCCCTGTCTGACTCGCTGTCTCTTTCTAGTCGTTCCATCATGAGTGAGACGTCTATACAAATCGTGCCCTGCCGACAGCGTAATGTAATAAGCTCTTAACCCAAATTAATATACCAGACCTTGACATGACATTTATAGCAATAAAATATACTGAATACTAACCGCAAAACCTAAAGTTAACCGGTATAGTAGTAAAGTCACAATAACAACATAAGCCAACAAAACTCAACAAATGACCTCAAACTACATCTCAGGTTTCTCTCGCGAGCAGACTAGCACAACATTTTGTATTTCGCAGCGAACAAGTTATGTGTTAGCGTGAGACGTGAGAAATTAAGTGTCAGGGGTGCACCGTCCGAGGATATCTGACAAGTGCTCTGGAAAGCTTGCAGTTTCATTTGCTAGGTGGGGGTGGGGCAAGTGCTGACTTACTTAAATTTATACTGATAGTCATGCTATCTAGCCTCTCGTCAAGTTATTGATAGATAGTACTAAGTAAATGAAGTACCTTGTAATTGGTTGTTGCGTCATTCCGCTTCGAATTTAAGCGAGTATATTTAAACAAAGCGTACCTAACGAACTTGAAAACAAAACAATTAAGTAAAGTTTGAAGAAGAGGCGTATACCTGGGTTTAAAAAGTACTTGTGAGTGACTTTGGAATGATTATGATGAAAAACGGATAAAAAAAAAGTTGTCGCTTTTAAAAAGCTGATTATATGACCTGGATTTACTTTATGTACTCCGTTCAATCCTGTAGGTTACTTGTGACATTTTCTTTTTGCGTACATTGCGATATTCTTCATTGCAAAGGTCAAAAATGAATGACTTTGGAGCTATCAAAAGTAAAACTATACATTTCATTTAATTTCATTTATACTTTATTGCACAAAACATAAAAAACACGTAACATTTACAAAAAGGTATGTACAATGGCGAGCTTATGTCTAAAAAGAGATTTCTTCCAGCAAACCTAGGCATGACAGGAAAAAACAGATACAGAGAGGGAAGTGCACAATAAATGTCTAAATAAATATACTTCAAACATAATATAATAAGTACCTATACCAATACTTATTATAGTAAGCGAATGATTTTCAACTCCAACTTCAAAACTTTGTATCAAACACACACTTCTAACTGCCCTAAAAAGACAACCACATAAAGCGTTAAAAACAATCAGGCCATTTCTCTAAAAGTTTTGCCTCAGTACGCCCGATAAATATTTGTTTCAAATACGTTAGAGTGGAAACCGGAACTGATATCGATAACTTTTAACGTCCTCGCACCGGAAATGAAAACATAGAGGGCTTAAAGTGGAATTCTTCCTACGAGTTGATTTATTTTTGTTATCGCAGGTTTGCTCGAGTGACTCAAAAGGCGATTAGAGAGATTACTAATGACGAATGTGTAAAGAGTTTATAGTAATATATTTAAAGATTGAAGCAGTAGGAGTATTAGAAGTATATTTGGAGGAGAAGCGGTGACGGAATGGTAGTAGACACGCGTAGACCGAGAGGCAGATCACCCCATCAGGGCCCGAATTCTACTGTTCACAAGCATACTGTGGCCTACTTCGTATTCTACTATCCAAAACGTACTCACACTGGCGCCAGTTTGACGCCAGCATACTTTGTTCTACTGTCCAAAACGTTCTTACGCTGGCGTCAAACTGGTAGTAGTGATAGTAGAATACGAAGTAGGCTGGCGTCACGCTGGCGCTTGTGAATTGGATTCCGGTTTTAGTAGAATACCAAATGCCTCGTATTCAAGTTTGTGCCAGGTTTGTGGTATGCTTGTGTACAGTAGAATTCTGGCCCTGATCTGATGTTCGGATAACATCCATAAAACAACCGAGTAACAATGGATTAGATTGGCCATACGAGTTGAAAGCGTCTAGTAGACGAAAATTATCTATGATACGACATGTCATGAAAAATTCGTGCAACAAAACACACAAAACAAAAAAAAAACAAAAAGAAAATTAAAAAAGATTATGCCCTCACGGTGATTTGAACTCACGACCTGCGGATTGAATGCCTACAACATACCGGCTGATCTACCACAGCGATGTGGGCTGACGCGAAATATACCATCATATTTAGCGATTACAGTATATAGCGATTCCAAATGTCAAATCGCATACATAAAAAGTTATTGTTCCGTTTCGCTATCTTTAGCGTTTAACATTGTCTATCATGGAGTTGGGTCAAGTATATTATTGGCACACTCATTTTATCGTTCTAATAATCTAATCACCCTTCTAATCTGTTATATGTAATAAGTTATTTTACAGCAGTGCTCTAGTAGAGCTCGTCTAAGCTGAAATGACGTCATACAAAACCAAGGAGTGGGGCGCGTCATTTCAGCTTAGACGTGCTTTACTTGGCTCTTTCACACCCTTATAATAATTCCTCAAAATACTTATAACTCAAAATACTTATAACTCAAAATACTTATAACTCAAAATACTTATAACTCAAAATACTTATAACTCAAAATACTTATAACTCAAATTGACTGCTGCGAACTTGTGCTGTCAAAAAAATAATGTCTAAAGTGCGTTTAAATAGTTCCTTTGTAGAAGTCTTTATTGTCAATGGTTGAGTATGAAAATGCTTTGATCCAGGGGACTTTAAACTTGTAACAGACTTTACAAAGGATTTCAGTATACTTATCCTCTCCCAAAGATCGAAAACCGGCTACACCCTTAGCAAATCATGGTAAGGTTCGATCTCGAATGTGTGAGGTAACTTTGTAGAGCCGCGATGCTGCTGTGGCATTTCCAGATCATTAAACACTTCACTTTGGTTACAATGGGGTTAAAAGGATTGGGGTAACTACTTAGTTTCTTTATGTGGATCAACCTGGTTTTCTTATTTTCACACTCCAACAATGTTTACACTTATCATTGACAAAACGTGTATAGCTTAATTACAGGAATGTAAAGCAATGTCTATAAAAACTTAAGGTCATCTGTATAACATTTTAGAAATTTACAAGTTTACATTTAAAACAAATTATGTATTATTTACCTATCTATTTGCTTGTCTTGATGCCATTATAAAGACGGAAGGCGAGTTTTATCTCAGTATAACTAAATGACAATTTGACTGACGAAGGAGTATTACGGCCAAGATCCTTTAACGACGGGACTATAGATGTGCCGAGCCGGCAATATTGCCATTTTTACGCTCGGCTCGGCACATCTATAGACGGGACTACTGACTTATTATGAATTTCGACGACAAGACAAAACGACACTATGATGACGACAATTAAAATGCATTAGACAAACACGCCCTGAAAATTAAATAAGTAACACTTCATCTTTGTTGCCCACCAATCAAGGCTACGTCAGTTTTTGCTAATCGAAAGTTCTGCTTCATCAACCATATAGGTACTACGCCAAAGTTATTATCAGAGTAAGCTAATCCTCTCTAAAATCATGTTATCTTTACCTTTAGTAATCATACTAAGTTACGCCGCAGTTTCTTGCATACCTATTACTCCTCCTAGATGATAAAGGTGAATAAAGTACAGTCGCACACATATTGTTAGGTTAGGTGATATTCTTACATGTCATCGTTGTATGACGTTCTGTTTAAAATATAAAAGAGACTGAAAATACCAAAATTATTAGAAATGTTAAACTCCGTACATCTACGTCTAATAAAAGTTTGTATACCTATTTGGTTTAAAATTATGCGAAGAACATCAAACCTTTCTGGGATACCTACAGTTGAAATTTTCTAAAATTACGCTTTTCCGTGTATTTTAAGGAATGCAAGTAAGCCCAGTGTCCCAGGCACCATACAAAAATGTTCGAACCTCTTTCTTATTGAATGTACCACCAACGAAGTGAAACTTTATGTTTACGTTATCCATGTTGAAGCGATATTTGAACACATTAAAACATTCTTAGAAAGGCGTTAAGGCGAGGTATGAATAATTACAAACCAAGGTCAACGAAGATTGCGGAAGTGAGAAGGATGGCAATTGTGCGCTCGCGCCTAATCTGAATCAACGTAAGCGCCAAATCGGAAAAAAATTATAAAAAATAAGCTATTTCAGGGAATTACATTTCAATCTTCAAATCGCTAGTAACAACAATTCCCCACATATTTCAAGAATAGAAAGATCATATTACTACTACTGCGGTATTAAAGGAAAAAAGGTTGGAAGAAAGGGTTGACTTTGGATTTATTTTTTATAGAGGTTTTCCTTCATGAAAACCCTAGATTACCTCTATATAGTCAAATCATATATACCAGAAATTGATAACGATTTGCCTAGTATTTCCTAAAATACACAAAAAAGCACCCCTAATTTATTCATGAGGCGCCTTAAGTCTTAAGGGTTGACTTTGGATTTATTTTCTAAAGAGGTTTTCCTTCATGAAAACCCTAGATTACCTCTATATAGTCAAATCATATATACCAGAAATTGATAACGATTTGCCTAGTATTTCCTAAAATACACAAAAAGCACCCCTAATTTATTCATGAGGCGCCTTAAGTCGAAATCCACCAAAACGATAGGTGGGTCGGTACTAACTAGAAGTAAACTTACTATGGCTGGATTTCACCAACAAAAAGTTATACGAGAATAACTATCCCGGGGAAAACTTGTATGAGAAATGACAGTTCAAAATGAGGTGATCTGATCTAGGTGTCACTGGTGTCTATGAAAAAAAAGTAGAAGATACTCTCGAGTAAAAGTTACTCTTTGGTTCGTAAAAAACAGCCTAAATACCTAAGGCCTTCCATCAATCTTTTGGCGTGTACGTGGCGTTTTCAGGGGGGCGCCAGTTCTAAGCAATCTAATGCAATGAACCTGTCAAAAAGCGTTAGCGTTTTTACCTGTCACCGCACGCCAAAAGATCGCTGGACAGCTGTACTTATTTTCATCGGTCATAAAAACAATCACAATATTTATAAAGTAAAAATGGAAACAACATTAACGTGTACAGGCTTTGACAACACAAAGCAAACTCAAATAAGAGCCACTCCATCTGAAATGTATAACAGCAGCCCTCGACGGCTTAGCCATAAATCGATGATGTATATCCACGAGACAAAAAATACTCGGAAAAAACAATATTCGGTAGAGTTTACTGAATAAAACGACAAAAGATCGTTTAGCTAATCCTGCTCAAGATCTGCCTGCCCTGCATACATCGGGACGGGAAGATAATATGGTCTTTCAAGCAGAACCTCTTTGCAACTTAATTTTTGACCGAGCGAGCGAAGCGAGCGAAGCGTCTCCGTTTCAGGTTTGGGCAAAAATGCTTTCGTATGTCCGGTTGTTCTCCTCTACAGGTCGCATTTATGAACCGATTCTCGTGAAATTTTGTGAGCAGGTTGGAAAAATAAATAGAATTTTTTACTTGAGCCAGTTTTTTGATTTTTTTCAAAATGGCGGAGATATGGGGTTTTAAAATGTAAAAAAATCGCTACAACCCAAACGGCTCGATGGATATTAACAAATGAGGTGTCGTTGGATTCGTAAAGACCATGAGAGTGAAACAGATGAGCGAGCGAAGCGTCTCCGTTTCAGGTTTGGGCAAAAATGCTTTTGTATGTCCGGTTGTTCCCCTCTACAGGTCGCATTTATGAACCGATTCTCGTGAAATTTTGTGAGCAGGTTGAAAAAATAAATAGAATTTTTTACTCGAGCCAGTTTTTTGATTTTTTCAAAATGGCGGAGATATGGGGTTTTAAAATGTAAAAAAATCGCTACAACCCAAACGGCTCGATGGATATTAACAAATGAGGTGTCGTTGGATTTGTAAAGACTATGAGAGTGAAACAGATTATATAATTTTAGTAAAAAGTCAATAGGTTGTATAAAAGATCGCGAAATGTAGTTTACAAAGTTATTGGTGCGGCTACTTTCATACTGCATGTACGTAACCAGGTACATTCATAAGTTTGTATGTGTTATTGAAAGAAAATTATTTGGGTTATTTTTTTTATGTGTGTTAGCAGTTCAGCTTTCCCACCGACATACTCGCGAGGTCTACAGCTCAAAGAGCCACTAGTATATCATCATCATCATCATCATATCAGCCCGTATCAACCCACTGTTGGGCATAGGCCTCTCCCAAAGCACGCCAGTCGCATCTGTCCCCCGCCATTCCCGTCCACTGGCTACCGGCCACCTTTGCAATATATAAATTTTATATATCTGCTAGAAATGACTGGATAGTCTCACAAGCATAAAATCATTTCAGAAGTTTAAAAGTGTTCGTCTTAAGTAGAATTGTATACGTTCAGCAGTTATATGTTTGTATATTTCATAAAGTAATATTTGTGTTTTAAAAAATACTACCATTTGTCAAAGGTCTTTCACCACCACCAATCCAGTTACCGTCTCGGCCAGATGCCGATTTTCCATTATCTTGAATGTCACTGTACTGTGTAGAATAGAGACACGTGGCGCTTAATGGCCTACGCATACTGGGACGGCATGGCAAGGGATTTTAAATGTTTACCAATGGACATTCAAACGTATCCCTATAGAAATAAGACATAAATTGATATGCTTTCAAATAATGCTGTGGCATTAAACCATAGCAATATTATGTCTTATCTGTATTGATACGTTTGAATGTCCATTGGTAAAAACTTGCCATGCCGCCGTCCCGGTCTGCGTAAGCCTATAATCCTATCTACTCTTATTCCTGGTGCTAAGCAGCAACAAACAATCTCGAAACGTTAATTGGGTTGATATGTCGAAGGTAATTAAAATAATTCTAGGAACATGTGTAAAACTACAACTGCTGGAAATATACAATTCTGAGATTATTGTCAAGCCATTTTGTCATGGTTCGATTCAGACTCGTTCCTAGAATTATTTGAGTTACCTTCGACACAACCGAATTAACGTGACGTCATAAGGCGTTTGGTTTTATAAAAATAACGCAAACGCCATATGACGTCACTTTTTGCTAATTCATAGAACTCAAAGAACAAAAGTAGGTAGCATTTTGACAGTTCCTAAAAAGTATCTATTTTGACTAGCAGAATACAACCCTTTATTTAGGTTTTTGCGAGATCCTTTAAATTCACTTGACAGTGGCCGATGGACGATGTTTTTTTCGCGCGGCCATTAACCAAAACTTGTTTTCTAGTGCAGAATAGCACAACAAACAAAACTTAGGATAACATTTATGCCTCTACACTTAGTTCGGACTGAGCTAGAGGAGCTCAAGTTGGTAACTTTAACTAGGTTTTTGAGATGTATTGGTCCCTAGGATCAAGATATTTGTATGCCACTGTGCCAAACATAGAGATAGTTATTGTAAATATTTAAGATGATTATGTTAGGTACCGTTACATATAAAGACTTTGACTCCACCGCGTTTGGTAATAAGATGCATAACAAAACAACTCATCTTAGCTGCCTTCTGCAAAGAGGTCCACCGAAATTTGCATAGAACCCCTAGCGGTCCCAAAATGCAGGCATTACGTGTCAGAGCCCCGAGCCACGTCAAGGTACTGAATCATAATAGGGTACGTCCAACTATGTTGATGTCTTGAGACATTCGGGGTATTTTGTATGAAATAGACGAAACAACGTTTAGGGTTGACGCTATTTATTCAATTAAAAACTAAAAACAAAAGACCATTTTGAAGTCAATTGATAAATCATAAATCACATGTGCCCAACCTCGACGGGATTACAAGGAAGAATACCAGGGTTGTCTCTCCCACCTTCAAGCTTCAACATCAGACCAGCTGGCAGCATAATTGTATTGTCATCTGGAACTACAAACATCATAGCAAGATTCGTAATGATAGGAGAACTAGAAGTGGGTGTTTCTATTTATTGTTGTACGATGTTATTTAATTACAAGTCGACCTAAAAGTGCCAAAAATACTTGTCGGAATAATTCATATTCATACAGAGCCGAAATAAGTTTCTTCTAAGGGCGCGTTCCCACTTTGATGATATGACAGATAGATTTTTGTTTATTTCATCGTGGCTTGTATATTTAAATCCCATTAGGACGATACGATTAATTATCAACGCCAACTTTTATACAGCTGTTACGACGGTCGTTCAATGAGGTGCCTGGTAACGCTAAAATTAGCAACTGGGTTTTTAGTGGTGGAAATTTTAACAAATCATAAAAGAAAAATGATAAAATAAAGTAGGTATATAACGGGATAAACTGCAGCGCGACACGCCCGCGCAAAAAGTGCGAAAAGTGCAAAAAAGTGTTTTTTTTTGCAAATTACACAAAAACAGCTGATGATTTCTAAACACTAAATTTTTAGATATTTTGATTACCGATTTTTACACATCACAACCATACCAGCGTTCCTTGTGGAACTCCTGGAATAACTCGTTTTAGGTAAAAAATAACTTTTAGATTATTTATTTTTTCATATAGTTTCCAATGGCATTAAGATTTTTTCAAACACGAAATTTTAGCCAAGGGAGACGGTTTTATAACATATATTTTTGGTCGATTCAGGATTTTGTGGTCTACCCAACATGGTTTGCTGGAAGAAATCTCTTATTAGAGATAAGCTCGCCTTTGTACATATTTTTTCTATCTTATGCTATTTTTACAATAAAGTAAATTACGAGTTACGAAGTATCTCAAACTGCTGGAGTAACTTTTTAAAGATGGGCATTTTGCTGGACAATCGTCTTAGTTAATCGTGTATTTATAGTGGAAACGCGCTCCTAGGCGTAGTTGTAATCTAATCAAGAACCTAAGCCGGGAGCGTGATGAGTACCTCGTTTCTAAGATGATATTAATATTAATTAATTAATGGTACTTATAATTGTGTCGGAAATACTTCTGACACCGAGGAAATCACGTTTCAGGCGATGCTTCAGGCGAGAATGTTCCAGATCGGTAGGACTGTTAGGGATTTCTTGTTGACACAGCTGGCCTCGGCCTTCCCTCTCCAATCTGGGCGCATCGAATCCTAACACTACTAAGTACAATTTCTTCAATTTACCCTCTCGCTCGGACGTCTAATGAGCAATGCTTCTTACTTGTATTCCGAGTCAAGGCCCGTAATTACTGTTATTTTTTTAATATAAGTCCTACGTACTTCTCAACAGTAGTCTCACAATTCGAAGCTCTCCTATCCATATGTATCTAACCTTAAAAAAAATTTACACTACACACCTATATATTTTATGTATGTATATAATCTAATAATAAACCTATATTACATATATTTACATTTATTATAACTGTTGGTCTTTTGTCATTTTAATTTAATTTAATTTATTTTTTACTTTTGTCTATGTTTAGCTTATCTAAAAGTGCAATCTTTTCTCGATTATTATTAAAAAAAAAATTATATACCCGGCTCACGATTAGCAACTAAGCCTACTAAGTAAACTCAAAATTGGTCAGGACTCCACGAGACAGGTTATACCTAGTGTGGAGTCTGCAAGCAACTATGTATAATGAGAGTTGTAATTTGTTAAATAAAATATTTGATTTGATTTGATTTGAATTCACAATTCTTTATTGCACACAATAATTTAAACTGTTGCATTAAAAGAAAACACTCGAAGACATGAACCATATAATTAAGAACTGCCCCCGCAGAAAATACCATGGCGACCCTGCAGACCTGTTCACTCTTTCTAATGACGGCCCAAAGGGTTAAAAGCCTTGACATAAACTTGTAATTAAATAATATGAAACGACTGTACTTATAATTAAGCCATACGACTAAATAAAAGAAAACACATGTACAAAGGCGAGTTTATCTCTAAAAGAGATCTCTTCCAGCAAACCAGGCGTGAAAGGAAAAATTATATAATGAAAGGGTAGGCAGTGCAAAATAAAAAGTTTAAATAAAATATAAACGAACAAATACTAAATAGAGAAGAACTACTACTATACATACTGATAAACTACATACACTTTACATATAATAAATATATACAAACAATAATTTTTACGAAAGAGAGAGGTAGTGCTCTTTAATATGTTTCTTGAAAGAGAAAAGGGTAGGACTGTCTCTAATAGTGCAAGGAAGTTCGTTCCAACGACGGACCGCTCGCAACCTGAAAGAGTGCTCATTCGCATTGTTACAACAGAACCATATGGTGCAAGAGCAAGTTTACACACTGTAGTGTAAACTTGCACTTGATACAAAAGACATGTCACACGGCTACTCGGCTGTAAAGTGAACGCAAGCATCGCCTTGTCTATGTCGTCACCTTTAAGATAAATACGGCACTTTATTAAAAGCCCGGTCCGTGAAGGACGACACGTCCCGGACGACCTCTGTGGCGTAGCGGTTGTGCATGCATCTGCCTACCATGCGAGAGGTCTCCTGGTTCGAATCCCGGCCGGGGAAAAAAAATAAGCCCCCAGGTCTTGGATATTTATTTACATGTTTGTGATGTCGCTGTTTCTGGTTCCCAATACACAGGGTATCCTAGTGTGGGGCCAGAAGCAATGTATGTGCCTGTATGTAATTTTTTTTTTAAGTTGTATTTTTTGTCTAAATTATTGTAGTTATTTATTTCTTTACTTAAATATTAGGTTAAACGAGGTCTATCTGGGCACAAGATATTCGTGGTTGTGTTGAGTTGGTTGCACCTTGGTTGCACATCCAAAGTTAGACAAGTCTAACTCTAAACGGAATCATCTTTTTCATTAACGCATATATTGCACTAAAGTGATACTTATCAAAAGGTCAACTTTCGGTTAGGCAGGTTGAGGGTTTTAACAAAACTTTATCGAACAAAAGGCATTCTATTAAAAACCGGTCTTTAATGAATGCCCCAGGATTTTGGCTGAGTGTCTGATTCAACGGAACGGCTGCAACATAGTACCGCCAGAACATTCCATTGCACGGAATACTCCAACAAGCACATTCAACTATGCGTGAACTTGTGTGTCCATTCGCTCGTGTTGTGAGGTTTGCTCAAGATCCCTTAAGCTTATGCCCCGATCCTACGCTTGGAAAACCTCTGATACTCCATTCCATAACATTGTTTTTAGGGTTCCGTACCCGAAGGGTGCCAATGCAATGTTTGTCCGTCTGTCACCAGGCTTTATCTCATGAGCCGTGGTAGCTAGACAGTTGAAATTTTCACAAATGATGTATTTCTGTTGCCGCTATAACAAAAAATACCGAAAACAAAAGAAATTTAATATTAAGGGGGGCTCCCATACAACAAAAGTGATGTTTTTGCTCATTTTTGCTCGATATTGATAGTGGTAGCAGGTAGACGCTTAAAATATTCACAATATATTGAGTATATTATTTACTTAAATAATAAATAATTTAATTAAAATTTCCCTCTACATACAGCAAAAGTTTTTTATAGATAATGGTACGGAACTCTTCTTTCGCGAGTCCGACTCGCACTTGGCCGGACCAGTCGTCTGTGGTTGTCCCGCTGCGGGACAAGTCAGGCAAGTGCTTGTGTGTGGAAGGTGTGAGTTGTCCCGCAGCGGGACTAGGAAAATAGGTTCAATTTTGCTTCCGTTGCAGAATTCATGTTAATCCTGTCTCTTTCTAACCTATTCAAATTGTACGAGAAAGAACAGGCTATCTAATGAATGAATTATCATTATTATTATTATTATTATTACAGGCACATACATTGCTTCTGGCCCGAATGGTTTTATACTTTATCGTCAGCGTCACACATTGCACAGTAAAAAGAAATATGAAGAAAAGTAAAAAAAAAACAATGTTATATATAATGGAGTTTAAGCCATCACGTGTGAATAGTGAATACCTGGCGTACAGAGTGTGGCTTGTTGTGCTCCCTAACAACCCCCTAAAATATGATTACACCCTTCTGTTACACCCTGTACATTATATTGCTAGAAACATTGTGCGTACATACAAAGGTATGTCATAACAATTACTAGCTACACAAGCATGTGTTACCGTAACCTAATAGAGTTGCATGCATTGGAGCCTACAGAACAATGCAATACATTGTCTTTAGTATCAAAACCTCAAACAACGATTCACAAAGCGTAGTCATACAAAATTAAATGTTGTCACTGTTCAAAGGGCTCTTGAATTGAGAATTTCAGGAATATTGGAAACGGCTTCAAAGGCAGTGAGTAAATTGCGTACCTAGAACTGTATGCAATCACCATGCAATAGTATTGCCTAATGTAGTTTAAATAATATACATATTACTGCGAAATGGTGTAAATTATAAAGCGATAAAAGGAATGTCGATTCCTGAGTAAAGCGAGCGATAGAAAACAAGCAGTGTCACCCCAAACACTAATTGACTGAGCGAGCGAAGCGAGCGAAGCGTCTCCGTTTCAGGTTTGGGCAAAAATGCTTTCGTATGTCTGTCCGGTTGTTCTCCTCTACAGGTCGCATTTATGAACCGATTCTCGTGAAATTTTGTGAGCAGGTTGGAAAAATAAACAGTTTTTTTTTCACGAGCCAGTTTTTAGATTTTTTTCAAAATGGCGGAGATATGGGGTTTTAAAATGTAAAAAAAATCGCTACAACCCAAACGGCTCGATGGATATTAACAAATGAGGTGTCGTTGGATTCGTAAAGACCATGAGAGTGAAACAGACTATATAATTTTAGTAAAAAGTCAATAGGTTGTATTAAAGATCGTGAAATGTAGTTTACAAAGTTATTGGTGCGGGTACTTTCATACTGAATGTACGTAACCAGGTACATTCATAAGTTTGTATGTGTTATTGAAAGAAAATTATTTGGGTTTTTTTTTATGTGTGTTAGCAGTTCAGCTTTCCCACCGACATACTCGCGAGGTCTACAGCTCACAGAGCCACTAGTAATATTGTGATAACATAAATAAAGATTCCGATATAGGCACGCCCGCCGCGCCGTCTCGTCGCTATAGAGGTGAAAATTCTTAGTCGCAGAATAATGAGCATGTTCATGTCCAAATATAAGTAAAGCTCATATTATAACTGCCAACCGTACTTATAACTAGCTGCTTTAACTGAAACAAACCAATCATCTCTTAAATAGGTAGAATGCAACATAAATAACAAATACATTCACTACGTGCTCGCAGCTCAACTATGAATTGAATTGAAACAATGCAATTCTGCTATGTCCGAACTATTCCTGATTCAATACAAAGATGGCAGTAAAAGAACAGTACCAAGACTAGACTGAAGCTAATTCTGAATAAATCTGCAGATCTGTTAGGCGACTAGTCAACAAACAAAATCCATTCACTAGTATGGAGGTGCAATATACCTCGAATCGGTTGTGAACCGGTAAACGGTCGGGAGTTCGATTCTAATTTTGAATTCAAATTCGTCCGTTCTACCCGTTCGCGTTCCACGCTCGCTCAATGCTGATTGGTAACGGAAACGTACAAAAGATGGGGTGAGATTTTCCGATTTCGTACGATAGTGCGGTATTGTTTATTGCAGTGATAATTCTCAAAGAATTCACTGCGGATTTGTGCTGAAATATTATGCCAAGCTTGTAGAAAGACTAGATTTGAGATATCTATTAGTAAAAATGGCTCTACTAATAAATGTAATGTAAGGGTTTATTATGTAGAGTAAGAGGCCAATCTGTTCTTCAGAGGACTTGAATGAAGATTTTCGAAGCTCAATATGAGCAACATATCAAATAATATTCTCTACTGTACTGTACTCACCGAATTTTGGAAAAGACATTGAAGGAATGAATGATATAATTTGTGTGTTTGTGATCTTGTATTTCTTAATTTTATTCGAATGTTTTTTAATTTAATTTTTATTCTGCATGACAATCAATCTCAATTCAAACAATGTCTTAAATTTAATGTAGTTCAATTGTATAAATATTTAGTTAATTTGGAATGTACGTAATTAGGACATAGTTGCTTCATGTGGAAATGAATAAACGGCTTTATTATTATTATTATATAAGGGTTTATTGTCGTTGTTGAATTTTTCTAACAAAACTATTCAAATTGACGTTTCATGCATTGTTTTGTTATTTATAGAAATAACAAAACAACGCAATTGCTGAAAACAGACGAATAGTCGAAAATTCACAATGAAATTCACGCGAATTTGCGGCCAAAACATTTAAAAGCATCATTGACCCCCAGTTTCTGAGACGCTGATCACAGGTTACGATAGCTAACAAAGCGATTAACTAATTTCAGTCAATCACGTGCCGCGATCAGCCAATCATGTTCCGCCATTTTGAATTAACCTCCGATTAGTTAATCGTGACCTGTGATCAGCGTCTCAGAAACTGGGGGTGAGAGTTGTAAAATTTTGCAGTCGGACATTCACTAGAAGCGTCTCTAAAATTTGTGAGTTGAAGATTCTTCAAGTTAAAGTTCGCTTTCTAATTTAACTTAGTGAAACAGATTCCACTGGTGAACGAACTTGGCGCTAAAACACGCCTTCGCATAAACTTAAAATAAACTTAGACGAGTTTTCGACTACTTCATTTAGGTACTACTTTTGCTGATTTACAATTTAGAAGGCGCCTTCTACACAGTAAGTATGGATATATATAGAAAAAAAAAATATTTTTTTTTATTTTTTCATCCCCTCCTCATATTTCCCATTTTTAACCGACTTCCCAAAGGAGGAGGTTTACAATTCGTCCGGATATTTGTTTGTTTTTTTTTTTTTTTTTTTTTATGTATGTGCCTCGATAGCGCCTAGACGGATGGACCGATTTGGAAATTTTTTTTTTTGTTTGAAAGGGTTTACCTTCCCATTGGTCCCATTGACACCAGGTCAGGATCTGATGATGGGATCCTGGAGAAATCGAGGGAACTCTTCAAATATTATAGGCAGACATATAGTGATTTTTGTGTTTTTCATAATAACTCGTGCAAATGCACATGGTAAGCATAATATTGTGATGCGGAACTGCTGATGAAGACCACATATGGCCACCAGATCTGCTCAATACCAGGTACAAATACAATGCGTGGCTGACGGGCAGGCAACGCAAAGCCTAAACCGGTGGACCTAGAGCCATGAAACTTTGTACAGGGGTTCCTTAGTAGCGTGGTGTAGCACTGATATGAGATTTACTGATAAGAGGTTACAGTTTGTATTAAACTCAATCTAATCAAATAGGGTTTGTGGAAGTCGGTTTTTTCTAAAGTTTACTTTTTGTTTCAATTATTGTGTATTAATTCTGCTTACTGCCTATTTTTAATAACTGATTATTTTTACCCATTTTCATGATAAGGTCACAAAATAAGAGTCCTTAATTGGCCCCTATTTTCAATCACATTTTCAAGTTGATAATGTATATATCGTGCTGTGGACTCAGTTCCCACATAAACAAACAAAGTTACCAAGCTTACCTTACCTTATTCTGTATAAGTAGATGTATATGTATGTTTATGTATTCTACTCTATTTATTTTTTCAAATATGTATTCATATTAAGGTTTATGTAGCATTTTTGTTGTGTAGATATATTATAGTAGATATATGTAGTTTAATCTAGCTTCATTTTATTTATTGTGCACTTGGACTATTCTCTCGGAACAATCTGTCCTATCTTGCCTAGGTTTGCTGGAAGAAATCTCTTTTTAGAGATCTAAAGTGGACAAAATAGTGCCATTGCCACCGCGTATCGAAAAGGATAATATAATCATGAACAAATGATTTATTGGAAGGATCTACTTTGATTCTTCCTACAAGTTTCCACACGGAGAAGAAGATGATTTATTAGCAGCGACAAGACAATAAAGATATTTCAACTACCGTAAAATGGGGTGAATAGATATCCAGGGGGGTCGCATTCTTTATTATGTATGAACCATCCTCAGTAGCCAACCCTATTCACCCCGGGATCTCACCCATCCTATTCCACGGGACCCTATTTACTTTGCAAATGAAAAAATGCAATGCCAACCCACTTTCCAGCTCAACCCAGACGAAAACTGTGAGGTGACGTGAACAGTTTTCAATATCCCGAGACAAGATACAAATTTTACGACAACAGGTATGAAGGCGGAGCGCGATCTCGAATATTTGTTCCGCTGAGAGAAGTCGTAAACTCCGGCTTTCATAAAAGCGAGGATACAGGCTGCGGAGGTTTGGGATAGAGGATCTTTTGAAAGAATGTAAAGGAATTAAAAAAAGTTTTTCGCCCCAGAATAATAATAATATACGACCTCTGTGGCGCAGCGGTTGCGCATCTGCCCACCATGCGAGAGGTCCCGGCTTCGAATCCCGGCTGGGGCAAAAAAAGAACTCACTCTTAGCTGGTTTTGAAATAGCCGTTCCAACTAAAGTTATCGTGATCGTGAGGAGAACCCATTGCTGGTCAATTAGTTATCTAAGTGCCGATCTCTCAATCCACAGATAGCGTTTATCTGTTTGTTAATCTGAGGCTTTTGACATTTCATACGTTCATGAAGTGTCAAATAAAGGTATCTGACTGTTTATTTATCTCTTGAGAGACCGGGCCTACAGCATATAGTAAAAGCACAAAAGATAACTTTTACTTCTCTAAGTGCTAAAGCTCTTTGGCAGAACACATTTTCGCGTCCCCGTAGATTCAATATTCGGGTAAAATCAACAATAAAGCTCAAGTGCTATTTATAACTATAAATTCTGCATGTTCACAGACACAAATCGCTGAACGTAGATACACAGTAAAACATTTTAACACTGTCCTATTAAGTGAACGTAGATTCATAATATTTTCATCATAAATGTTAGTATATAATAAACCCTATCCAATATAACAGTAAACTTGACAGCTAACCTAAAACTTCATAGAATCCACTTTTTAAACACTAGGGATGTTACCAAAACAATCGGAATGAATCGAAATTTGTTCATTCAGTTTAACTAACAGAAGATTTGTCATCGCCATCACTGCTATTAGCACTTAAAGATATTATTATTTCATTTTCAACCATATTTTAGGTAACTGAAGAATCAAGAATAAAATCTTAGACGAAAGAGTGTTTTGATTATTTTCATTAATCGATTTTTATGAGCAATAACCCCTTCTTTTTCTTCTTTTTATTAATGGCGTCCTAACCTCTTTTGAGGTTAATTTTGCCAGTGTCAAGTGGTCAGGTTCTCATTTGAGAACCTGGAAATTATAATGTCTTGAGATGATTTGATGACTATGATGATGATGATGATTTGTCGCTCGTTAACACTACACATGGAGGTCGTGAAGGGCTGTGGGTTCCAAGTAATTCCTTCGGACGTGAGCAACTGCCTCCCCCAATATCCCCTTGCCACGCTAAGATTGACATATGTCAGGTTGGCTGTGTTATATTGGATAGGGTATTATAGTACATAGCCACCACGTTATCTATAGAGAACGGCCAAAGCTGACGCCACTATGAAAACGTCACTTCGGCTGTCAGTTATTGTAGTGTATTTCTCGCTCCTTTCTCCATTCTCTAGGTGGCCACCTACTACTATGACCTCAGAACAATAACTATGACAACTATACTGCGTCTAGGATCACTATGCACCTAAAGGGTGGCGTGACGGTGGCGTGCAAGTCGTTCATTGGTATTGCCAGTAAGAATATTGACGACAAAATGGCTACCCATCAAATTAGTTCGACCTTTCACCGCGCCCATCCTTACCGAAGAGACGCGTCTAAAACTTAAGGTACGTACGTATTGCGATAGTCATTTCATTTCCCAAAAGGGCGTTGTGTTAACCAGTTAGAACTATTTATTTTCTAAAATTCATATTTCTCTGCTGTTTGTCCAAATGCGCTGATGCTATTGACACGTCATTCATAACCTTCTTTCATCTCTCTATTCATACCTCAAAAAAAGTATAACCCATACATATTTTCGCGCTAAAATATATATTTTCTTCTCCAGTGACATCCATCAAATGTCACTGGCAGGTTTTCGTTTTCCACCTGCATTGTCGAAACTCCTTGGTGGGCGTGAAGTTGCTGGCACGTTTTGCGAAATTGATAGACTTTTGAAAATATATCCGCGTCATTCGCGCAAAATACCTGAGCAAAATACCTTCACTGAGCATGATTTATACTTCTTTTGGGTATTATTTATTGATACGGAGCATTGAAGAAAATAAGAGGTACCTACCTAATGTATGTCGTGCTTTATTTAAAGAGAATTTCCAAGCAACAGAGATATGTAAAAATAAATAAATAATTATGATGGTCGTGAAACTAAGAGAAAGCTTTTAATAACCCGACTGCATTTTCTTTCAATAACACATACAAACTTATGAATGTACCTGGTTAAGTACATGGAGTATGAAAGTAGCCGCACCAATAACTTTGTAAACTACATTTTCTTGTCATCCGTCGAGCCGTTTGGGTTGTAGCGATTTTTTTACATTTTAAAACCCCATATCTCCGCAATTTAAAAAAACAAAAACTGAATCGATTAAAAAAATATACTTATATCAAACCTGCTCACAAAATTTTACAAGAATTGGAGAACAACTGGAGAGACAGAAATACGACAGCATTTTTGCTCAATCCTGAAACGGAGACGCTTCGCTCGCTCGGTCAATAAACTAAAGCCAAGGGCACTTTCATTTTTTTCCGGCCGCAGCACATTTTATTGTAACACCAAAAAGCACACGGAAGAAACCAAAATATATATATTTACAATACAACTACATAAAAACATTTGCACTAAACTTGTCCTGTTGTTTCCTACTGCATTACTAACAGGATATTATGGCGTTTGAGGCTGTGAGAGGGGTCGACAGTGGAATCTAATCCCCAAACGGAACCCTTTGTTAACTGGGCACTTTGAAAACCATCTAAGTGACATGCCGCTCTTGTTATACATAGAACAACCAGAAACTGTTGGTAAGAAAATTAAAGATCAGTGAAAAAGTTAAGGAAGTTTTCGGACGACCACATTAAAGACATGGTAAGGACTTGTAAGTCTCTCTCTCGACATCGAGAGAGAGATCGAGAGCGTATAGATAGATACAAGGTTAGTCGATAGTAGCAAAGACTAGGAGATTCGAAAAAAAAACCAGAACAGATGAGTGAATAAGATACAAATTGTGTCAATAGCTACTTATACTTATTAGCTGACAACAAAGTTCTAATACTTGGATACGAAAACACACAGTTAAAACATTGCCCATCTTTAGCTGCAGTAGGTGAAAATAAGATTTAATCGATATACCTAATGGCAATTCCTTTTCTGATATAGCTCTACCAAATAAAGGTAGAACATAATTATCACAAGTTTCACAAGACTTTGAATAAAAAGCTGTAAGTATTCCTGCCTTCGTGATAGAATCTTCATAATGACTTCGTCTTTTCCTACTAACAATCCCAAGAATGCAAAGTAAATACCACTGACTTCTTTACTCCGCTATCCCAACTTATTAAAGCCACAATTACCACACTTTCTTGAACAATGCTGAGGGCTTGGTATTACCCGGCTAATTAAAATCGTGAGTAACACAAATAGGCTACGCTTACGTTTCATCAGCCTATTATTATATCCGTTTTATATCTGCGATGGTAAGCCGGTCATAACCGCACCCGTGAAAAGACCAATTACGGTTTGTGCTGGCAACTTTATTGTTGTGCTAAAGCCTTTTAAGACCATCGAAAAAGAAAAATATTATAATTTTTCTTCTCGAGCGTTTGCTGCTTTGTTTGGAAATGAAAAGGTTCTTCCAAAGTAAATACTGCGGCTTGGTGGTTGCGTTGAGTTGTATCTTACAACAAAGATATAACAGAATAAATTTAGTTGCTCCTACCACCTAAATAATGTAAAGGACCTATTTCTTCTTATTCTTCAGAATGTCTTTGTCCGCTGCTGGAACTGTTTTATTAATTTTACACGAAATAATATTAAAATAATGAAAACACTAACCTAATTTCCTTTGTCGCTCGCGAGTTGTACAGCTCTCAAAGTCACTAGTTCATATTTTGCAAATTAAGAATAAGAGAGTATACCTAAGAGAATTTTTCATATACCTATAAAAGAACATTTCGCAATATCTGCCATAGTGGCTGTCATTTGCATTAGGTATAATATCTGGCTGAAATAATGGACCTTGCCTCCCCGTTTGGGAAAATTATTCGCAAAACCAAACGGTCGTCACCCACCATTTTCCATTGCAAAGAGAATACTCCAAAAAGTAAACTTGATAAATTAAGAAGTGAGCCTACGGAACTGAGCTCAATAATCCCTCGTACCTACTTATTTACATACATTTGTCGTACTAGCATACTGGCAGAGTCGTCTATGAATATTGAACAGCTTCAATATCAATAGTCAATGGGGTAAGTCCTTCGTTACGTTGTGATTTCCATACATTTCCTTCACATTAGAAGACAATCCTTGTGTATATGATAGTTCTTTGAGTATAGCATACATTGCATACTTAGGCACAACTATGAATCTGCCACTCCGTATGGAACAAAATGTGATGCTTTATGTTTTTAAGAAGCCTTATTTTATAGAGAGGCAAAAAAGAAGACAGTACGTTATACGGACGTTCTAACGGTGGTGATGGAAAACATCGTAAAACCTTCATTACCGCGGCGATGGGCTAGCCCCCTGTCACGCAAAATTGAGTATGAAACACTGGCTAAAAGTGGACACAGTTGTGCCTCTGTCATCCCGCATGGGAAAAGGCCTGACGCTATGTTGTGTTAAAAAAAGAACATAAAATGACCCATTTTCCCAAGGGAGTACCAGAGACTCAGTTAATCGCACGTTTGTACTGAGCCTCTGATCACTGATGACTAGATCACTAGATCACTATGAAAAGACTGCAGTTATTTAATAGTGATCTAGGAAAGCGCTTGCTTCTCATCGATGGCGATGCAGGTTCCGATCCCGGTGCTGCTGACCACGTACCAATGAGATAAATAATTAATTCTATGAGGTTATTCTATCCCCACATAGCTAGTAGATCTGAAGATGTCTGGAAAATTATTCTGAACAATTTTCACATGGAAACCGATTCTTTCAGAGCAATATTTTTTTTACTTCTTCATAAAATTCAGCTGACCCACCCTACGTGTATGGAGGAGGGCAAATAATGTTGCTCTGATCAAATCGGTTTCACAGCTAACGTTAGAATAATGTCCCTGACCCTGATAACCAACTATTTCTGTGCATTATTCGAAAGAGAGGATTTGGAAACACCATCGACACGACATTATACACCGTTAACAAAAAAGTCACGTAAAATAACAAACCAAGTAGGTATGTTATATCCGGAGAACCAAGGACCGAATCATTTAGCTATATCTGTTGATACCGATTGGACCTACCGCTATTTGAATGTGTACCAAAATCTAACCCTTCTGAAATCCGACCCTTTAGTAGCAACCGAAAAAAGGACAGGCATTTGAAAATTGACATTATGCACCTGCGCCAAGTCAACGGAACGGCGAGTGTCTACCTTTTTGGAGTCAAATGGCTACCTATAACATCAACTTAGGATAAATAATCCTTGTAGACCATAGGTCCTAAGTTCCTAACAGAGACTATATATCCAATTTACTGCGCCTGCGGGGGAATGCGGCTCGCCAAACGTTTGTTGCATTCAACAAACGTTCGCATAAGCAACCTATGAACGATGACGGGCCGCCAGACAGTTTCGCAGCGGCTGACCAATCACAGCTCTCTTACCTCGTCCCCCGCAGCCCCTAAATTGGTGAGTTGTGTTTCAAAGGAAAATGTATCTATGCGCTCTCCACTGGATAAGTGCTCCCTGGCTCCTAAGGACGGTTGCTGGGCGACTGTGTGATATTTTCACGAAATGATCAGGAACAACCAATATTTTATATCGGTTAGATTAAGCTACTGACAAGCGGTAGTAAAACATTTCGGTACCGAAACAAACAGGTAGCGTAAATACAAAGGCTAGGCGTCCAACCTTCTTATTTTGGTACCGATATGTTTCGGTAATTCAGTCCCTACGAGAACATGCCATAGACTCGAATTGGCTGTTCTCTCAAGCCGAAAGCTCAATACGATAAGGCATTTCATGCGCTTTAACCCGCGCAATGGCCCGTAATGCGTGAGAGATACCCCTTGTTCGTTTCGTGACGCGTTTTGAATAACGTTGTTAACTGCCATAGTTGAATGCTAAGTGTAGATTGGTAGCAAACTAGCAAATCGCTGTAAATTATTGAACTTGAGGCTCTATTTCCAATTATAATACATGACATTTCACTATACACCCCCACAGAATGGTATGACATGACTTCGTAGGACTCCCTATAGAATATGACTTCACGAGCACTAAAATAATAATTATCAAGGGGCTTTCGACAAGATACGATTAAGATTGATGAGTATTGGATAACTGGCTTCCCCCTAAGTCGAGCCATTGTCATTCTCCTAGCCGAAAAGGGAAAAATATTGACATTAAAATTAGTTTGACAGTGGGTACCAACGTCAAAAATTAGACATTCATTGACGTCTTGGTACCCACTGTCAAAATAATTTTAATGTCATTTTTTTATAATTTTAATGTCAATATTGTTCCGAGGACTCTTTTGTCCTTACGCTACAGTGGGTGAAGTCTCTGCCACCCCGTATGGGGAAAGGCTATACTTATATCAGGGAGAACTTATCCAGTGATGGAGAGCGCATAGATACATTTTCCTTTGAAACACAACTCGCCAATTCACGGGCAGCGGGGGACGAGGTAAGGGAGCTGTGATTGGTCAGCCGCTGCGAAACTGTCTGGCGGCCCGGCATCGTACGTGGGTTTCATACGTCGAAGACAACTTATGTTTGGCGAGCCGCAATCCCGCGCAGGCGCAGTCAATTGGATATTATATAGTCTCTGACTTATATGATTAAGATTGAGGCTCCACCACGCTGTCTCAATATGGGTTGAGGAACGATGTCGGGACTGACGACCCTACTATACGATCTGTAATCAGCATTACTTAAAAAAACTTAACTAAATAAATAATATGAATATGAACTACTAGCTCATCTAATGGACCATCATCGGTTTTGATACGTCCTAAATCCGTCGAAAACGATTTTGATTCATATTTATTTCGATCGAAAACGGATCGATATATCTCGGTTGGTCGTAAGGCGATGGTCGTGAGAATAGCTTTTCTTGTTTTTGATGGAGATTTCGGTATCTCAAAATCGATATTTTGAACATGGACATGATCTCGCTAGCGCGAGAATTTCCCCAAAGATCTTTTGTACTGAATTTTCATATGTATAGACTTTATTACGAAGTGGGTAGGTTTAAAATCGCGGGCCATGGGCTTTTGGGTAAGCGAGCTAGTAAGAATAAAATAAACGTTCAAGTGCGAGTAGGACTCGCGGACTAACGGTTCCGATCACACTTGGAGAGCGTAACACGTCTTATTAGGTTTCTAGTTTTCCACATAAAAAAAACTAAAGTATAATATCATCCATGTAAACCAAATTGAATATTTTTTAGACACATAGCAGTTTTCAGATTTTTCCTGTACTATAAGACCTTGCTTTGTGCCAAATTTCATGATTGTAGGCCTAAAAAATCGCTTATTTCAATAATCGCTTACATTTTTAGAAGTAGGTGTAAAGATGAATGTTGTAACTTCAACCCAATACAAATAAATCAGAATCTGTGGGTGGTATTTTTTCGAAATATGCACATGCGAAAGTGCTCAGAGTCAACATAGTATCACAGGAAGACGCTGTGATGCTGGTTTCCTTTTAAACCCTATAAAATAATCCCTATTTACAGAGCGTCTACGAGGAAAATTGATAAATTCTTCCAATATCGCTACAGTGTGTCGGCAAAGCAAGACATTTCAGTGATGAATGGATGCTAAGCTGCTGCTGCTATCTGATGCAATGGGAAATTGATACAAAATACAAAAATATTGGAGAAGCAATTTCGCTCCGTATAATAAATTTATTGGTTCCTCTAACGGGCGGTGAGATGCCAGGGAATAAGTTTTAGGGAGGCTAATTTATTGCGACTCGGCGGTGGTTGGATGCGATTAGTTTTAGTTGGAAATGCAAAGCCATCATTTAAAGTATCAAAGAGAAATTAAATTAACGTCCGTGGCCTACAGTCTATTCGTGATAAGAATGCAGTGAAATTTAAATTTAAATCTGTTAACACACACTCACAGGACAGGACACAACCTTCGCGTTCGATAGTTTGTCTTCAACTGGTCACTGTGAACTTGGCTTGATAATTGGAAACATTTCATTGGTTACGGGGAGTGGCTAGGCCGCCGGACAGTGATGACTTTACTGCATTCTTATCACGAATAGACTATAGTGGTATAAGCACATCGGATGAGAAAGAGTACTAACTAACATTTGACCACGACAGTTACTGGAGAAGCCCTAATATGGCAGCTTGATAACTCTGACAGAGCACTGAGCCATCATGTTGGAATATGGCTCACCTCTCTCGTATCCGGGGTATACGCTCATGCTCCTTGGTAGGGAGATTGATGTGTTGCATTTATTTATTTATAAAGATTAGGAGAGTAGTATAGTCCTTTATGTTGTGTATTCACATCAGGTCTGTATACATATTCATGAGCTCGGGAATCAAAGGCTGGCCTATTGTCCCTGCGGGAATTTTATACCCGTTAGCTCTTGTCACAGATTCATGAGTCGGTGGAGATGTGACGTCCAGTAAAGTTGTAGGCTTAGTATTATACTCCAAGAAGCTCTTTCCCTGAGACTCTTGTGAGATGAAGACAGACAGACAGAAGACATCCGATCCCAAGACTCCAAAGTTTAAATTCTAATACGTAGTACAAAGAGTTTATTGATCTGAGGATACTTATATCGACAGCAAAGAAAACGCCGATTGTGTTTTTGTCTTTAAATTTCCTGTGTCAAGTAATATTTAAAAGATCACTATTTGGTCAAGTTATCTACCGAGTGATGTTAGTACTAAGGGTGGACGTAAAGGACCATAAAATCCAAGTAAAGTTTAACACTTTGTGAGTACGACAAACTAGCAATCCGTTTTACCATAAAACGTACTGAGCCATACTAACGCGACGGAATTTGCCTCCAATTGCGTCATATCCGCTTCCCCCCGCCCTATTTGGTCTTTGATCCAAACACAAAAAAATGCAACACAAAAAACAAGACAAATTGCGCTATTTGTTCGCGATTGTGCTTGTGATACTGTTGGCTGGGTTAGACCAAATGAACAATGGCTGGTCGGGTAGACGTGAGGTATTAGACTGCGATGCGAGTTTGGATCACGATCAAAGTACTGCGGTACATTTAACTAAAATACTGTAAAGAATGCCACGCGAAAAACATGAAAGCTTGACTGGTTGGAGTCAGTTAAACCGATAGCAAAAGGCGCCCATATTTATAAAGTTATTCCAGCAGTTTGAGATACATTAAACTAAATAATTAAACATAAAAACACTAAATAATAGTGTAGTGATCTTTCAGCTTTTAATGAGTGGTTCAGCGGAAATAATCTCCACATAAACCCTAGCAAAACAAATGTCATGGTTTTCAAAAGCACCGCCAGAAATGATGATACTCTCGAGATTAAAGTTAATGACAGTACAATCGAACAAGTAAATGTAGTCAAATTTCTAGGGGTCCATGTAGACTGTTTTCTTAACTGGCTGCAACAGAAAGCACTATTCGTTCATCGTGTTATGCCTTGAGAAGTTTAAGAGATGAACTAAGCTTAGACCAACTAAAAGCTGTTTACTTTGCATTAGTTGAATCTAAATTACGGTATAGCATCATGTTTTGGGGTCATAGCTACGAATATAATATTAAAAAAGCGTTCGTATGCCAGAAGCGAGCGATACGCACAATGGTAAGAATACCACAGTGGGAAACATGCAAAGAGCACTTTGTTAAATTAGGTTTACTTACAGTACCGTGTCTCTATATTCGTTTTTCGTAATATTATATAATCTAATAGTTATTTTTTACCTAAAACGAGTTATTCCAGGACTTACCAGGCGCCATAAGTTAAGAACTAAAACTAGATTAATATTTCGAGATTACGAGCCGTTTGTTTAGTTAGTTTTAATTTTGAGGTTTATGTTTGCTGTATGTAAGTTAGTAAGTAAAGCTCCATATGCCAACTATACATCAAACGAGAGTCAACACTATTGTGTGGATTTGCTTTCGAGGTAACAGCACTCAATTATTCTCTGAATAAATTTCAGAGAATATTGTGGTCTCGCTGTCGAAGTACTTGCAGTCTACTTAATTCTTGAATAATTGTTGTCTCACAGACTAATGTTAGTAAACTAAGCAGATCATTGTTCAGAAGATCAAAAATAAATTGGAGTTACTTTACTTTATTAATTTATACTTTATTGCACAAAAACAGAATACAGACACTTAATAATGAAAAAAACATGTACAAAGGCGAGCTTATCTCTAATAAGAGATCTATTCCAGCAAACCAGGATTAATTAACAAAAGATAGACCTACATATGTGCACAACGATAAATATGCGAGTTCTGCTCGCATGCAGCATAGTTCTGGAGTTCGTGATACTTTTTAAGAACAACTATGAGTTGGTAGCAAAGCAAGTTTTCTTAAATCAGTTTGTTTTTATACATGCGGGTTTTCTCACGTTCTCAATCTAAACTAGGATCTAAGGGCGACTTGAATGCTAATTTAGCAATGTTTGCTAATCAGCAGTTGCCAAGGTACCGAGAGTCTTTTTCTGATTACGTCTAATGATATATTTATCAAACTGGGGCGACGACGGAGCAAAATTATATTTTTATAATTTATTGGTCAAGTGAGAGACTCTCACACGAGTCCGCACCATATAAAAACGCTGAATATAGGTGTAGATATCGTATATCGAATGCGCGAGAATCATGCCACTGTCCTGCGGGTCGATTCTCGCGCCTTCGATATATGGATATCGTGACCAATATTGACAGATTCCCATAGAAAATCACTGAATATAGGTGTAGATATCGTATATCGAATGCACGAGAATCATGCCCTGTCCTGGACCACGGACCATTGAGATAAGTAATTTATCGGTGTCGGTCGGTGCATCATACGGACATTCCAAAGGCGACGGAAAAAAAATATTAGTATTTTTTTATCTCCATAGAGATGGAGATGGGCTTAACCCTTATGTACTAGGTCGTCCATCTAAAATCCTCCGAGATAAAGTCCGAAACCAATGAAAAAACAAATCAAACGAACTGGGTCTTTTCGTCCGTTGGACGAGCTAGTAGCTACTAAATATTCAATCAAATTGTGCTTCTGCCATCACGTATGGGAAAAGGCGTGAGGCTGTGTTGTTTTGTTGATACATCACTTGAGGATTGAACCAGCTTCCACTACGTCACAGGTAGCTGGTATAACCACTAGGCCACGCTGGCTTTAGAAATAATACGGCCAAAAATATCTGTCTTTACCTTTCTTTTTAACCGACTTCCCAAAGGAGGAGGTTTACAATTCGTCCGGATGTTTTTTTTTATGTCTGTACCCCGATAGCGCCTAAACGGATGGACCGATTTGGAATTTTTTTTTTTTTTTTGAAAGGGTTTACCTTCCCATTGGTCCCATTGACACCAGGTCAGGATCTGATGATGGGATCCTGAAGAAATCGAGGGAACTCCTCAAATATTATAGGCAGACCTATAGTGATTTTTGTGATTTTCATAATAACTCGTGCAAATGCACATGGTAAGCATAATATTGTGATGCGGAACTGCAAATGTAAGGTTTGTGGAAGTCGGTTTTTCCTAAAGTTTACTTTTTGTTTCAATTATTACACTGCGCATTTTGTTCTCGTATCCGACGAAATGGTACCATTTGCACCGCGACGATACGAAGCTGTAAGCCCGTTCATTTTCATATCCCAAATCCAAGATGCCAGGGTGGGGAAGACGCCACGTAAACATAATAATGTTATTTGATATTTGCGATAAAATCACTAAACATGCCTCAACTCCAATATGTCTCTTTATGAGAACATGGAATCTCAGATTTCCCTACCTTGGTAGATAAAACCGCGCTATTCTGAACCTTAATTTATCACAACAGAAGGCTCTTACAGACGAGATTCGCAAAGCGAAAACCGGATATTAGGTGGGTTACAGGCAAAGTTTGTAAATAGGATGTCGCAATATGTGCCCTGTTTCTAGGATAAGATAACATTTGGGCTAGATTGCTTTTAGGTCGTATTGAAATTGGTGTACGTGCTTAACATTAGTTGGGGTATTTATATCCATGGATATTAAAGTATATTTTAAATAAATTATATTTCCAGTAATTTACGTTAATCCTGACTTGCACCACATAAACAGGTCAACATTTTCAAAACAAAAACCTTATCGAGTCCCTTTACCACAAAAGTTTAGACACCAATTTATTAAAAAAATCATAGAGATCATTTTTTATTAATAATTGCAATAATTTTTGTTTAAAATAGTTAAAACCGCGGTTAGGGACATATTTCGAGGAAAAAAGGGGGAAAGGGGGGAGGAGCCAAAATTCGGCTTGGCAACATTCAGAATCGAATTCAGCAGGCTTTTTTACTTCGGAAAAGTCACGTTGCCAAAATGGTTCATGAAATGCCGTTGAACTTGAAAATGTAAATATGGGAGGGGAAGGTTTCCTCAAGACGTTTTCCATCACCGTTAGAGTGTCCGTATAACGTACTTAATATAAATGACTTATCTCATTGGTACATGGTCAACATGGGGATTTGAACCTGCACCTCCTTCGTGAGAGGCAAGCATGAAACCCACTATACAGGGTGTAACAGAAAGGTGTAGTCATATTTTAGGGGGTTGTTAGGGACATCATTCCGAGCAACTTTCACTATGAAACTGATTTGATCAGAGCAACTTTAATTTTCATTTCTCTGTACAAATCAGCTGGCCGCCCCGACCCAACGTATGGAGCAATGAAAAATAAAGTTGCTCTGATCAAATCGGTTTCATAGTGCTCAGAATGGTCTCCATAATAACCCTAAAATATGACAACACCCTTCTGTTACACCCTGTAGACTACTACGGAGCTCTTAAAAATTTGAAATTTTAGCATACATCAGAAACAAACTACAATCCAGCGAGCAGGTGACGCAGATACCTGCTAGCCATGTTGCTATGTGTGCTAAATGTTTACTGGTTATTTTAAATTCAAAGGTCTGTACCAACAAGCATAGCCACACATGTATTATTTATTTATTTATTTACGACCCGAGTTATTTATTTATTTACGATTCGGTTTCCCATTAATGAACTGTGTTCTAATAAATCTTCTTCTTCTCGATATGGTTGCTCACCACTACTACTGGTGGTTGGTGGTCAGTTCTAATAATGGTTGTTTCCTGAGTTTGACCACCCCGAATCGAAATATTAATTTTACCGTATTAATAAAAGTGACAATCCAATTAAAACTGGCTTTGTGCATCCACCTGAACATGTCACATCCAAACGTTACAAGTTAACACACTTACAATTTAATCGCCAACACAGCTCAGACAGCTTAGACTAAAGACTGCGAGTTAGGACTTTAATCTTTCAGTAGAACTCAAAGACTCAGAACAACGGAGTCCCTTCGGAGCTCCGATTATGCTAGCAAAATGGTGACGCAATGCCAGTGACATGACAATGGCAGTCCAATTCAGACATTGGACTGCATTTTTAGGGTTCCGTACCCGAAGGGGGCCAAACGGGACCCTATTACTGAGACTTCGCTGTCCGTCTGTCTGTCTGTCTGTCACCAGTCCTCATGAACCGTGGTAGCTAGACAGTTCAAATTTTCACAGATGATGTATTTCTGTTGCCGCTATAACAACAAATACAAAAAAAAATAAAAGGAATTTCATATTAAGGGGGGCTCCCATACAACTATTGTGTTTTTTTTTTGCGGTTTTTTATAGATAATAGTACGGAACCCTTCGTGCGTGAGTCCGACTCGTTATTTTTATTTATAACCCTTTGTTTTTTTTAAAGGGATATAAACGTATATTTTTTCTGTCAAAGACAGATGATACTTTTCATCACTAATTCGACTGAACATCTTATGTTTCTATTAACCATTATTTGATGAATATTTAATTTGAATGAATGATAATAATTTTAATCTTAATAAACACCGACATTAGAGTAGTCAATGTAATGTCATTGTCATATCACTGAGTCGTCATTGCTAGCGGGGTTCGGGCCACCAGTGTGTGGACTGGAATCACTTGGGTAATACTTGTGATACTCAGCATTTAAGTTGCTCCTCCAAGTTTGCAATTCTGTGTAAAGCACTCAACCTAGAGTTGAAGAGGTAGCCCTATTCAGCGAACTATTGACTTAACTATTTAATAAATACGTACTGAATGAGCATGAAGTAAAGGAAAACTAGATAAAAAATCGACGACTAGACCGAATAATTAGGGTAGTTTTGAAAATTGGTAGAGCTATTCTTTGAGGTGTCCAGATGAACATCTGTCACATAGAGCTATCGAGAATACTTGAGACGGACACTTTTTTAACCGACTTCCCAAAGGAGGAGGTTTACAATTCGTCCGGATGTTTTTTTATGTATGTGCCCCGATGGCGCCTAAACGGATGGACCGATTTGAAAAATTATTTTTTTGTTTGAAAGGGTTTACCTTTCCATTGGTCCCATTGACACCAGGTCAGGATCTGATGATGGGATCCTGGAGAAATCGAGGGAACTCTTCAAATATTATAGGCAGACTCGTGCAAATGCACATGGTAAGCATAATATTGTGATGCGGAACTGCTGATGAAGACCACATATGGCCACCAGATCTGCTCAATACTAGGTACAAATACAATGCGTGGCTGACGGGCAGGCAACGCATAGCCTAAACTGGTGGACCTAGAGCCATGAAACTTGGTACAGGGGTTCCTTAGTAGCCTGGGGAAGCACTGATATGGGATTTGACAAAATTAATTCCCCAGGGGGGGGGATAAGAGGTTACAGTTTGTATTAAACTCAATCTAATCAAATAGGGTTTGTGGAAGTCGGTTTTTTCTAAAGTTTACTTTTTGTTTCAATTTTTTTATATTAAAATTCGTTTATTTCTTTAACACACACCATTTCAATTAAATAAGTGGAGTCCTGCTTTTAAGTAAAAAAAAACTGTGCCAGGAGAACCCGCTCTTCCGTTAATGCATTAAAATTTAGTGCGTAGTACTATTATCTCTTCTGTGGCGTAACATAAAAATTAGGTACCTAAAAATACTGTAAGTACCTACCTACTATATAAATCAAATTTAATTTTCATTCATAATTAATTAACCTATTGGCATATACATTAGCTTTCATATCATGGTCCCTTAATGTGCTTCATTCCGCTATTTATCACATTTTTAAAAGGCTACAATTAAAATGTTCACCAAAATATTTTTTGTCCTTAAGACTACCAAGTATATGAAGTCCATATAAACTAAATGCACTTTATACCAATGTGCCTTCAAACAATTATTTTAGTTCCAAAATAAACATACTAATCAGAATAATTACACATTTTAATGTGATGTAATGTAATTCATGAAACACAATTTGGTGAACATTTATCAATTCTGGCAGTCATTTCGTATTTATTGGTAGTAATATAGGTGCGTTTTTGGTAATCGTATAAACACGAGCCTTTTTAAAATACTAATAAGACCTAATAATATAACAGGGCCATGTATCCAATATTCTCTATTGGGTGATCTCTTGGTGAACGTGGAATAAGCCTGATACAGAGCACCCGGGATATTTCCGGACTTTCAGCCCATCGCCTGATTGCCCACTTTAACGGTCACGCGTGCATATTGAATGCGCTATTTCATGTAGCAGGCAGGTAAGACGATCGTAAATATTGACGATAAAAATGTGCTTAATTTCCTGAAGGGAATCCGGGTTTATGGTCAGTATTCAGTAATGTACGTATGAAAATGTGTTGGCTTTTTCCGGTTTCTCGTTAAGGATGTAGATCTATTGACAATAATATCTATTGATAACAATCTTATTTCTCTTCCTCTCTCTTCCTATTAGACACAATACGAAACATAATATTTAGAAACAACTGCTCCAATGCCTGTTTTTGGGTAACTTGAGTTTTACAAGATGCTTTAATGGCATAATGTGACTTCAGGTGCAGAGAAGGTACAAAATTTCCTAAACAACTCTTCATTTTCATAGTGATGGATCGTTCGTTTGTGAGCGCGCTAGTTTTCGTATAAAATTTAAACACATGTCACTAACTTATCAAAGCGGCTCGGAGTTTCCCCGTGATGCCGCCCAGTGCATTGAATTACTAAACTAAAATTGTTTTAGGATGTTTTAGCCTACTAAATACGCAAACTATGGGTACTCAAGAAAACAAGCTGCAGGGTTCGAAAGCATGTTTCGACCGATCGAACTACAAGCGTTATTCAAAAGTAGCCATCTCGATCTCCACTAATAAATATATATCGTAATCAAAAAGATCATCAGGGATATAAAATAAACTCTTGCCATAAAATCACTTTGAACAGAGCAACTTGTTTTTTTTCACGTAATAGTAATAGATTGTCGGAACACGTACAAAGTATCAAAAAATTGCTTTGATCAAGTCGCTTTTATAGGTTTCGTTCTTCAGAATATTGTCTCTTACCACAGATACTATAATATTATACTAATACTCCTACCAACCTTAGGGTTAGCGCAACGCTCAGAGGAATTTGACATCATTTTAATTGCGACTGCAACTTTGTCTATTATTCTGTAAGCGTATAAGTCCAGTGTGGTATTTCCAATAATCGTCAAAAGGATTACTTGTTCAGCTGTCTTGGCGTCACAAGTCGATCGACAATCCAATTTGGATTAATGATTCGGCAGCCCGGCTTACCACGTCAGTATTACCGACGTTTGCGTTGGATTTAAAACAACGGATGAAACCGATATTGATTATTCGGATACCGGATTAACGGATTTGTTGCGGTGTGTCATTTAGCCGTCACGAGGTGTTGAGATTATTATTGTTTTAATGGAGGCTTTGGCACAGGACAGCTTATGCAATCCCCTAGGTTGTAAAAGTTTTTTGTCGTCATCATCATCACTGATCCGGTCTATATAAATATAAATCTACGACTAAACCACAGAAGAGATAATATGACTAAACGTAGTCCATAAACTAAGCTACCACCTGCAGATTTTTTATAAGAATTGGAAAAATCAATCAATCATGTTTCAATGTCCAGAGTTGCTGCTGTCGATGCCCCCCGTCACGCAAATTGAAATATTGAATAACTGTCTTTAAACGTGCGTCTGCCACCCTGAATGGGAAAAGACATTGAATATAACACAGATTCCGTAGGCTCGTTTTCGTATTTATAGATGACATTCGAATCCCGAGAAGGAAGAAATTGTGGATTAAATCGTATTTTTTTATTTATAAACTTGGTTGATTACTGTTACGTACTGTTACATAATTCGGTATCTCTGGCCGCGGTCGGTGACTTCAATTCTATAGGATACGAGCCACAATTTATTTAGTACGAGTTTAAATTAGCTTTCCGTTTGATTACAGCCCGGCTCCACTCCCCAGAGATAAACTTGACGGAATGGTAAGAGCAAAATTATTTTGCTAAATTAAGTAGGTAGAGACGTTCGTGCCGTTAATTTCAGAAGGTAGTGGATTTGGACGAATCATCATGACAATCGATCTCTCTCTTTTTCAAGTAAACGTATGTTTAAAGTTTACATGTTTACATAATTATCACTCTATTGAAATTGATTGAATCTATATTTTCCCGTTCTAATTTGTTTCATGGATAAATTATTAATTGTTTTGTTATTTTAATTGTGAGACGCCCCAAAAATCAGTTTAAATAGCTCCTAAATATTACCAGAACTTTCTGTTAGACACCCTCGTAACCCGTGTTTTATCCACAGCTTTGTAGAGGTCTCAATCTTGTAACTGAATAATATTTCCAGGACCCTGGCCTCTTTTTGCGAGTACTCAAACACCGTGCATCAGCATTCCAGTCACACTCTACGATCGGACGACGGAGGACTCACAATGTCGCCCATTATTTTATACAAATTGAAATGTCACTAGGGTGATTTGCCTATAACACCTAACAGGGGACCCTTTGCGGCCCGCACCAAGACTTTATAGAGGAAGGAATGAAGGTATCGGGCATGAATTTGAAAGGGCAAGTAAGTTGGTGTTCTGTAGCTTGCCTTACAATCTATAAAATGGCTTTCTGCCGTGTTGGGAGTTATTGTTAGGTATTGATTTTGACTAAATACGCCTAGCTAATTTTGGGGGTTGGCTTTTTGTATTGATATTCATCAAGCTAACAAATTGTTATGCTTACTTAAAGTCAGGGTAAAGCTATAGTTACACATGCTCATAAAACGCCATGCTTATTAGCAAGCTTACAACTTTTTTTTTTTTCTTTATTATCCATGTTACAAAATGAAATTTTTAAAACTAAGTTTACGGAGCAATCACGGAAACCTATTTGGTTTATGCGTGATCTCTGTCGCTCGTTCCAGGGTAATGAACCATCTGCCACATGTTTTGTTGACCTGTCTCAATGAAGCACAGCAGATACATACATACTAGCATGCTCTTCAATTTTATTATTGCTTTTGTTTAGCATGCTCTTTTTGCAATATCCTAAATAAGCATGCTCAAAGCAAACAATTGGACCACACATGCTTTTTGGCGCGGGCTGAGTCGGTATTTGACATTCTAGCAAGTTCTCTAACTTTTCTGCCCGTGAGTGTTCCACTGCAAGCACACCAAACATGGAAAACCAAGTGGCCCTTTCTACAGAATTGAATAAAATAATCCTTTTGCTTGATACAACGTGCGAACGACTGACTAAAGCATGCTCAATAAGCAAACCTGTGACGAGTGACGACGACGAGTGAAATCGGTCAAGTGCGGGTCGGAATCGCACACGAAGGGTACTCGTACACGTACAACAAAACTTAATTACTCAAAACAATAAAACAAAATAAAAAGAACGTTATGGGTTGACGCGAAATATACCATCATATTTAAAAGCGTGGGTGTATCAAAACAAGTCTCTTGTATGGGGACCACCTTTAATTTATAATATCTCTCGTCTTTCAGTATTTGTTGTTGTTGCGGCAACAGATATACACATTCTGTGAAAATTTCAACTTTCTAGCTATTACGGATCGTACTCTAGGACCTGCTGACAGACGGACGGACGGACGGACAGACGGACAGCGAAGTCTCAGTAATAGGGTACCGTTTGGCACCCTTCGGGTACGGAACCCCAAAAACAACGTGTTGTTTCTGTTCCGGGGGTGCGCCAGTCATCATCACAGAACTTTCATTCCTCATTGGTCATTATAAGCTTAGGTATAGGTTAGGTTAGGTTAGGTTAGGTTAGGTTAGGTTAGGTTAGGTTAGGTTAGGTTAGGTTAGGTTAGGTTAGGTTAGGTTAGGTTAGGTTAGGTTAGGTTAGGTTCCACCTCTATAAAATAATCCTCAATCCTTGGCGCTGAGGCACGTGGCGTCAAGGTGCTCGTAAGAGCGGCTGGGGAGTTCATCAGTCACTAGCGACCACCCTGGGATACCGCCCGACCTTCCAGGGTCATGCCACTGGATATCCAATGGTATGAGGGTTATCTGGGTGGGTACAGGGATTGCCGCCCAGACGGACTTTGTTTCCCCCACCGTTCTGCTGAAACCAGGGCGGTGCAATATAAAAAAAAAACAATAAGTTCCAAGAAAAAGTATCTACCCCAGGAGGGTACCGGCGGTGAAATACCCAATGGAGAATCCCTCCGATCATTGCGATCTGGCATGCTTCGGCGCCAACCACCACTATTGGCCTCGACCCACCATTTTAGCAGTCTGCGCGGTGAAAACGCGCCTACCCCAAGAGCTATAGCTCTCATAAATGAACTGGTCAGGGTGGGTCAGCTGGACATATTCTTTGATACTATCCCAAAGTTAAAAAACGATAATTACTGTAAGCCTTATTGTAAACTATTAAATAAATAAATAAATAAATAAATAAATAAATGGCGCTTCCTCCCTGGCGAGCAATTTATTGGTCCCAGGTGAGCCAAACTCATGTGCTGCTGGCACGAATAAAAACAGCACCTCTGCAGCGGGTAGTTTCGCTATTCCCGGCAACAAAACAAGTGTCGGGAGTGTCGGGGCTACGGCGCGGCATATAGATAGGAGGGGTGTCCTGCGGGCACCTCTGGGAGGCAAACGCGGCGATTGGTCGTAGACCTCGGTCTGCCGGTCGCCACAGGTCGATCTTCCAGGGGAAGCGACTATGACTCGGACGACTCACTGATGTCGTTTACATCAGGGACCTCAGTGGGGTCACAGCGGCGGAAACGCGCCCTTCCTTCGGCTTCGGCTTCGCCTAAGTCCTCTTCCAAGAGGTCAAAGATGAGGCCGGCGGTGGGACCGGATGAGGAGGAGATGGCCGGGAGTGATGGGCAGCTGGAGACGAGGTCGATGAGAAGTCTGCCAACTGCAGCCGACCTGCAGGACGATATGCGGTTGCAGCCAACGGCAGACTTGGGAGCCACAATTGTGGAAAGGATGGCCATTGTGGAGACAGTTGCCAACAAGTCCCGCCACCTGAAGGGCAATTTTGTGCGGGATCTTCGCTTGGCAGCCCGTTATGTCAGAGCGGCTGCGGTAGAGCTGGCACAGCGGACAACCTCGTCAGCGACAATCGAGACCCTGGAGAAGGAAAATGTGGAATTGCGTTCAAAGCAATCCAATCTCGAGAGGGAGATGACGTCGCTTAAGAGGGAGCTGCAGGCTCTCCACAACAGAGACAGTGGTGCCGCTACAGCCGCATCAAGCATACCCCGACCAGCACAGGGCACTACGGAGCCCCTCTCCCTGAGCCAGGTCGCAAAGCTGATGGATGAGAAGTTAGCCAGATTTGCGACAAATCTGGAAAACCGAGCGATCCGCCCTCCGTTGGGAGGAAAGCCCGCGACGATAATGCCATCTGCGGCGACGGCGGAACCTAGGGCAACCGCGCCCGAGAACTCGAAGAAAACGAAGAAAGGAAAAGGAAAAGGGAAGAAGAGTGCTCCTCTTCCTCCAGTCCCGCTGCCTGCAGTACCTTCGGGTTCCAGTCCGTCACCTGTGGCCCCAACTACGGCGGCGGTAGCCCAAACATGGGCGAAGGTGGCTGGAAGGAAGGCCAAAACGGGCAGCCCCAGCAAGGCTCAGGGTTCTAATAAACCCTCAAAGCCATCTGGGAAGACCAAGCCGTGCGTGCACAGAGGTGCGCCAAAAGAGAGCGATTAACGGTGGTCTGGTCCTCGAGGTGGTTGGAGCTGACAGTGCTGCGAAGGCTGACCAACTGGCCAAGCTCATGTCGTCGGCCCTCTCCGATCTGGCTGTTAAGGTGTCGCGCCCCGTGAAGATGGGCGAAATGAGGGTGATGGGGTTGGACGAGTCCATCTCCGCGGAGGAGGTCGCAGCGGCAGTGGCCGCGGCGGGGGAGTGCAGCACCGATCAGGTGAAGGTGGGGAAAGTCCGCCACTCCACCCGCCGGCTGGGGACGGCCTGGGTCAGATGCCCACTCGCGGCAGTCCGCAAAGTGGTTGCGTCACTCAGGTTGCGAATCGGGGAATGGATGTCGGTGCAAGTCGAGGCCTTGTCAACGAGGCCTTTGCAGTGCTTCCGGTGTCTCGAAACCGGACACATCAGAGGCCAGTGTCCGAACCCCGAGGACCGCAGTACGCGGTGCTATGCGTGCGGGGAACCCGGCCATAATGCCAGCGCGTGCACTGCCCAGATGTTGAAATGCCCGCTCTGCTCCGACCTTGGCCGGCCCTCAGACCATAGGCTGGGTGGAAAGAAGTGCGACCCGCCCAAAAAGAGGAAAGGAGGAAAGAGAGGAGTGCAGGATCCTCTCCCTCTTCCGCAAGTAGCAAGAGTGGCAGAGTCGGCTGGGCCGAGTCAACCGGGCCCTAGCCCGCCGGAGGCCATGGAAGCCCAGCAGAGCTCCATCCACTAAGGATTCTGCAGGGCAATCTGAACCACTGCCGCGGGGCGCAGGACCTGCTACTGCAAACCCTCGCGGAGTGGCGAATTGCTCTTGCGGAAGTCGCGGAACCCTATGGCGTCCCAAACCATCCTCGCTGGTTTGGTGACGACGGGGGCTCTGTTGCGGTCTACTGGGGAGGTGGAGACTCTGCTCCGCCGTGCTCTCTGCTTGCAAAGGCTCGGGGCGTAGTGGTAGTACAGTGGGGGCCTCTGGCAGTCGTGGGCTGCTATTTCTCGCCAAACATTGGCCTGGACCTGTTCGAGGCGTACCTGGATGAGCTTACGGCGTGCATCCGCCAGTGTCAACCTCGCCCAATGATTATCGTCGGCGACTTCAACGCCCATGCTCGGGCATGGGGTGGCCCCCAGGACGATGCAAGAGGGGAGACTGTCCTGGAATGGGCGGCCGGTCTTGACCTCAGACTCCTGAACCGGGGTTCCGTCAGCACCTGTGTGCGGTGGCAAGGCGAGTCCATCGTTGACTTATCCTGGGTAAATCCTGCGGCCATCGGCGTGGTGACAAACTGGCGAGTAGTGGAGGAGCTGGTCACTCTATCCGATCATCGCCACATCCTGCTGGACATAGCACTGCAGCCCGCGATTATAGTACAGAGCCGAAATAGTGACCGCCCTAGGCGTTGGGCTCTTAAAAAGCTGGATCGAGATCGGTTCATGGCCGCCGCGATCACGACAGCCTGGTCGGAGGCCCCAGACGTAACTGATCCGGAAAGGGAGACGGCCTGGTTTGGGGACAAAATGGCGTCAATATGCGACGCCGCTATGCCCCGCGCTAGACGCACTGATCGCGGCGCCACATACTGGTGGTCGGTGGAACTGGCACAGCTGCGCGAGACATGCCTGCGCGCTAGGCGGCAGTTCACCAGAACCCGGAGACGAAAGCGAGCCACGGCAGAGGAAAAGACCGCAGCGTATCTGCCGTATCGGGACGCCGCCAAAGCGCTCCAAATTGCAGTCGCAAACGCCAAGGTTCAGGCATGGAACGAGCTCCTCGAGACGTTAAATGGAGACCCATGGGGGCGTCCGTACAAAACAGTGCTGGGCAAGCTCAGACCGTGGGTCCCTCCCCTGACAGAGTCGCTCGAACCGGACCTCGTTGCAAGAGTAGTGGATACTCTCTTCCCGCGGATTGAGGATACCCCACTGAGCGCGACAGAGACTGTCCTGGATATTTCGTCTACCTGGATAGACAATCTGGACGTGGGGAAGGGCGAGTTCGACAGAGCAGTCAAACGCCTTGCAGCGCGCAATACCGCCCCGGGTCCCGACGGAATTCCGGGTCGTGCCTTGGTGCTGGCAGCAGGCGTCCTCGGGGACCGGCTGAGACGCTTGTACAGCAGCTGTCTCCGTTTCGGAACGTTCCCCTCTGACTGGAAGCGGGCGAGGCTTGTCCTTCTGCACAAGAATGGCAGAGCCGCGGACTCACCCTCTGCATACCGACCCATATGTCTTCTGGACGAAGCAGGTAAGCTCTTTGAGCGGGTTGTGGCTGAGCGCCTCACGCTCCACCTGTGGCGCGTCGGGCCGGACTTGTCAGACTGTCAGTTTGGCTTCCGGCATGGGCGCTCCACGGTGGATGCTATCTTTCGAGTGCGCTCAGTCGCTGAACAGGCAGTATTCCAGGGCAGGGTGGTATTGGCGGTGAGTCTGGACATCGTTAACGCCTTTAACTCCTTGCCCTGGAGGGCTATAAGGGCGGCACTGGCATACCACCAGATGCCCCCGTACCTTCAGGCCATTGTCGGAGCTTACCTGCGTGGCAGGAGCATTGAGTACCTGGGTCGGGATGCAACCATCCATCAGAGGGAAGTATACTGCGGAGTTCCACAGGGGTCCGTCCTAGGCCCGCTGTTGTGGAACCTTGCGTATGACAGGGTCCTGCGTGTCGCCCTCCCAAACGACGTCCACATCGTCTGCTATGCCGACGACACGCTGGTTCTTGCGGAGGGGGAGGACTTCCCGAGAACCACTCGACTCGCCGAGTTTGCAGTGGCGTGCGTTGTACGAAAAATTCGCGAGCTGGGCCTCGAGGTGGCCCCTCACAAAACCGAGGCTCTCTGGTTCCACGGTCTCCGGAGAGGCGAGGAGCCGCCGAGTTCATTCGTGCATGTGGGTGACACGGTTATTCAGGTCAGCCGGTATATGAAATACGTTTTTGACGTTTGACTGCTCTGTCGAACCGGGCGTGATCCTGGATGGCCGATGGGAGTTCTTGGAGCACTTTGACCGTCTTGTCCCCCGGATCGATAAGGTAGCGGGTGCCTTGCACCGAATCCTGCCTAATCTGGGGGGACCGAGGGAGAGCGTTCGCCGCCTGTACGCAGGAGTCGTGCGATCCATTGCGCTCTATGGAGCGCCCCTGTGGGCTGCAAGGCTATCCGGCGACCCACGCTGCAAGGGCAAGCTGAAAAGCGTTCAGCGACGGATGGCCATCAGGGTTGCGCGAGGATATCGTACGATCTCGTATGAGGCGGCGACACTCCTGGCGCGGTTTCCACCCCTGGTTATACTGGCGGACATGGACGCAGAGGTGTATCTCCGACTCCGCGGCATCCGCCAAGGGGGGGAAACCCTGCTGCCAAGGGCGGTTACAAGGCTCCGGGAAGAATCTCACCGGCAAGCATGGCGCGAGTGGCGGGAACGGCTCCTACACCCGAGGTATGCACGCCAGCGGGTAGTCGGCGCGATTTTGCCGAACTTCGACAAGTGGTGTCATAGGAAGAACGGGTGCGTGACCTATCGGCTCACTCAGGTGCTCACTGGACACGGCTGTTTCAGTGAGTACCTGAACAGGATCGGGCGCGAGCAGTCGGCGAGGTGTTATCACTGCGCTGCGGACTGCGATGACGCGCAGCACACGCTGGAGGTGTGTCCAGCATGGCAGTCGCAGCGCAGTGACCTTGTTGCCCAGATCGGGAGTGACCTCTCCCTGCCCGCTGTAGTATCAGCTATGGTGCAGGGGGAGACAAAATGGGATGCCGTTGCCTCCTTCTGTGAGACAGTAATGACCCAGAAGGAGGAAGCGGAGCGGGAGCGGGAGAGAGCCGACCCCTCCCGGAGACGGAGGCGTGTGGCGTCGCTAGACGACGCCTCTAGGCGCCCCAGCCCTATAGTATCGGGCTTAAGAATTGAACTATGGTATCCCCTGCCTGTCGTATGAGGCGACTAAAAGGGGCTTCAGGAGTCGTGGCCGGGGAGAGTGGGGGCTCAATCCGACCTCACGCGACTCCGAGAAGTCGGCAACGTGGTGTGGCTCCGCGTTGTCGTGAGCAAAGGAAAGGGTGCGAAATGCACAGTGTAAGGGGGGCACCGGACGAGTTCTTCGGAGTACCCGGAGCTCCCCAGCATGCACGGAGGAAGGCCACCGGGGGGGTTTTAGTGGGTAAAAATCCCACATAACCCAACTCTTTTACCCCCAGAGAGTTGGGTATCTTTGGAAGATTTCCCCCCTGTCAACAAAAAAAAAAAGGTTATATAAGGTTAGGTAGTCGCACCTGTCATCGTTGGACAGCTGTAAACGAATCGAACATTATTTGAAAGGGACAGGGACCTAAAATTTACTCAAAGGCTTGAAATCCAAACACGGGACAACACTTTTCCTACAATAAGAAATACAGAGAATCAACGCGTCTTTGTAGTAGTGGGCCTAAGTCTTTTGATACCGAAGGATTTCGCAACATACATGGAAATGGGAAGAAGAGATCTATTCTACGAACACTTAATCATCTCTAAAATCTCTCCATGTTACATCACGAGACTGAACATCTCTCCATGTTACGTCACGAGACTGAACATCCAACGAGGTCAAACATTTAACAATCGGTCGGCGTTTTGAACCGGATTTCCTCCTTCCAAAGAGGTTATAAAGCTTAGCTAGCCGGACTATTTCGATTTCCTTTTTGCCTATTTCCTATTTTTGTCCCGTCCTCGGCGATTGCTGGGGCCCGATAGTTCTCTGATTCTCGACGATTTGCTGCAGTGCTGCAGGAAATGTTTTAAGAAAAGCCTTTTCGGAGTCACGTTGCTTTGAAATACTTTTGAGTTTAGTCCCACATTTTCACACAGACCGTCACAACAGTCACAGCAAACTTTAGAATATGGTTTTTCTTTATATTACACGAAGGTCATAATAATATGTTGAGGACAGGTTGTATTTCTGCTACCCCTTAAGGGAAAAGGCGTGAAGCTATGTAGGTTATGTCATGTGACAATAAATAGTTTAATCGTATTAAGAGCTAAGGGTCCACTGTCGGGACCTCCTTACTTTAAGAACTCTACAACCACAATGTAGCAATAAATAATTTGGAAATGAAATAAATAATTTTACCAACAAAGCGTAGGTAACTTAAAAAAATAACCGGCCAAGTGCGAGTAGGACTCGCACACCAAGGGTTCCGATCACACTTGGAGAGCGTAACAAGTATAATTAGGTTTCCACATACAAAACTAAAGTGTGATGTCATCCATGTAAACCAAATTGAATATTTATTCAGAAAGACAGAAATTTGCAGTTTTTAGATTTTTCCCTTTACTTGTGCTATAAGACCTACCTTCATTCCAAATTTCATGACCCTAGGCCAACCGGAATTACCCTATAGGTTTTGATTCCCTTGCGAGTTCCACGCGAGTTCATACAAATTCAGCAAAATTATGACATAATATCGCGGTATCTTTTGATTGTGTGGACCTAGAAGTTTAATTTTTTTACAGCTCCAATGGACCATTAGACCTGAGTAATCGATATTAATTTCAACATGATACCTCCACCCGTTCCCGAGAAAAGAGGTCGTGACAGACGGACAGACAGACAGACAGACAGACAGACAGACAGACGGACAACAAAGTGATCCTATAAGGGTTCCTTTTTTTCCTTTTAAGGATCGGAACCCTAAAAAAACTCGAGAGTATCTTCTACTTTTCCTAAGAATGACCTCATTTGGAACTGACAATTGTCATACAAATTATCCCCGAGAGAGTTATTCTCGTACAAGTTTTTGTTGGTAAAATCCACCCTGAGTCATCAAACTGATAGAAATTAAATAAAACGCAGAATTAAATTCATTCTCTTTATTCTCTCTTTTGGTATTATAATTATTTTAATAAAGCATTCTTAGTTCAAAACTTTTTAAGTTGATATCGACAATTCACATAATACACCATTATTTTCGAGTACAGGATTCCTCTTAGTTACATATTCTTATTATTATTACAATAAAACGATGGCAGAGATTATTGGTATGACACTTCGAGCAATATGTGATGATGATGATAGTATACAACGACAGGGTGCTCATCCCATACAAATTAGAATTAGTAACCCTTCGTAAAAAAAGAGATGGCGTGAGGAGTAAGATTTGTACTTTAAACGCCATTGTGTGGCGCTAATCTTAGAATAAATGTTATATATCTTAGCGCCACCTCGTGGTAATAACAATTTTCGATGGTTCTGCACAAAGCGATAATGGCCTCGAACTAAAGAAGCTTCCGTAGCATCTCAGCCTGGGTGTCATATTTTGTTCTAGGTGGTCTATCTGTATTAGTATAATATTATAGTATCTGTGGTACAACGATCTTTTGGCCGATGATGAAGTTTATAGGGGGGCGTCAGCTCTACGCAATCTAAACGCAACGAACCTCACATCAACACAGACCTTTCATTCCTCACTGTTCATCAAACGTTAGTTCCACCTGTCACCGCGTGGCAAAAGATCGTTGGAAAGCTATACTTTTTTTTTAATAAGTGAGTGTGACCTCTTTCTCTCACCGCTTTGCGAGAAAGAGAGATTACTAACACCCTGCTCTTGCTCAGAGCCAGGGAATTTTGACGCGGGATTCATCGAAGCTACCTCTGCCTCTGATAAAGGTACCGTTTGATATTTAAAATGAATCAATCTGTACGAAGACATTTTATTTAGCACTATACTCTGTTTATTTAAAGATAAAAAAGGTTTTAACTAAGAAAAATCTGCACAGATAGAGAATTTATTTCTGAAATTATTATATTTAGTCGCTATAGTGGTTATAGTTAAATGTTGACAGATGAATTAACAATTCGTATACTATCTACCTATTTTCAGTCCTTTGGTTTTGAAATGAATAACTACATGTGCAAGGGCCAAAGAACCAGCATGAGACCTTCAAAAACCAAAAAGATGCATTTATATTGACAGCAGACTCAGACAAAAGTAGAAAACTTCTTAGCCATTTCTTAACATGGTCATTTTATTAATTTGGCATCGTTTTATGTGAAGAACTTAATTAATAGTAGATTGTACAAAAGTCAATAAAACGCGCCATTTTCCCGAGACAAATACAGGATGTCTCATTTAAATCGGTCAGTATAAGACATACGAAGATCTGTTCTTAGGAACCATGTCATCGATTTTAATAAGAAGAAAAACGGCATTCACATTTATAAAAAAAAACTGTACTTAGCTCGGGAATCGAACCAGGTTGTTTTGAAGAAAATAAACTTACACTATTTCTATTTAGAAATCGATTGTGTAGGTCTTAAGCAGTAAATGGCTCTGAAACATGACGTCTAAAATGAATAAAATGCATTGTTTTCACATACTTTAATTAATTTTAGCAGGTGTTCGAAGTGACCACCGTTACAATATTCAACAAGTTCAGGCTTGTAAAATTGTATTGAAAAAAACGGTGGTCACTTCGAACAAGAACACTTTCTAAGAACAGATCTTCGTATGTCTTATAGTCTCAGACTTTCCCATACTGACCGATTTAAATGAGAGGCGAGGGTGGATAGGTAGTCAAGTCGAGGGTAAAATGGGTTCGTGTACGAGTTATAAGGAAATAAACAGCAATATTGCAAAACACAATTGCAAATTGCAACACAAATAAAAGATAAGGACTTCCCGTCAATACGCTTTTTTTATTAGTGGCAGTGGCACCTAGCATAGGTGTATGTGGCTGTTTACCTGACAATCTTTGTCTAGACGAAGATTTCACTAGTGAAAAGTGTTTTTACTCTTTTCCTATACTTCAAATCCTGTATTTCATATTGAAGAGTCCTTAGATATATCATTTACACCAAATAAAAGTAAAACTAATGTTAGTATACACACTCATATAGGTACTTCATAATGATATGTTATAAAATTAACAACGAAGTATGATAATTATAAATTGTTTCATTGAAAGGAGATCGTACGATTAGTTCAAGAATACTTAACAATTATGTACGTTCAATAACCAAAATTTAATTGATACACGAAAATATAATTAAAGCGTTTATCAATTATGTACTCCGGGTGCTACTTTATCAATAGATTTAAACCCTAAACAATAAGTAGCAAATCTCAAAGTGCCGTGAATTCTGTTGAAAACGTTGATAGATGTATTGGTTCCTGAATTTCTTTTATAGCATTACTATCCGCATTGGAGCCGGGAAGCGACCAGACGGAACTTCCCGCTGCGGTTATCCTCGGGCCCATATTATCATAATCAGATTTCAAGAAGCAAGTTCTACTCCTTCTTGGCAATGTTGCACCCCCACCCAATAAATCCGGGTACTCGTCATTACGACCAACTTGGACCGATATAAAGATACTACCGTAGGGAGCAGGGATCGCAAACTCTGCTGGTGGTGGGGGAAACGCCCCTGGCTCCATAGTTATTTGTACTGGATCCAAACATCTTTGAGTGTCTTCGCTGTCCATTGACAAAGACCGGTCGAACATCTCGAAACCGTACGAAGAGGAACCTAAATCCGCACTGGTCCTGTCAGTGACAGCAATGGACGTATCAAGTAATTTCTTCTCTTGATCCGTGAAACTTCTGCTAGGCGGGACTCTTCGACGTTTCGTCTTCCAACAAAAGCAGGCTGCTAAGAAACCTGCACCAGTCATAGCTAACAGAGCACCAGCTACCACGAAGAATGCTGAATAGTCCGGAGCCGCTCTTGCTGTGGCTATACGAGCCTTAGGCAGAACTAGAGTCAAATAAACTTTTGCAACGCCCGCAACACTTTTAGCTTTACACACCCATTCACCTGCTAAATCACTTGTCACATTATTTATAGTCACGTTAAGCCACTGTGAACTTTTGTTTAAAATGTTATCACTGTACTCGTAAAATGAATCTGTTTGATAACGATTCACAAAGATCTCACTGTTTTTGTAGGTCTCGTTTAAAACTGCAACACTGTGAAAGATCCACGTTAATTCCGGTTTTGGATCTCCCTGTGCAAAGCAACCAAATGAAATGTCAGCACCAGCCTCTGTTCTTATAACTGAGGGACTAGACACAGCCTCGGGTGGACACATCATTTCTTCTCCCTTCATTCTTCGCCATGACACCTGCACCTTCGTTTCCGGCCCGCCACACGTAACTTCTTCATTCCCTAAGTTGCTATTTAGAAACCATTCATGAAACTCTCTGAGTCGGCAGTCGCAATACCAAGGGTTATCTGAAAGCGTCAACGTTTTCAATAGGGGTAAATTGAATGTATCTTGATGTAGATACGACAGCAAATTCTGGTGGACTTGCACAGTTTCTAACGCTCTTAAATGTACAAAGGCCCAAGGATGAATATTGCGGAGTCTACACCGGATTAGTTCGAGCCGTTTCAGATGCTGCAGCGGCGGGAATTGCTCAGCCACCAACTTATTCAATGGGTTATCATTTAAAACTAATAGGCGAAGTCGATCGTTCCCGCGAAACGTGTCGGGAGATATTTGGAATAGTTCATTCTGGGAAAGATCTAGCTCTATAAGTATCCTTAGTTCCCGGAAGGCGTCGGCATGTATAGATCGGAGCAGCGTCGAACTTAAGTTGAGGCGTTGCAGGTTTAGCAGCTCGATTCTCGCGAACGCATCTTGCGGTAAATTCCTCAGTGCATTCCCGTGTAGATCGAGTACTTGGATATCTGTTGACAGTCGTGGTGGTTGTTCTAATCCTCCTGACACGCACGACGCGGTTTTCTTGCCCGACGACCATTTGCAGTGGCAAACCGGCACTTCGGCGCAGCTCAACCAATCGCTACCGGTTTCTGTGATAAACAATATCAGGACCAGCCAACTGGAACCGTGCCATAGAGCTCGCATTTCCATCTCATCAGCGACGAGTAGCTTACCTGCAACAAGCAAAGGGTATTGAATTAATGATTTGCCGAAGGGAAAACTGAGAGACAATAAAGTTCAAAGGAGTCTCGTCTCGATATGATGTAGATGTCTTCAGTAATTAACAAGAACTGACTGATCGTGCTATATCTCACTGACCTATCTCGTGTACGTGCTACAATGAAGATCAGCCATTTGATATGGGTTGATGTTTAATTATGATTGACGTGGGGCCTCAGGGTTGGAGTGGATGTCTTAAGCGGCTTGTTGCTTATGATAGTTAGTAATTAGTTCGTTTATTTGATATGTTTTGTTTGATTTTTGGTTTGTGTATTGCATTCTAAGCGTTGTTGACACCTAACTTTCGAGCTAGGTAAGGTTTATTTAGGATTATATTAGCCCATGTTTCAATAGGTCATACACATCCTTAATCGAAATATTGGTCAATTCGGTTTTTTTGGTAACTTCCATGCATGTGTTAAAGCTATGTAAATAGACAACTTCACTACACTACCAAATACGGTAGGCATTAACATCCACGTACTAGCTAAACATAAAACAATTATTTAATTTATCTCAACAGTACACCAAGTTTAAATTCTCAAGTCCGGGTCCTCGCTGAATGGTCGTAGTTGCCGTATCTTGTCTAGTGTTTGAATTATTAATAATTGGGATTTACTCTTTGGCGCGGCAAAGATAACTGGAGTTTTGAGGTCGCCCGTAACGGCGTATAAGTCTAATTGGGTACTTTGACCCGGGTTCAGAGATAATTTATTCTGGAATATATATTAACTGTCCACCCTGGCAGAAATTAGTTTATGCTGTTAGGAGGAGGGAAATGAATTTTGCAGAAGGCGCATGTCAGCTTTGCTGAGCACGGTGCGCGGTGTTATACCTGTCTGATTCTACACCCTAATTTAGTAACTGGAATCGACCGTTTCAATGACTGAATTCGGGCCGTAGAATCGACCGTCGCAATTCTAGCATTAATTGTTTAAAAAGATACTCCAATTCCAAACGCCACATAAAGAGTAACTAAAGTCGAGCGCCATCGTCGCGTCATTGTCACTGAGCGTACATTGTGCTAGCAGAAGGATGCCCTTATTGGGCCCCAATGGAAATGTGACTGTTTTTAGGGTACCGTACCCGAAGGGTGCCAAACGGGACCCTATTACTGAGACTTCGCTGTCCGTCTGTCCGTCCGTCCGTCCGTCCGTCCTGTCTGTCACCGGGTCCGTCTGCACGAACCGTAATAGCTAGAAAGCTGAAATTTTCACAGAATGTGTATATCTGTTGCCGCACCAACCACAAATACTGAAATACGAGAGATATTGCAAATTAAAGGGGGCCCCGATACAAGAGACGTGTTTAGATACACTTACGCATTTCAAAATGGAGATCTTGACTGAAACTGTTTATTTATTGTCATAGCAACCATGTCATAGACACATATACTACACATTTAAATATGATAGCATATTTCGCGTCAACCCACATGGTTGTGGTTAGCCGGTATGATGTAGACTCTCAATCCGGAGGTCGTCGGTTCAAATCTCGTGAAGGCATAAACTTTTTAAATTTTCTTTTTGTTTATTTTTTTATTGTTTTGAGTGCTTTTGATTTGTTGTACGATGGTACGGTACCCTTCGTGTGCGATACCGACCCGCACTTAACCGATTTTTTTTCCATACACTAGAGTAGTTTATATTCAAAAAAAATATTGAAAAATATTTAAAATATTCATTTTCAAAAAAAAACATTGACAGATATAGTTATAACAGTGGCTCCCACACTAGGCCCAGCCTGTTTCGTGGATGCCGTTACCAAATTATAAAAACATGAAGTTACATTTGTATATACAGACAAAATTCACTAAAACACAAAATAATTAATAGTAACAACATAAAATTATCTGAGCAGTACACAGTACACCCAATTATATACAGGGTGACATTTAATTAGCTGACCATATCTTGGGGAATGATAGTACCCATCATTATGATGATTTTTCCCCAAGGAACATATGGTCGAAAACGAAAAAAATTTTTGGTCACCTATAGCAACTTCAAATCAGCTGATCGGGGCAATGTACTGGGGGACGAAAAAAATTTCTCATTTGCGACCATATGTTTCATAGGGAAAGTTGTTCACAATGATGGGTACTATCATTCCCCAAAATATGGTCAGCTAATTAAAAGTCACCCTGTATATATGGGGGCTGATTAGAAATTGTTAAGTTTCTATGATTTCTACTGACACTTAATTAGTGTAAAGATGTTCAAGTCTAATAGTGCCTCTAAACGGGCCATATTTTCACTGCAATATGTGGCCGGCAACTATTGGTGTCTCTTTCTAACATGTGAGTAAGAGAGGGACACCAATAGTTGCCGGCTACATATTGCGGCAAAACCTGGCCCGTTTAGGAGCACCTTAAGGCTCTTTCAAAGGCCATTGCTCTCTCATTTGTTTTACGGTACTTAGTTTTTAACCGCAACTATAATATATTTAATATTTTGATAAAGTCCGTGGGTCTAACAAAATATAATAATCTAACCTGTTAAAAAAGGTTATAAAGATACTATTAGATTGCTAATATTTAAGTCCGCTTAACCTGTAAAGGGGTAGTAAAAAATGTGGTGATCTGAAATGTCTATAAATTGTCAAATAAGTAAGATAAGGATAAGAATCCATTTATTTACTGTTAAGATACACACCGATTTTTATCCATAAATATACCGCTACTACTCAGTTTATAGCTCTTTATACGCTATCCGTAGAACCATCGCATGGCCTATTAATTAGCAGTTTAATGCTATTAGGTGTCGCCATCTGCCGGCCAGAGTGTGACGTGAGCCATCGCGTTTTAATTATGACGTCACACGATTAGGCTAATATCGGAAGGAATTTCGAGTACCTAGTGTTGCTTTACTGTCGATAGTCAAACTAGGTTATCGAGATCGATTGTTGAGTCGACAAATTCGTTTTATCACCGTGAATAATAATGATGGTTACCTACTGTCAGACCCTAGTCATCTGTTCATAATTTCATATCGAAGAAAGCAATATTAACGCTGTTTTCCTAACTAGGGTAATATTTTTTGCTCCGATTTTACGCGAAAAATAAATATGACTATCGATAGTACCGTATAGACAGCTGAAGGTCAGCTCTAAAGAGATGTTACTTTCGTAACTTTAGTCTGAGTTCGTAACGTAGCACAGATTTCCGGAGTAACGCGTAACGCATGCCGGGTTTTCTTCGTAACGCATACCTTGCTATGGACTGACGGCCCGCGTAGCACGCCAGCCGTTAGAACGTCCGGTCCGTCTATTCATATTAATATTCTTTATGCTTTGAATTCGCCGGTGAGTATTTGGCCACTGCACCTGACTCAAACCGGCAAATCGTGCCTGCACTTTAATTGTCAAACGATATTTATTTAACTCTTGCTTACAGGAACGGCAGCCTGAGCAGCCATTTAGCAGCATAGTAGTCCATTAACCCCCAAGCTCGAGCCACTTTTTTATTATCTTTTTATAAAAAAAAATACATTAAAATGAGTTTGACATGGGTACCAACGTCAAAAATTAGACGATTAGACGATTCATTGACGTCTTGGTACCCACTGTCAAAATAATTTTGATGTCATTTTTTTTTATAATTTTAATGTCAATATTTTTCCAAGGACTCTTTTGTCCTTACGCTATCGTGGGTCTATAAATAAAATAGAAATGGATGGAAATGGTTCGTGCTGAACGCCGGAAACATTTATCTTTGCCGGCATGAGTTGACGAAAATGAAAAGTATAAAACTGCTGTATAACTCATTATAGAAACCACCGAGGTAGCTTGGCTAACTAAACGAGTTAGGTGTAAACCGAAACAGAATTTACACGGTCTTTACGTGTTCACTTGACGGTGCCCGGACAGAAATTTAATCATCATTTTGCGACGATGCAATGCGACTGGCACGCCGCCAAGTGAAAACCAAGCCTTAGCGCCCTAGCATACGGCAGCTTTTATAGCTATATCGTAAAATGGTAGGGTAAGGATCCTCAGTATGAATAACCTTTCCTAAGAAAACACCAGGATACGTGGAAGTTTTTTGGGAGATAGGTTTAAGCTCAACGCCTCCCAATCAGCCCATCAGACTCAATGCTCTGATAGCGTTGCTGCGATCAAATCGTATTCGTAGTGAAAGTTGTTCAGTCGTTGTTGGTATCCCCAACAACCCCTTAAAATATTATTTCAAAAAATAAATTCATTTTATTTATTGTGCACTAGGACTATTCTCTCAGAACAATCTGTCCTATCTTGCCTAGGTTTGCTGGAAGAAATGTCTTTTTAGAGATAAGCTCGCCTTTGCCTTTTTACCTTTGTTTTAAGACTATGTATCACATTGTTTTCCGTGCAATAAAGAAATTATGAAATTATGAAATATGTCTACACATTTCTGTTACATCCTGTAGAATTGAACTACTGAACTGAGTCACATTATACGGTTGGTCGTCCACATGACATATTCAATGACCACCGACCGCCACCGAAGTATAGCAGTGAAATACTGAAGTTTCAAGTGCTCATCGACCGAGATTCGCTGCTGAAACTGGGGAGCAATTCCTTTGAACGTATTGCAATGTTGAATGTTTATTCGATGCCGATGACGCAACACAAAAATAATAATAATAAAAGCGTCCCGCCTTTTCCCATTCGGGGTGGCAGAGGCACAGCTGTGCCCACTTTCAGCCAGTGATTCAACTAATATCTTATTCCCCTCGTCAGTGCGAATGGCCGCCACGGGCAGATTACAATAATTGTAATGTAATTGTTATTTACACACTAAACACTTCATCATCTTCGTAAATAAGTACAAGCGTCCGTTTTCGTGCCAAGCTTGCGTAGCATTCAGCAGAGCTCTCTGGGCCCGTATTCTACTGTACACAAGCATACCACAAGCCTGGCACAAACTTGAATACGACGCATTTGGTATTCTACTAAATCTCACAAGCGCCAGCGAGACGCCAGCGGCGTTGGAACGGCGCCAGCGGACAGTAGAATACGAAGTAGGCTGGCGTCACGCCGGCGTCTCGCTGGCGCTTGTGAGATTTAGTAGAATACCAAATGCGTCGTATTCTTTGTGCCAGGCTTGTGGTATGCTTGTGTACAGTGTAATTCGGGCCCTGGTCTTGTGATTATTTCACGCCCGCTTCTCACACTGATTAATCACAGAAGATGTGGTGTCGATTTCGGATTTTGTGCCGACCGTGTACCAATGATATTGATGCACGCGGATGTTCTAAATGGTGATGTAGATTACAGTAATCGTCAAGCAGCCCACTTTTTTTCACTGTTGGGTATAGGCCTTCATAGTTGCGGCGGTGGGCTATCCCCCGTCAAGCAATATGGAGAATTGATGCCACCCTTTACGGGAAAAGGCGTGATGCTTTGTTTATTGACCGAGCGAGCGAAGCGAGCGAAGCGTCTCCGTTTCAGGTTTGGGCAAAAATGCTTTCGTATGTCCGGTTGTTCTCCTCTACAGGTCGCATTTATGAACCGATTCTCGTGAAATTTTGTGAGCAGGTTGGAAAAATAAATAGAATTTTTTACTCGAGCCACTTTTTTGATTTTTTTCAAAATGGCGGAGATATGGGGTTTTAAAATGTAAAAAAATCGCTACAACCCAAACGGCTCGATGGATATTAACAAATGAGGTGTCGTTGGATTCGTAAAGACCATGAGAGTGAAACAGATTATATAATTTTAGTAAAAAGTCAATAGGTTATATTAAAGATCGCGAAATGTAGTTTACAAAGTTATTGGTGCGGCTACTTTCATACTGCATGTACGTAACCAGGTACATTCATAAGTTTGTTGTTGAATGTGTTATTGAAAGAAAATTATTTGGGTTTTTTTTTATGTGTGTTAGCAGTTCAGCTTTCCCACCGACATACTCGCGAGGTCTACAGCTCACAGAGCCACTAGTGTTTATGTTTATGTTCAGTCACACCTCGGACACTCCATAGAACGCTCGTAAAATAATCACCTATTACTACTACATATTATTTTTTATTTTTGCAAATAATAGTTAGTAACGGTAGATTCAGGTTGTTTGAACTGTTTTATTTTTTTAATGTAGGTATGTTGTGTTCACCTATAATTGGGTCTACACATAGCAAGATGTACTGTTTTTTCTATTTGTGTGTATTGTGTAAGATCTGTTGGTAAACCATAATAAATAAATAAATAAAAAATAAAAAAAATAGCCTAATGACATTTGTACACGTGCAAGTGTGTGCGTTCAGAGCCTAAACAAAGTGTCTCCCGAAGAGGCTCCCCGACTCCGGGGTGAGGTGCGGTATATGAATCCGCGCGGGGAAGGGAGTGGCCGTTCTGTACGTAGTACTATTATCTACTATTATCTCTTCTGTGGTTCAGTTCGGCCAATCACCAATCGCTCTGGCACAGGGATCCTTCAGCGATCCTTTGCGCGTGAGTTTACAGGTGGGCGCCAGTTTCACGCATTTTAACACAGCGAACCTGTCAAAAAGCTTTAATTACGTCTATCACCGCAATCCAAAAAATCGTTGGAAAACTGTAAATAGTTTGCGGTTGATGCCAACTCTACACGCAAGCGCGCATCATCGCGCGGTCACGTGATCGAGATATAACACCGTTTTGACAGCCCCACAAATGTCGGTCGAGGGGGCACTCGTGTCGTCCAATTAGTGTACGGGTTCCGCACATTCGAGTATTGGTGTCCTAGTTGCGATTTGATAAGTTTTGTGCATATAGCTGGATAAAGTACAATTTTTAGGGACATCATTCTGAGCAACTTTCATCATAAAACCGATTTGATCAGAGCAACTACTTTTTTAATTCCCAGTTCATTTTGGCCTGAGTGGGTCAGCTGATTTGTATAGAGAAGTGAAAAATAAAGTTGCTCTGATCAAATCGGTTTCTTAGTGAAAGTTGCTCAGCATGATGTCCCTAATAACCCCGTGAAATATAGCTACGGGTTTCACAGTCACCCCGTATATGTATTAGTTAGAAATACTATCTATTAGTTATTCAGTGGTAATACTATGGATTTAACGGTTGATTACACAACAAATCCTTGCTGTGCCATTATCAGTGATCGGAATAGGTAGAGTGATTTTTGGTACTTACGTCATGAAAGTCATAACATGGATATGCCTTTTTTCCGGAAGGTTCGGGATTAAACGAATTATAATTAGACATGCGATGTCGCAAACTTTGCATTGAGCCTATGCCGATGATGTGGCTTTGATGTTGTAAATCTTGCTCATATTGATTCGTCTCGATTCGCACTTTATACCTAGTTCCATGTAATCATTATGAAATTCCGAAAAAAAAAAACATAATCATTTAAAAATCCCGGAATTTCTGAGGCATATCAATGTTAATATATAAGTTTGAGGTCACTCACCCCAAATCACTCTACCTAGTCCGATCACTGGCCATTATAGATCGACTGCCGTAAAGTCTTATGGGGCAGCCTTATGTAAAAAGCTCTTTCGGATCAACGCGAAGGTCTACTTTGCGGCGAGGTTTAAAACACTTCACTGATGCGTTTTGCATTTAGAACGAGTTATCGGTGTGTGTATTTTTAACCTCCGACCACAGAAGAGATAATAGTCCTCCGACGAAAAAAGAGGGCTGTTATAAAGGATGACTGTGCGTACTGATGTGTCGTTGCCATTTAAGAGGATATGGGGCAACATTGCCGGCAACATTTCGCCCATATATAATATGGCAATATTGCCGGGCAAATGGCAACATTCAGTAACTGTGCGTGATTTGATGTGTTTGTGATTTTGCAGCGATGGTTATAAACTATGTCAGTCAGTCAATCAGTCAAAAAAAAAATATTGACCATAAAATCATACAGATTGCTTAGTCAACGTCAATATAATATTAATATTTTTGTATACTACCGCCCGTTCGGAAGTTGTGGGCTTAGGGATGGAGCAAAGAAGGGCAAGAATGTTATGTTTTAATAGAATCGGTTCAGTGGTTACGAAGTAAGTAAAACTAGTAAAGGCACTTTAAATGTAGTTAAAAAAATATTTTATTTCCTGTTTTTTGGTTCCAAAGTTATACAGGGTTGCTTTTGGACCCCTAGTCAAAAGTTATTATTATTTTAGGGACATCATTCTGAGCAACTTTCACTGAAAAACCGATTTGATCAGAGCAACTTTATTTTTCACTTCTCCATAGAGATCAGCTGACCCACTATTTTGTATTCTGTATTTTCGTATTTATTTATTCATAAATTATTATTTTACATGTCATTCTGTATTTAAATATAATTATTACTTTTAAGTAGATTGTTTACTACAAACTATAATTTACCTATATTTATGTATACAATCATATATCGTACGTGAGTAGATTTTAAACACATTTAAATAAGATCCATTTCATGTTTCACTCAGGCCAAAATGTACAGGGAAGTGAAAAATAAAGTTGCTCAGATCAAATCGTTTTCTTAGCGAACGTTGCTCAGAATGATGTCCCTAAAATTATAGTAACTTTTGGCTTGGGGTCCAAAGATAACCCTGATACACAGATACAATAATTACAGTGAATGTTCAGCCAACACTATAACTATTGGCACAACTAGGCCAGAAAGACTTGACGTGTCGATAAATATCTTAAGCTTCGATTCCTGCAAGTTGTAAGCCAAAAACTGTTCATGTGAGAGTACAGTGGTTGATGCACCGACGAGCATGTTGGGTTGCGCAACCCATTTAAGATTTATTGAGATCGGCCGTCGAGTGTGGATCATTATTTTCCACAACCTATTACTTAGTATATATTTTTTTAAACAGATAATTTTTGCAGTTTGATACACAGCTTTGAAGCTAGTTAGTGCTTATTTTAGTCCACCCCTGCCGCCACCGTCACGACGATTAATAGGTCCAGCGGTTTAGGATGTGCTTTGTCTGTCAGTCATTATCACAAGAAATTTATTTGGTATTATGGTCTATCCACTTCACCTGTCCAAAGTTAAATCAATCGAAAACTTATTCATGAGAATTATAAGAAATTCTGAATGAATTTCATTCATTAATTTTATTTTAGATAAAATACAACAATTAATTAATTCGCTTAACATTCAATTCTATCAGATCTCGGCAATTCATTCGCTTATTCAGGCTTATTCCCTTCACAAGAAATTACAGTTTTAAATTAATTAAAATATTTTAATATACAGTTGTATGTAGGTAGGTACCGTAAAAAATTAGACAAGTAAGGATGAACGCGGCATAGATACAGTTCTCATTGACGTGACGATGAGAAGGTGGCCAAGTACAAACGGCGTATCTGTCGGCCGAGCATGTTCGCCACTGCACAGCCCACACCCAGCGCTTCCCGGTCCGAGCTCCCGGGCGCTATGCCAATGTTGCAAGCTTTGAGTTAGCGACGCCTATGCGAAACAAATTGGCTGATTTACTTTACGCTGCTCAGAACTTACCGGGGTCGGAATAGGGTTATGGGTTAAGCTTGCTGCTCAACGATTGTTATGGGTTCTACTCACGCACGATGCAACCTGACTTGCAATCGGTCGCCGCAACTCATAGAAGGCAGGTTGCCTTGCAACCGCTAGAGAAGGACGGACCAGGAAGATAGACAGAGAGGGAAATATAAGTTGCACGCGACCGATTGCATCGTGAGTAGAGCCCTTTATAGTGAACAGCTGATGCGCTTGGCGAAGAACAGAAAGGAGTATTGAGAGCTGACCGCCAATTTCCAGCAGTGTGATTCTGTAAGACCTTGTTTCAAACTTAGAATGAATGTGAGTTTCTTGATTAGAAAACTTGGTTCATAATTCGAATTTACACTAGCGCTACTCTTGCGAGCGTGACAGCGAGTTGAACTAAATTGACAACGCGATTTTGACAGATATAGATATACAATGCCTGCGATTCCGAAGGCGACACGAACTATACTAACTAAACTAAATCGTGTGTTTGAAAATGGAATCTGTGGCCACCGCGCAAGAGCTGTCGGATTTGGAGGTTGTCAGTTTTGTGCCTTCAGTTCCTCTAGTTTAGTGGTTTTGACACCTCAAGAAATAGCCCGCCTGTTATTATTTGCAGAATCGACGAACAGTGTAGAGAGGCACTCGGCCGTTGTCAAAGTTATTCGGAGAATAGTGCTAATCCACTTTATAGCTAGTGGCACTAAAAGAAGAAGGTGAATACAGGCTGGATTTTACCAACAAAAACTCACAATGTCAGTTCAAAATGAAGTCTTTCTATGAAAAAGTTGAAGATACTCTCGAGCAAAAATTTACTCTTTGTTTGTGAAACTCGCTCAAATGCATGTCAAAAAAAATTTAGCTTCCATTTTCATGAATTCAAGTTATAATAAAACATTGAAATAATTTGTTGCTTAAATGGCGCATTCAAACTGACAGTTTTAGCAGTTTCCTGACGATGATGACACTAAAAATGTTTTAACAAACTGTAAGTAGTACTACAGCCACACAAGAGGCAATTGGACACTTAGCATTGCTAAGTAAGTTTCAAGTGAAGCAAAAGCAGGCTTACAAACGCAAACAACCGACTTAACAAAGAGCATTTGAGTTTCCTTCTTTTATGGATGGCTCTTCACTCAACACAACTATGATGAAGTGCGAACGAAGAACAACTGAACAAACTCGAATGACTTCAGAACCTCGGGATTCGGTTTGTCTTCGGACTGCGCAAATATGACCATGTCTCCCAGCATCGCAGGGAACAGGAAGCAGGGGCTTCCGATTCGTCTTCGCCGTGATATGCACATTCTCTCCTTTCTGTTTAATATTTTGAGAAATCCCCGCTATCCCGCTTATCTTCGTGAACGCTTTGAGTTTATTTTTCCCAGGGATAGCAACAGGAGATCCCACACTATGTCTCTTCTGTCGACTCCTCGACATTACACTCGTTCAGGTTGAGGGCGATCCGGTTGTGGAACAATCTTTCTCATCCTGCCTAGGTTTGCTGCAAGAAATATCTTCTTAGAGAAAGCCCGCCTGTTCGTATTAATTGTTATACTTTGTATATAGTAAATTTCCGTGCAATAAAGAATATAAACTATCGTTAAAAAAAAATATACGCGTGTAGCACCGTACACGTGTTAGAAGTAAAACTTCTGTAGCTAGATCATTAAGTGGTACCTATACTATACACCTATACCTACCTATACTAAAAGAGATTTAAATTTCCAATTTTGAGATCCAATCTCTGCTTCAAGTTACTTTTAAGTTTCAGACGTCCGATTATTTGAAATTATTTTATACTTGTACTTACTTTTAATACGTCATGTCATTTATTTCCCACCATTCCTTATCTACAATTTGTCGCGCTCGTGGTGATATACTTAACTCATTCAATAGTGTCACTACTATTTGCATCTCGCTCAGATTATATACCATCTGACGTCACGTCTTTAAGCCGTCTCGCTCAAATGTATGCATTGCTTTGCTTGTTTTAGAAATCCATATCGACCCGTGTGACATTGATGAAACTCTTTTCTTACAAACTGTATGGATCGCATCGCACAGCTGTCAAACATAAGTTCCGGTTCCAACAAAGAGGTTGAACGAAGTAGTTTGAGTCATGCTAGATATTAGGCTACTAACGCCATCTAGCGAAAGAGAGTGAGCGCCATCTTGGCCATACCGGAAATCAAGAACTCGTGGAAGAATGCTTAAAATAATTTTTATTTGTTAACGTTTCATCAGGCGTAGAACCGACACGGCCTCCATTCTTTCCACTCCACAACACAATACCGTCGCATACAAACATGGGTTCCGTATGAGGGCAATAAGTCTTTGGAACGCGCTTCCCTGCGCCATCAGGGACAGTCCATCTCTCTTCATTTTCAGAAATCGTGTAAAGGAGCATTATCTTTCTCTTTCATAAAGTTAGTAGGTATTAAATATGTATTAGGGTTTATTTATGTTAAGATATATATGATTAATATGTATTCATGTAGGTACTTAGGTATTTATTATATTCAGTAATTTAGTAATATAATTTATTTATATTTTATTTTTACTTTAGCACATAGGCCTACCCGTTTTGAGTTTTAAAATTTATCCTGTCCATCCTGGGTTTGCTGGAAGAAATCTCTTTTTAGAGATAAGCTTGCCTTTGTTCATGCCTTTTCTGTATTGTTTGTGTTTTTTTTTCTGATATGTGCAATAAATATATACGAAAATATACGAATGTATTATTATCTTATCTGATTAGTTAAAAACCGTATTGAAAATAGTTGCGGTTTTAAAAGTCTTCAGCCGACCCTGACGTCACCGATTCCAATTTCCGTTACATTTCTTAGCCACTCGTGATAGCACCCGGCTAGTAGAAATTGAAAAGCAAATATATGAATAACCCACAGTTGAGAGGTTAAATAAATTTTACCCCCGTGCCCCAAGAAGTTTTACTTCCTGATTTAATTAACCTACTCGTTGTAATGTTTGTTTAAATCGGGAATAAACGTACGCGTTACATCAATAGAATATCAAGAATTATCGCATATGAGTTTCTATACTTCTCCTATCGAACCATGGACTTATGAAAGAAATTTATTTTTAGATATAATTCGCCTTTCACATCTTTATTTCATAAGTACACGGTATAATAATGTAAGTTAAGTAAAATAAAGATTTGAAAAGATTTTAGCAGTACAATAGAAATATTGTAAATATGAGTAGCGCCCACGATATTAAGCCGGGTATTCAATACGCCATTGTTACAGGTGGCGAGCCGATTACGGCATGTGAAGGATTTATCCCGATCTCATAACATAACACTTTTCACATAAAAAATACAACCGAAACCGAATTGAAAATCCCCAAATTTTTAGAAGTCGGATTAAAAGTAAACTATTGGTCTAAGATACGAAGAGAGCTTGACCTTCACCCATCTGTTACTGCGATGAAACTTGGTTTTTATCAAATTTTGTATGCTAGAAAAAACATCGCGAGTGGGTTGCCTAGCAAAATCCTGGCAAGACTATGATTAATTAATTAAGGGTCAAGTGCGAGTAAGACTCGTGTGCTAAGGGTTCCCATCACACTTGTAGATTGCTACTTCTCGTACGTAATTGGTGCAATTAAGTAACTACAAAAAATTAGTAGCATGATGTCCATCCATGTAAACAAAATTACGGCATAAACAGTCGTAGCGTTCGATTACGTTGACCTAGAATATTGACTTTTACACAGTTTCAAGAGGTATATAGTTGAGTAATTGGTATAAATTTCAGTTTGATACGTCTACGCATTCTTCATATAAAAGGCCTTTTATTTTTAAATGTCAAATTAATCATAGCTTTGCCAGGATTTTACTAGGCAACCCACTCGCAATGTATTTCCTAGCATACAAAATTTGATAAAAACCAAGTTCCATCGCAGTAACAGATGGGTGAAGGTCAAGCTCTCTTCGGATCTTAGGATATAAGTAGATCTAAGCGTCCATATCCCATTCCTTTTCATTTCCACGTTATTAGAGTGAAATCGTAGGGGGAGTATAGTGTCGTGCGTTTACCGTCAGATCTCAATGTCGAAATTGTGAATGCATTTACTTTATTTATTTATTTATGAAAAAGCACTTAATTATTTAATTTAAGTCTGCCAAACTGCTAGGCAGTTTGTCGGCTGGTTGGTTTGGCTCTTAACTACAACAGTACTTTATTTTTAATAGTAAACCCATTTGTTTATGCATGGTTTTATAAAATAGTTATGGAATAGGTAGAGTTGGGAATAACCCGTTTTATTCAACGGCATGTCGCCAAAACTAAACATGATGTACTTTTCGTACCTACTTCACTTGGGCTTGGCCCCCAGATATCTTGTTTCCAACACTATAAGAGCCATTATTGGTTAAAACAATGTTTCCTGTATTCTGTGTTAAATCGCACGAATCAAACTGCTTTGTTCTTTGTGAGTAAGAATTGTTTTTATCAGAGAAAATCTGCTTTACGTCTTAACAAGCAAACAAAAGAACGGCAGATGAAACGCAGATAATACACTGGACTCATCTTTTGTCTGACCTAACTATTATGATGGGTATAAAATGAAAGATTCTGTTTAATTGGCCAATTTACAAAAGTTCATGCTTTGAGATGCTGTTTGAGGTAGAGCACGAATTTTGTGAAAATGTACTTCCATGTACATGATACTATTACATATTTTGATACTGTAAACGGTGGCAAACAATAATTGCTATAAAAAAAGGTTTATCTGATTTTCAAAAGCTGACATAATAACCGGCCAAGTGCGAGTCGGAGGTCTATAAAAATCCGCAAAAAAAATAATATTGTATGGAAGACCTCCCTAAATATTAATTTAATTATTTATTTTTTAAATAAATAATATACTCAATATACTGTGAACATTGTAAGCGTCTACCTGCTACCATTATCAATATCGAGCAAAAATGAGCAAAAAAACTCACGTTTGTTGTATGGGAGCTCCCCTTAATATTAAATTTCTTTTGATTTTTAGTATTTGTTGTTATAGCGGCAACAGAAATACATCATCTGTGAAAATTTCAACTGTCTAGCTACCACGGTTCATGAGATACAGCCTGGTGACAGACAGACGGACGGACGGACGGACGGACAGACAGCGAAGTCTCAGTAATAGGGTCCCGTCCTTCGGGAACGAAACCCTAATAGAAAGCAGAAAACTTTCCGAAGACTTGAGATTGAGAACCTTTGTTAAACTCGGTTTAATGCTCTATATTTTACTTGGTATTTTGCAGACGATGTATAGGTATTTTGAAATGCATTTATTCTCTTTTACAATCTGTAAATTGATATTCTATATAAGCTTTCCGAAATTATAAGTTCTAATATTATAATAACCCAAATTGAAGCTAAACCTAGAATATTAATGATAGCCTTTTGTATAAATAAAGTAAATACTGAGTTACAACTTACAATTTTAGTTGCAAACCAAACTCAACTGGAGTTCATAATATTAATAATCTTTATACTAATTTAACGGTTATGAAACGTTTATTTATCTTACCCGTCATGTAATTATTTACAAGTACAATTAAAATGTCATAAATACAAAACATAAATATTCAAAATTAAATGACAAATCACATAAGAGCTCTGTGGTCTAGTGGGTTTCATACTTGCCCCTCACGCAGGAGATGCAGGTTCGATCTCGGTGCTGACCATGTACCAATGAGATAAGTTATTCCCTCTAGCTCCGACGCCTTTTGTTCTCCATTGTAAGTTTTTTCGGCCTATGTCCCTATGAGAGTACCGGACGTTCTAACGGGGATGGAAAACATCGTGAGGAAACCTTCATTATTCCATAGTTGCGGTGATGGGCTAGCCCCTGTCACGCTAAATGGAGTATTAAATCACTGGCTGAATGTGGGCACAGTTGTGCCTCTGCCACCCCGTGTGGGAAAAGGTGTGGCGATATGTTAAATCAGAAATTTTACTTGAATTATACAAACAAACCGCCCCAACAATCACCTGGACCAAAGGTGCCCCATATGGCTGCGTTACCGCGCTGCACGGCGAGTGAAATCCTTTGGGCCAGGAAAACCCCGGAGCGGTTGTCAAACCTCGGTCCCTCAAACGACGCCCAATGTCCCAGATGAAGACCCTAATTACTAATTTAACAAATACTACATTCGAGGCTTTGCTTTCCAATCGTGAAAAAGAAAAAATAAAACAACACTCAGATCTTGTATATCTGTTTGAGGTCCACACAACACACTATCCCTTATGGGCCTATTAGACTACGCTGTCGGCAGGGCCCTGTCTGACTCACTGTCTCATTCTAGTCGTTCTGTCTCTTTCTAGTCGTTCCATCAGAATGAGACGTCTATACAAATCGTACCCTGCCGACAGCGTAATGTAATAAGCGCTTTAGTGCCGGGCCAGAAGCAATGTACGATTATGTGCCTGTAACGCGTCCTAGGCCCTCCTACATTTATCTTACAATGATTCGAGGCAACTTTATTATGCCCCGTGCAACAGGATATTTAAAAGCAAGTTTGACATCTAAACCTCAACCGTAAACTGTAGATACCATTTTTCTAATATCCCTGTGTTTGTTTGTCAAATAGATATATCTCTATTTCTATTTCGGATTCGCCAGCCACATCAGAGTACACGAAAGAAAGGTTTTTAGATGGTTGTCATATTTTGTTTCTGCTGCTCTAGTCATATTCTGATCAGGTTATAACAGAAGTTACTGAAAACGACGAAGAGGACATCTTGTGCCGTTAATAGTAGTTTATGAAACTGTTGCATAATGAGGGGTATTAAAACACGACTGGGTTTTTAATAGTATCCCACGAGAGTTTTAATACCTAGTTATGTGCAGTTTCATACACTACTTTATCTACTCTCATACTTAAGTGACTCTACTACAAAAATCAAAGTTAAAACACAACAATATTTCCACATAAACCAGTGCTTAGACCAACAAAACGTTGTCACGTCACCTTGAATTTTTATTGCCGCCAAAACCCAGCATATCACAGCGCATGCGCGGAGCATGAGCCACATTTTCAAACCTCAGATCAATGAACCTCTTTGTTTAAATCTTCCTGCCTGCCTCCAAGTAGTTATCAAACACTGAGTGGCTGTTTGGCTGTCAACTATAGCCAAAAAAAAACTTTCCAACGATATAGACTATCAAACACCTTGGCTGTATGGTTTCATGACCCTTGCCTTTCCCAAAAAAAGTAGAGCTCTATCGTTATGGAAAAAAGTTTAATAATAACATTAGTTTTGTTCGAGAAGTAGGGTTTTTATAAAAAAAACTGTATTGCGTTTAGAAAGTACGTCATTATGAATTCGATTTCAAGTTTGTAATTCGAACTTTATGACATGAGAGTAGATAATCATATAAATGTTGGCTTAATAATTAAATGGGGTCTGAACCATTTCTTGTATTCTGAACATATTAGAGAGCCTATACTTTACTCCACTTTACTTTATACCTTATTGCACAAAAACAGAATACAGAAACTTACTTTGTTCTTAATTATGATCTAACTAGCTTTAAATCCGCAAGAAATCGGTTTACTGAGAGTTTTTATGTTACTTGGTTTTCGATAAAAAAAACAGAAAGAAATTCTTAGAATAGCTGATTTGCGTTTTACGGCTGTTTTTAGTCAATTTCTTATGTACATTTTATTTCAGTTTAAGGTAGGTACACGGTAGGATCTTCTATTTTATCATAATATACGCATATTGGTTGATTGTGCAGATAATATCCTAATAATAAGGGCTATAGATCAAAAACTCTCTCTAAGTTAAGCCATTAAGGTAAGATACTTATCACCCCTAAAACACGGCATGTATAATTTTGGATAAACTCCAGTCCTAGGTATTTATTTTTATAAAATCATTATCTTTAATTTAAAATTGCAACATATAACCCTGGAACTAATCATGAAACTAGTCGTAAAAAAACTGCATTTTTACTTCCTTTTTTTTCACTTTTTAGATTTTAGCGAAGCAGAAGTCGAGACACCAAGGGTCGAATGAATAAATCAAAGTAAAAACGAATCAATTGTAGGTACATCATATATTTGAAGGAAAGTAACCATTATTGATGTGAGCGAACGTCAAAATAGTATTTCTTTCCACCATCAGCTGATAATATTCTTTATTCATTCGGTCATTATCGTAAAAACCTCTCCAACTTAAATTCCATTGCTTATTAACACTCACTTGCGCTCGGAATCCAAAGTGCACTCCATGAATCACACCTCAGTTCCAAATGCACACAGTAGTTGCCCAGGCATTATCGGTGATTGAGTAATGCACACATCGCGGGTATATTATGGGTTGGGTATCGTGCGTCACTTGAAACGTCCGCACCGGCCAGTTTTCAGACACACTGTGGGTTCCCGCCCGCCCCAAGGACGCGTTCGGATAATGACACCGTGGTAACGACTGATATTGAAGTTAATGGGGGTGCGAGAAAGATAGATTCGATGGGATGGCTTGGGGATGATTGGCGAATGTGATATTAGTAAAAGCGGGTTGGAGTTAACATGTGTAATTATGCGGAGAGATAAGTAATATGTATGTGAAACTCTACTGTGTTTTTGTACTTCAATGGTCTAAGTTTTCGTGTGAGGTGAGTTTCGTGTTTCGTTTGACTAAGCAATCTGTATGATTTTATGGTCACAAAAAAAATACTTTGAACTTTGAGGATGGGCTAGGATATTAAGATATTCCAGATATTCGGATCAGCCTGGAATATTGTTTGTATACTAGTTTTTTTTTAAGGTAAATGTGGAAGTGATTTGGTCGCGTTCGGCAATAAAAACTTATTTAAGGATTTTGTCACAGCTTTGTGTAATATTAGTTTTCTAAAAAGTGAAGATTTTGTGTAGGCTTAAAAAGGCATATTTTGTTACAAAGTGTGAGTACGGCCTTATGCACACGGGCTACTCGAAGGAGAGAGTTTGGTGTTAGATAGAACTCATGGTCTGGTAATCTTGTAATTTGATCACAAGATTAAAACTAAACTTATCCAGTTTTTCGAGTTAGCGTCAATTTACGTATTTTTTTCGTTGCTGTCACACTTATAAATCACTTTTTGCACAGCAAAGCACACGTGTAAATTCAACGTTTCAGAACCAAAGCAAATAAGTTGCGCAACAATGTGGCAAATTCAATTTGAAAACTGGAGAGATGTAACAACCGCTCCACACCAGAAGCATGCCGAACGCGGCGCGTGTTACGTCGCGGAAAAGTGAGGGATAGAGCCTTGTGCTTATATTGCATTGTCTTTCAGCCCTCACCTCCCCCCGGGATCGGCATGTAACGGGTGTTGGTCCCATTTATTTTTCTCACTAGTGCGAATCCGGACGCGCCCAGTTATACGTAGCGTACATTTAGCTATCTCTTTTTAAGCTTACGTTTTTATAGGATAATAGAATCGCGTTATGTACTTAGGATACTTTTATACTTATTCGTAAACGTAAAGGGTAGAGGCAGATTGCTGCTGCTTCCTAATTGGCACTGTTAAAAGCGTTATTAATAATACCAGCTTCTGTCAAGATTTTAAGACCCGTAATAATAAACCGCTCTCAGTTCTGTGAGCTGTCTCAGAAATGTCACAATGACGGATTCGCCCAACGGAATCGTTTTATGTGGAATACTTGTACATATGTGGTGCGTTTAGTATTACTTGCGTAAACCACAACATAGTTAATTAACCTAAAATTAAACCAAGTATGATAATTGAATGCTGATGAGGTTTCAAACAGGCTAAGCTTCAAACAGTTTAGCTGAGATGTGCTCGATAGACTAGTTAGTTGGCATTCGACGACACAACATAGCGTCTCGCCTTTCCCTATACGGGGTGGCAGAGGCACCACTGTGCCAACTTTCAGCCAGTGATTCAATACTCCATTTTGCGTGACAGAAGGCTAGCCCATCGCCGCAGCTATGAGTTGAGGTTTCCTCACGATGTTTTCCATGACCGTGTCCGTATAAGGTACTTGATTATATAAGAAGATGTATATGTATGTTTATGTATTCTACTCTATTATATATATTTTTATTTTATTTTATTTTATATATGTATTCATATTTAGGTCTATGTAGCATTTTTATTGTGTAGATATATTATAGTAGATATATGTAGACTCATTTATCTTCATTTTATTTATTGTGCACTAGGACTATTCTCTCAGAAAAATCTGTCCTATCTTGCCTAGGTTTGCTGGAAGAAATCTCTTTTTAGAGATAAGCTCGCCTTTGCCTATTTACCTTTGTTTTAAGACTATGTATCACATGGTTTTTCGTGCAATAAATAAATTATGAAATTATGGTCAGCACCGGGATTCGAACCTGCACCTCCTGCGTGAGAGGCAAGCATGAAACACATTAGACTACGGAGCATTCAATTTGATCATTTAACTTTCAAGGCGCTGATTAAGTTAATTTGGATAAATCAGTTTCGGTCAATCACCTGCCGCTATTTTAAATAATAGAGGCACGTGATTGGCTGAGGCTGAATTAACCAATTGTTTACTTAATCAGCGCCCTGGAAATCGGGCATAACTAGCTACGAAGATGAATACCTAATTTGTAATCACTCAAACCTTTCGGGGAAATCAGTGATTCCATTAACGCTTTGATATTAAGCCAACTACAGTCCATTCGTGATAAGAATGCAGTGAAATCTAAATTTAAATCTGTTAACAAACACTCACAGGACAGGACACAACCTTCGCGTTCGAAAGTTGCCTTCAACTGGTCACTGTGAACTTGGCTTGATAATTGGAAACGATTTGATTGGTTACGGGGCGTGGCCAGGCCGCCGGACAGTGATGACTTTACTGCATTCTTATTACGAATAGACTATAGCCCCCTAAACCAGCCAAGTCTGAGTCAAACTCGCGCGCATCGAGAGTTGTTAGTGTGTAACGCGATACTTCCAGGCTTCCCTAAAAACAGGTGTCTTGATAGAAGGGCAGACAGAGAGACGGACAACGAGTAGCGCTAAAAGGGTTCTTTTTTTCCTTTTAAGGTATGGAACCCTAAAATGTGACCTAATTTTCAGTCCTTTCGACAGAAAGTCTGGAAACTAGCATTTGGCACCAGTTATCTTACTAACGAGCAACTTAACAAACACTTACATTAGTGCTAGACTGTAAAACAAATTAGGTAACAGTTTATGGATGGTGGTAAATTGTTAACTTAGGCATAATATTCTTCTTTTTATTAATGGCGTCCTAACCTCTTTTGAGGTTAATTTTGCCAGTGTCAAGTGGTGAGAAATTATAATGTCTTGAGATGATGTTAACACTTTGACAGCCGAGCCTTTTATTTATTGCCAGTCTCTGATAGCCGATCACGTCCCCAGTACGTGATAGTGATTTTTGTTAGAGACGCTGATCACGTACTGAGTACGTATTGAATTTCAATGATTTTTGTTTTAAAACACCGTCTTCTGCGCGTGATCCGCGTATCGTCAATGCTTAGATGGAAGTTTAGGCTACACACACAAACGCGCTTCGAATACTTGCGGGGTGCGGGGAGCGGGGAATGAACGAGAAACGAGTCGGGTCGGCCGAGGCTCACCACTTGCCCCAGCGCGGCTTTACGATCGAGACGTGTGTGTTTTTGGCGCGAAATGACTTCCCAACGACGACGATTTCGTTTGGTTTGCGTCAGAAAAGAAAACTAAAGTCGCAAGAGTTTGCAAAGTCTGCGCCGACACTACCAAGAAGGAAACGGGCAAGCGAGGTCGCAAAGAAACTGTATATTATTGCCCAGACTGCAACGTGGCCTTATGTTATTATCCGTGCTTCAAAAAATATCACACAAGGAAGGAGTATACGATATAAAAAGCAAAATATTTGAATGTAAGAGTTTTTTTTTTTTCGAAATCATGTCTTTTTCTAAGCCCATTTGGTAATAAATAAAACGTAAATTACACATGTTTTTTTATTTTTCATTATTATATATTGAACCTACAATAAAAGGAAAAATAAATCACGGTCGTAAGTATTATAGTTTTATTTCTATGAATTTTACAAAAATGGCAAAAAGTGCCGGCGCGCTACTAATGGTATGCTAATTATATGGGCGGCGAAATAGGGGTAGATAGGCGTTACGTACTCAGTACGTGATCCGCTGTTAAAGTGTTAAGATGATGATGATGATTTGTCGCTCGTAAGCACTACCCAGGGAGGACGTGAAGGGCTGTGGGTTCCAAGTAATTCCTTCGGACGTGAGCGACTGCCTCCCCTAACTAACAGTTGTTTTTTATTTCTTTCAAGCCTGTGGAATACATGCCATAAATCCTGACATTGTAGGAATCATCGATATATACATAAAGTATACAAGTCTAGTAGTAGGAATTCAGTTTTTTTATTTAACTCTCAAAATATTGATCTAAAAATTCTGAAAAAAAACCTCTCAGCTTTAAATATCGAATTAGTTTTCTAACTTTACTACCTTATTCAAAGGCAAGGTTGTCCATTGTCTACAGCATTTCATACGAAAATTGCAATATTACGCCTACGGTTTCAAGGTAGAACTCAAGTCACTCAGTAAAACAGTGTTTTATGAGTCCAAGACATTTCAAAAGAAACTCTCTTTAGCATAAAAGTCTCTTCTTTACGTAAATGCATACCACTCATACATATTCTATACACCTTACACTTGTGTTGTACTGCTTTGAAGACACCCCAAAATGCTTACGCAACACCGTTCAGCGTAGTTTATGACGTTACAACAGATGCTCTGCTTCTTAGAAGATGTAAATAAACTGAGTAAGTATGGGATAGTCCGTAGTCTATATGTATAGTGAGTTACATAGTTTCTTCTTACGCAGGAGATACAGGTTTAAATCTGGTTCTGACCATGTACCAGCCAACGGGTTATTATCCTTGTATCCCGCAGCAATTTCGGACCGTGTCCCAATGAGATAAGTTATTAAATCCATTATCTGCTATTTCGTGTTTCGGATGACAAGTTAGGTTTAACCTCTAACAGTAGGTCCTGGTTAGTATTGCTAGTTGGTTAGTAGCACAGATACTATAATATTATAATATTATAATAATACAGACAGACAACCTAGAACAAAATATGACACCGGCGTAAACTGAGATGCTACGGAAGCTTCAGTTCGAGGCCATTATCGCTTGGTGCTGCACCATCGAAAAATTCCAAATACCACGAGATTGTGTTAAGATATATAGGATTTATTCTAAGATTAGCGCCACCTATGTTAAATGAAACCATGGCGTAAAACAAATCTTACTCCTCACGCCATCTCTTTTTTACCAAGGGTTACTAATTCTAATTTGTATTGGATGAGCACCCTGTGGTTAGTAGTCATAACGCTGTGTCAGGCAGGAGGGCAGCTTAGTAGCTTTTGACAGTCAGGCAGGAGGGCAGCTTAGTAGCTTTTGACAGTCAGGCAGGAGGGCAGCTTAGTAGCTTTTGACAGTCAGGCAGCAGGGCAGCTTAGTAGCTTTTGAGAGTCCGGTTGGTCACTATAGTCTAGCCGCTGAGGGAATGCGATCCTGACATATGTCAGTTTGGGATGCAATCCCCTTTGTGGGAGTGAGATAGAGTGAAAAGCAGTGAAAAGTAGCACGGGACCGACAGGGCCATAGACATGTGTCAGGATCGCAATCTTTCAGCGGCCAGAGTATAATCAATCCGCAGTTAACCAGCTTGGTGGAATAAGGCTCAAGTTTATTCGTACACGTGTAAACGCCAGTGCCGCGTCGGGAAATTAATGCACTACAATTATTTTAACCATTGAAATGTAAAGTAGGGCAAAAGAGCGCTCCTTTAGAGAAGTGTTTCCTAAAAGGATTTAAGGTACTTTCTCTCCAGGGCCATTCATTTGTTCCACCCTGTATATCTATTAAATATGGCGGAATTCAAGAAGATGTGCCTAGCCAAGGATTGGCCAGAAGGCATCGTCTACCGACGCTATAGCGAGGCGAGACCGACGAGGAAGAAAATCCCTAGCTAGGCTTATGTTAAGTTAGGTTAGTTTCATAAAATGTTATATATCTCTAGTTTTAAGGTATTTGTCAATATGGGTTTTATACCTCAAATAAAAAGATGATTATTATTATTATTATTATTATTATTATATGGCTACGCTTTACTGTAACACCCTGTAGTGAAGTCACATCAAACGGATAAACAGTGCCAGCACTGTTTGTGTAAGCCACTTTGATCTGAATGAGTGACTTAAGTGTTTGTCGGTGTTTGTATTTTGATTTCGTTTGTTTACTTCGTTAATCATAGAAATAGCTATGCAGTCATGTTAATTAACTAGATTAATGTAGTTATGTTAGGGAGGAACACATCAGGCTTTATATTGTGTTGTGTTTGCCTTTCTATACCGTTTCTTTCAAAATTCATAATTTCTTTATTGCACTCAATTAATTGCAATGACAAAAATTAAATAAATAAAGTGTACAAAGGCGAGCTTATCTCTAAAAATAGATCTCTTCCAGCAAACCAAGTCCGATGAGAGAGTTTGATATATCAGCGAGGGTAGACCTTCATTAACACCTTTTTATTAGGTACCTACCCCGAAATAAAATCGTGCAGGAAATCGAAAGGTTTTTTTATATCATTACGAAACTTGATATATTATTATGTGAGAGTGAAAACAAGGATCACACCCAGGATGTTTACTTGCAACCTCATCGAGTTTGGGCTCATTACATTCGTCGACACAGTTTATATTCGTACGTTCTTGTCATCACCATTTAGAGTTATCGGTGGTTGACGAAACCCTGAGTTAAGGGGTCCTAATAAGGCCTTTTGTTTCCAAAAGGGAGTTTTAAGTTTTTAAACTTCTCTAACTCGTACTTCTGGCAGAATGCACAGGCCTGCTGAAATAAATTGCCGCTTAAATATTATACTAGCTGTAATGTCAGAAAAAGCAAAGTTTGATGGCCATACTACACAAAAATAAACCACCGTTCAACACCTGTTTAAAAACAAAAATGTATGGGATTTGTTTTGAGGTTAAACTAGGTTTAATATTTTTTTATGGTAACAAGGTGAGTGTCGGTCTAACTTAGACATTGTTTAGGAAGGGGCGCATCACTTTTTTAACACCCTTTTATTTGGTCATCTTGATCACATCATCATCATCATCAAAAGTTGTGCAGGGTGAACGGGCGGCGGCGGAGCGGGGCAGAGCTATACATCTGTATAGTTCTGTCCAATACACACCTTGCACAGTTTTTTTATAACTAATTGTAATGAGTTGGGTCTATGGGATAAAGAGTGGAGGGAGCACCGCTCAGGATCGAATGGAGTGGAAGAGGGGGAGAGAGGCCTTTGCCCAGCAGTGGGATATTACAGGCTCGTAATAATAATAATAAATAATAATTGTAATGCACGAAACACATTTGAAAGCAGGTCCTTAGCAACTAATGACAATGAAACAAATGACAACTTATTATATTCTCGCCAATAAATTAGTTACGTGAGAACTTTAAATTTCAAAATCGTTTCGTGCAACCCATAATTCATAATTCATAATTTCTTTATTGCACACAAAAAAAAAATTAACAAAGCACGGTAAGTAATATAAAGTGTACAATGGCGAGCTTATCTCTAAAAAGAGATCTCTTCCAGCAAACCAAGTTTCGGTGTGAGAGGTTGATAGCTGAGCGGGGGTAGACCCATGTGTACAACAATAAATTTAAAAGGTTGCATACATAAATATATAATATGCATTCCTTTACTTATATCCTAGACATAAAGACTAAAATAATATAAATATGATAGATACCTATATAACATCATACTTTTTAAATAAATACAAAAATATATTATACGTATATATTACTAGCTTGGCAACTCAATGGCAAGAGTATCGCAGTTTCTTACTATGAAAACCCATCTGACCCAGTAGATCGTTAACAGCAAGCTAATAAACAAACAGAGTTTCCCAAACTGTCCAAACTGAATAGTTCACCAAAGCTCGCAGTAAACTGTGCTTCTCAAACAGTTGCTGTAAAAGTTGTGTAACGATGACTAGACGGGGCCCAAGAAGCACTTTGCTTAAGAGTCGCGTTCCGAAAACGTCTGCATTATCGGATCAGACTAGTACAAGAAAGTTGATAAGTACTACTTATCGACTTGGCTACTAGCTTGGTATTCGCTACAAACTGTTAATATTCTACCATGGATAATATTGTAGTTTCTGAAATTATATGTGATAAAAAGGTTTTTTTCTGATTTACAAATATTATTTTCATTTCTCATGCTCGTAAAGTTCGTCTTTATGTCGGGTATAGCCAGCATAAAATCAAATTTTATGTTCTAGAGCATAAAGTAAAATCTTCGTCTAAATCTCAGACTCTGACAAAGGGCGTCAGGTAAACAGCCATATTCACCTATGCTAAGTGCCACTGCCGCCGGCGGCCAGAGCCGCCTGCGGAGGCACGTCCAAAAAAAAGTTTAATGGCGGGAAGTCCTTATTTTTTCTCGGTAATTTCAATTTGAAATTATTTCATAATATTTACTTTTTTTCCAATATTTCTGTTTAATTTCCTCACAATCGAAGTGAAAAGCAGAGTGTATAACATCGTACATAAAACCCATTTTACCCTCGATAATTTATTCCTTACCTTAATTTGTTTTAAAAATTATATTTTTCCTTACTCTAAACTTTCGCGTTTTCGTGTACACCTATAAAACATAAATGTCCATCCATTGATAATATTTTAAGACATTTTAGGGTATTTTAGGGCATTTCAGGAATCTCAGGCTCCATACAAAAAGTTCGAACCCCTTATTAGTGGACTTTATTTTTTTTAAGAAGTAAATTACTTTTTGGGTATTGTGTTGCAGATCCATAGGTATATGGTCCGCTTTCATATACCCACACGCACTCGGTCATATTAGTAGATATGTCGTAGGTGAATCGCATGATTTTTATGTTGTCATAAAAACGTTACAACATTCCTAAAATAAACGTGAAGTTATGTTACAAATTTTTATTAACTCAGTACATTTCGGGCCTAGCACTCAGCCGATCTGTATGGTGGAGTGAAATATAAAGTTGCTCTGATGAAGTCGGTCCCATAGTGAAAGTTGTTCAGAATGATGTCCCTAACAACCCTCTTTCGGCTTGTACATCCCTTTCTGTTACACCTTGTATATTTCAAAATATCAATGTGAAAACGTGCTTTCTCCGCAAATAAAATATCTAAAACTAGATTAATTGTTTGAATCATCGCCCTATTCAACAGATATTCATTAGAACTCCATCAACCGTTCAGAAGTTCTAAGCCATTTTGCATACGGACAAATCATCAAATTTGCCTGCGACATAGACCTTGCCCCATTGACCCCAGCATTAATTCCCAAAGAATGATCACGCAACCTCAACTTTTTCCTCAGTCGAAAAAGAATGAGGCAACTCATAAACTAATGTTGTGAGGTAAGTGGGAAGTTTTCTCTTTGAGTGCGGTATTTAAGGGGCACTTAGTAGGGCAAGAAACATTGCAGTGAGGCCAGCCCTTGGAGAATGCCTCTGCATTGTGGGCGGCTCCCGTTTGATACTCGTACTTCACTTGGTTGGCTTGGATTGAGCATTTACGTCTTCTTCACAATGCATTGGATTGAATAGCCCCAGGTCACGCAATATTTTTTCGGTACCATTAGTCCAATTTCCCCAACCGTCCAGTTTCGCCATCGGTCCACTTTCCCCAACGGTCTGCAGCCTGACAGCATGCTTCGAAGAATATGTCATGTGAAAGGCTAATGCTCAGAATGTGTGCTGACACACTAGCGCCATCCCATTTACCAGCGACTCCTTCCAAGGCCGGTGCCGCTGCGGACTCTGCAGAGGGTTTGAAACGGCGCAAATATGCCGCCCTTGGGGAGGGCTACATATTTGTGCCGTTTGGCGTAGAGACCCTCGGGCCGTGGGGGACCGACGCTCGGCGAGTCTTTAAGGAGGTTGCAAAGAGACTCGTCGAAGCGTCAGGTGATTCTAGAGCTGGCACCTACCTCGCTCAGCGAATTAGCATAGCGATACAGCGAGGTAATGGTGCCAGCATGTTGGGCACCCTGCCACTCGACGGCGGCGGTGACCTTAAGGATATTTTTTATTTAATTTAATTGTTTTTAGTAGTAAGTTAATTGTATATACATATCAATAAAATTCAATTAATTGTATCAAAAATGCTCAGATAATTCCACTAATGATGCTTTTCGCTACTGTTTCACACAAATGGCTAGACGGATTCAGATTAAATTTATCATAAATAAATAGTGTATCTATTATGCTAGATTAAAATAATAAGAGTATTTATTCAAAGTAAAAATGGTTACAGCAAGTTTGAAAATGGTGGTGTCTGCTGCCATAGCTAGGTTATGAGTTCGAAAGTACGGAAGTATGGGCGTTTAGTAGCTACTTCCTAAACTCCTCTTTGGGCAATTTCCAAGGGTTCTAAAAGTGTTTTAGCTGCTCCACCCCAACAGGGGATAAAATAAGTTAGAATAGATTGAACAAGGGCCAGTTAAGTTATTTCGGATGAAGCAACATTTAGAATTGATTTAAAATACGGTTACGAGCCTAGTAGTTAGAGTGGCAATGTGACTTTTGAAATTTAGGTGCTGCATGGCTGCTCTGCTCGGTAGCTGATAATTTCTAGGTACACGAAGACAAAGGGGACCGCTCGTAATGAATAAAAGGCGGTATAGGAACCGCCCGCTACAGTGTCTCAAGGGACAAGCCCATGTCGTGCTAACGCGAGTTGAGCCAAAGGCTGAGTCCGTACCGTGTTTGGAGCTCCTAAACATGCTTTATTATACTTAATCCCGGGTCCCGTAGGATTCACCTAACAAGGCACACGGACGAAAAGAATTATTAAGCCCTGTAATTTAACCTACTTTAGGCGTGTTTTGTTTCCTGTAATAATAATAATTGGTTGGGCACATATTTAATAAGGTAGCAAAAGCAACATTTTACCAGAAACAGATTTGATAACGATATTAACTGCTTTGATTGCATGGTGAAACTTAAAATAAACAAACACATAAACATAAGCAAGAACACGGCATCACGCTGAAAACACAATACTGTGGTAGCCAGAAATAGCAATGTTATGATTATCCAAAGAAAATAAAATATAAACGAAAGAAAACACATAATAATTAAACAACTTTAGAGATCGAGGGAGTTTTGAGAGTAAGTAAAGAACACCTAAATATTTTCCAAACACGATCTTTTCATGTATTATACCAAAATGTATTCCAAAAATATTACGTAGTACAACATTACCCTTAAAAAAACACGTAAAACTATGATGGAGACAAAATGGACCATTGAATCACAGGATGAAAGTGGGCACAGTCGTGCCTCTGCCACCCCGTATGGGAAAAATGCGTGACGCTATGTTTGTTTTTGTTTGTTTTAACTATGATGTAAGCTGCATATCTATGCGAGAACGTGGCAGGTTCTGTGAGATGATTGCATGATTGTTTTGTCCTCAGATTATTAATTGTGTATATTTTTGTAATAAATTTGTAATCGCTTTAAATACGCAATGGAATGCATTAATTTTAATTATTGTTAATATTTATTAATGCTTATAGAATTTGTACAGTGCATAGGATTAGCCTGTAATGTTGTACAATTTAATTTGAACAATATTTGTTTAAATAAATAAATATATTTGAAGAAAAAGAAATTAAATCAACAACTATTTTAGGAACTAGGTTTGGTTCATACATAAGTCTTGACTAGCCATTTTGTACGATTTGGATCCTTTCAAGAAATCTATCCTCCTACCAACCAGTATGTTTTTGACAAATAAAAACACATGTTTTTTATAGGACAGATGTAGGAAGGAGGCTGTTTACCAGACTGTAGAACAATACACACTTAAAGTCCGTCCTTGCATTTGACCACTTACCTGCGATACCTGGTTAGTGTGCATTCCAGACGTTTACATTCGCTCTAATGGACTCCGCCACAGAGTACTCAAGGGATTAGAACTATTACCAACGAACTATGTTACTGAGAAGAAAGTTGGCCAACTATGGTTAATTTCGATTAGCTTGTCAAACGTCAGTTGTAGTTGTGTTGTAGTGTAAGCGCCGGTGGCCAAGCAGTATTTGCACATCCGGAACGATCGTGCGGATTAAGCAAATGGAAGAAACGGTAACAGATGGGAGTCCCATTTCTATGTGGCACTTGGTGATGATACTTGGTAATATCTTTACTCGGTAGTGGTAGTCGCAAAGCTCCGTCAGAGCCTAGGCTTGGCCACAAGACGCCCCTCCACCAAAGCTCCGTGCCCTACATTTTACTTTACATAAACTAAAACTCACATAATGGTAAAAGTACCATACAAAGTTTATTTTCCCATATTCTGTGATACAAGCAACAACGGAAGCGGAAGTGAGGGGAAGTATATAATAATAAAAGCTCCTAGTGGACACCTGTTCCAGGACGAAGCTTTACAGGTGCTTTCGCCGTAAGTTATTTTGATAATGAGATAAGTTGATAAAGGTATACCTACCTATTTTCAAATGCGATTTCGAATCCATAAATAAATCAACTTACAAAATAAATAATTAAATTAAAATTAAATTAATATTTAGGGGGGGCTCCCATACAATGTTTTTTTGCGGTTTTTTATAGATAATGGTACGGAACCCTTCGTGCGCAAGTCCGACTCGCACTTGGCCGGTTATTTATCATCATTAGGCTACCAATTATATCAAAAACTGGAATTTGAATGATCAATGATTCGCAATGTGTTTAGCAGACTTGACATCCAGGTTCGTTGCATTAAGTTGCGTAGAAGTGGCGCCCCCTGTAAACGTCACTCATCAACCAATATATAGTTGGAAGACTTGTATGTCCAAAGCGAGCATAATGAAATATCACAAAGTCACATTTTTACTCTAAGGATATTAAAATTATGTAAAATCAGCGATAGTGATACGACCGAGTAAAAAAAGCTGAATTAAAATAGGATTTTTCCCTTTCCGTGATATTTAATTCATAATTCAAAGAAAAAAAGGTTCATTCCTGCGCTCAAAGCCGATAACGGGACAGGGGAGAGTAGGGACACAATTTCCTCAGTGTGGAATTGGAAACAACACTCCACCGCATAACAACAGTGATCTTTAATCTCTATCAACAACGCCTCAGGGACCACCCTCGGCGTTATAGCTTAATCTTTACTTCCACAGGCAAGACGAAACTGCCCTAATCCATATAAATTCCACAGTTAAAACCGTCGAAAGGGTGAATTAACCTAAAACCACGTACCAACAACTGAGCGTAATAATTATGGCCATGGGATTCAAATGCGACATATTTACTTGTCCGGCCAAATAAAGGGTAAAAGGCACGTTAGGGATTCCCTATTTAATTTATACCAACCCCGAAGGTAAGCCCTAAAAGAGTGGTAATTTAGGGTAGCTTTTTGGCAATGAGTTTATAAAATGGATCGTTAAGTTTTAATTCTGAACTTTTTGTCAAGTTTTTAGGTAAGTGAAAGAAAGTGATAGAAAATATAAGTTATATATTTTGGAATAAGTAAATCTATATATATAAAAATGAATTTCTGTTCGTTAGTCTCACTAAAACTCGAGAACGGCTGAACGGATTTATCTTATGTTAGTCTTGAAATGATCGTGGAGGTCTAGGAAAGGTTTAAAAGGCGAGAAAAAAACGAATAGTTTCCGGGAAAACCCTAAAAACAGTCCTTTTCTATTTCCCATACAAACGTTTTCTAGAGTCAATTTGAACTTTATTGCTATTCAATAAAGTTCATATCTATTAAATTGAGGCAGTACGAAGTCTGCCGGGTCAGCTAGTAATATTATATTATTAGGAATAGGGGTGATTCTGTAATTCGGAGGACTCGTCAAGCTGTATGCTCCGACTACAATAGCTGATTGGTTGTCTTATCGTGCCGATTGTCGGTACTGAGCCAGTCTGGTGTAGGCTTACCAGATACAAATTTTCAAAGTCCTGACAAAATTCCTGATTTTCGGCCAGAATTCCTGACACGAGCTTGACGTGCTCGCGCTCGAGACTTTGTACTTTTACTGATGTTCTACGAATTAAATATCCGTTACTGAAAGAAGGTAGAGACCCGAGTGAAGTGTATTGTACAATATGTGACTGTTATTTTTCGATTAAATTCAAAGGTGCCTCAGACATTGAAAAACACATACAGTTAACAGTGTATAAAAATTTATTGTTTCATTTATTTGCCGAAAATTTCTGACATTTCCCTTTTCCGGCCGCATTCCTGACATATGTCTAAAATTCCTGACATGTCAGGAAAATTCCTGACGTCTGGTCACCCTAGTCTGGTGGCTCAATATTACTCTTATCCGGGTAAAACTCAAGACCTATGTGTGCTAATCGGTGGGGACATTATTGGGCTTTATTTAAAAAAGATAAGTAGGTGGTTTTCAAAGTCTTCAAGTCAAACACAATGGGGAAAAAATTCTACAGATACAATAGGCTTGTTGTGTCATAATTTTTGGGAACTGTCAAAACGATACTTTTGTTCCTGAGTTCTATGAAATAGCACTAGGTGACGTCATGTGGTATCAAATGCTGTCAAATGCATCAAAGTAACAGTTGATAAATGGATATTCTATTCTGTCTTTTTTAGGGTTCCGATCCTTAAAAGAAAAAAGGAATCCTTATAGCACTTCATTGTCCGACTGTCCGTCTGTCAAGACCTTTTATATCAAGAACGCGTGGACGCGTATCAAGCTGAAATTTATATCAATTGCTCGGGTTTAAGGTTCCATATAACTGTGAAAAAAATCAACCTTGCAATCGACGACAGTTTATGCTGTAAAATTTTTGGATTTTCATAGTAATCGCAAAGGACCCAAAACCTCTATGGGGTTACAATCATGAACAAAGCAAGGCTTTATAGCAAAAGTAAAGGGAAAAATCTAGAAACTGCAAATTTCTGTCTTGCTGCCATAATATGTAATTTGTTTTACATGTTTGACATTATACTTTTTTTTATTGAAAAGCCTACACCAGTTACGAGTTAACAATCTCCAAGTTTGTTTGGAATCCTTGGTCCGTGAGTCCTACTCGCACTTGACCGTTTATTTAACTGCTGGCAATAATACAATACAATAAATATTTATTTCAGGACATAAAAATAAACAACTCTGAGATTGTCAAGCCATTTTGTACATAATGATAATAATAATAATTATTATTTATTGCAGGTTACATGAGACGCAAATATAAATACCTTAAATCTAATAAGGAATTTTATATTATTAATTAATACAAATATTCTAATGTGTACTTGAGCATACTGTTGTCTTGTCCGTATTTGGCCCTAACAGATTCGTCTGTGACATTGCTGAGTCAGGGCCATTTCATTGTCGCGGTACATTCACAATACCACATAGTGATGCTTAACGTACCTACCCAATTTGTTTGATGCTTAAAATTTATTTCTATTTTTTTTATTTAAATGTGTTTTTCTTCCTATGTTAATCCAGGTTTTTTTTTATTATTATTTGGGTGTGTGTACCTTTCAATGAATAAATGAATTTATCTATCTATCTATCTAAATCTAGAGAATATATAAGAATCCTAGATTTATTTGATTATCTTGGACACAACCCAAATGCCACTCCGAAGCCAACTCACTCCGCCATAGTCACCGAACCACCCTCACAAAAACGTCAGAAATCTGCCTATATATAGACCCATAATGTCGATCATAACAGGAAGTCCAATATATGAAATCCAATAAAACGCTTGTCACGTCAATCCTCGTCTCAACTTTCTGTGAACTCAAGAAAGGCCGTCCATGTTGTTTCATCTCGTCAAAATCACCATCGAAGGTTATGATTGAAAAAGTTAAATCGCTTCCGGAAGTTAGGAGTCAAGTTTGAGTTTTTAACGGGGGCCGTTGCACGAAACGGAACTGCCAATGATGCGATGCGTTACTTAGTAGGTATCTAAGAAAAGTAGATATTTTATATTCATGTGTTTGATAATACAGGGTGTAACAGAAGGATGTAGTCATATTTTAGGGGGTTGTTAGGGGTAATATTCTGAGCAACTTTTACAATGAAACCGATTTGATCAGAGCAACTTTATTTTTCATTGCTCCATACATTTTGGTTCGGGCGCGCCGGTCAGCTGATTTGTATAGAGAATTGAAAGTTAAAGTTGCTCTGATCAAATCGGTTTTATAGTAAAAGTTGCTCAGAATGTTGTCCCTAACAAGCCCCTAAAATATTACTACACCTTTCTGTATATTGTATCCTAGGTATACAAAGGAGAAGATTACGCCAATATTTTTGGTAGAGAGGAGTGCTCTAACCAATCTTAGATATGAATAGGTACAACTATAGCTAGGCAGTACAATTTTAACAATAACTGTTTTACAGAGGACGACATTGAAAACCTTTTTACTACATTGCCGATAGAAAACCCTACGTGACTTATTAAAATACACGCGCTAAGTTAAACATAACTACAGAGTTTCACAACTTTGAGAGCATAATACAGTGCCATAGACTTAAATGAACTAGGGAAGGCGTTGCCTAGCGTCTATAGCATGAAATGAGAACAAAGAAATTATCATACTGGCGGATTTAGTTCTTGATTTGGCTACCGTTGCAGTTAAGTTGCTGGCTCACTTAACCTATGGCTCTGTCAACGCACCCCTTAATTTCAATGCTACTAGCCACCCTGATCTTATGTGAGTCAAGGCAAACGTATACTGGTTGTGATATTTGCTATATTTTTTCTATAATCTTTACTGAGCTGACGTCTTACATTTAGATGCTAGGAACCATAATAATATTGGCTTCAGAGATTTTTTTAAATTACTGCTTACGCTACTTTGTACTTCTGAACAACAGAGTTTCATCATAGCTTAAGCTGTGAGTTGTCTGTTAATCTGCCAGTCGGTCAGTCAGCCTTTTATTAGGCTGGTAATTTGATAAAACTTGCGAGTAGCGCCACAGAATGATAAATGTAGCGCGTAGCTATTTTGTAGCTTATGTCGTAGCAACTGCTACGAATGTAGGGTGTAGCGTGTAGCGAATGTAGGTGTTACGACATCAACTTACCTTATCTAAGAATCTATCTATTTGGTGGTCTTGAGAGTTTTGTAAGGATTTAGTGTACACCAAGCCTTATACCGTTCAAAGTGAAACTTGTTAAGACTTATTTTATGTAAGAGTTGTATCTAAATCAATGTTAAAGTAGCTGTCAATACCAAATCAATTTTATTACCAATGAACTAAGGGTCATTATCCTGTAACATTAATAACAGAAGTTCTGTGTCTAGACTTGTACATGTATTCTGTATTTCGACCGCAGATTCAATCTTTGTTTTTCCAATTCACCGACCAAATAACTAACTTTCGACATGTTATTTTCTGAACATTTAACAATAACCAAGAAAATAAAAACAAGATAACAAGATTTAATGGACGTTTGCCGCACAAAAGGTATAGTTGTAGCAATGCTTAGCGACGTTTATAGTATAAAATAAACTCATAAAGATGTGAACGCTCTCTAAATACTAAAGGTTTTGAGTTCAAAATCCATCCAAGGTTGCATTAACATATATATTTTATAAGGGTCTAAAAAAAGACGAAGATATACTTTGAGGGGTTGTTGGGGACATCGTTCTGACTGAAAACACACACTTTTACTGTGAAATGAACAGAAAAACTTTTATTTTTCTTTTATACATTCATGCAATCAACTGCCTCCTCGGCCCGAAATGTATGGAGACACGAACGATCGAGTTTCTCGACTTCATAGTGAAAGTTTTTCAGGAAAAAATCTGCAACAAGCCATCAAATATTAATTGAGTATAGTTTTCATTACATAAAAAAATCTAATACTACATAAAACCCTTGACGGAGGAATTTAAACCTTTGTTTTATGTCTTGGATATTCACATGTTTGTGATGTCGCTGTTTCTGGTTCCCACGGCACACGGTATCCTAGTGTGGGGCCAGAAGATGTGTGTGCCTGTATATAAGTGTTTATGTTTTATGTTTATGTCATCTATGTATACTGCGCTAGCGTCGTCGATAGAAAGTACAAATTACTACAAATCCACATAAAATAAGGCAGTATTTGTAATGGCCAATAGTGTAATAAAACTCATGTTAATGGAACAATCAACTCAAGGTTCTCAGCGAACCATGACAAGTCACCCGATCAAAATCTACAAAGCCCCGGTCCATCGACTTGTGCCTTTTAAATTTTAATTAAATCTCAAATTAAATCGGTTTTGTAACCGGCCAAATAGGTACCCGTTTTCGTTCCCCACAAATTGATGAGTTGGAGAACTTTTTTATTACATTGTACAATTTGGCCTTTTGAATTAAACCCTTGATTAATTTTGTTAAAGAATAGCAGTCCGTTCTTTTTCGGCGGAATTTGTAGGGAAGGATTTAATCCTACCAATTTATCTTTGGCTTCGGTCACGTGTACACGATGATTCGTTACGTTTGTATTCTGACTTCCATTGAAATTAGACTTGGTTTATGTACACTTGAATCGACTATGTCCTCAATAAATTATGAGTTCTCTGACCTCTGGGACCCTATTCCGGTACCACAATCACAGTTTAGTGATTGATATCGTGACGACGCAACGACAGTCAACGTCATGTATCGTGTCGTGCACAGTATAATAATTATACAACGTATTTCTAATAGATGCACCTCTAAACACCCCTGATCTTTTCCATATAATAGCAAGAAAGTGAATATAAATTATCCAAGTGTCATGATCTCCGCGAATTATCTGCCAAGGCAAGTGCGACTTCAAAAGAAAATAGTGTAAAGACCCTTTCGAATGAAGCCAAAGATCAGAAAAGCCAATAAAACCAGCCTCCTGATTATAAAACTAACGCAACTGTTGTTGTCCGCAAAAGTATATATGGAGAACATAGACAAGGCAGCACTTCTTCGTCCAAACTGTTTGAAAATAAATCAGTGATTTCTTTTCAGCTTTAAGCTGGTTGTGCATCAAAAATAATAATAATTATTCATTATCAATTCACTGCTGCCATGAAATTACGCGACTGAAGTTTGGCGGCTGATTAATTTTGCTCCCGGCAAGCGCCCGGCTTCCGAAACGAAAATATTTTGCAATTTCCACTATTCGACCAGCCGTTTTTACTTCGAATGACGTCGATCAATGTGTGGCAACAATGTATAATAATACGTCAAATGACAAAAAAAATGTACCGGGGACAATAAATATATTAGTACTGATAATAAATATAAATATCAACTACCAATTTTCCTTTTTTCTCCCCATATCTTCGTGGGTATTTTCATACCATCAGTATCTGCAGCGTCTTATTGGACAGGTCTTGTGACTCTTCGGTCAAATTCCAGACTTTCATGCGTAAGGTAAGCATGAGGCTGGAGGGGGGCGGCATTTAGCTCGCGTGACCGGACGCATAGTGTTCCGTTTGATTGTCCTGACTCGCCTCAATCCCCACTCTAAGGCTTCTGCGTGCCCTGATGTATACCAATAATCACTCAGAAACACCCGCCCTTTCCGGGTTACAATGCCTGTAGGAAGTTGTTTTTTCGGAAGGTCTTTGGAGGGAGTTTTACTGTGACAACGGCTTAGAAGATAATGGGAGGAGTTCACGCTCCGTACAATATCTTTATGGTGCAGATAGGGTGACCTAGTTCAGTGAATAGTTGTAAGAATTAACATTGCACTCCGTATTTTTATGGATTTTCTTTAAGATAAATTAGTTAAGTTGTCAGGGTTACACGAAGATTGAAATAAATAGGCATAAATATACTGCTCGATGAATCTATGTAAAATTGTTTCATGCAAAGTTGACTCTGGGTAATAAAATGACACGCGAAGTCAGCCCGATCCCAAGTGAAACACATCGGTAACGAATAACTAGTTATTACAAACATTGCAAAACTGAACTTCTTTTATCGTAAACACTCCCTGCCAAAAATACCAAAAAAACAACACAAGAGAAACAAAAAAAGACAGCAATAACACAACTGGCTACTGTGGAGCAGTAAATAACCCTTTATGTCGTCACGGAGAGCGAACAAAAATATTTGCTTCACAAAAACTTTAATAAGTCCAAAAGTCATAAAACGGGTTAAGTAAGGCAGATGTTAGGAATAATAATGAAGGAAAATGAAACAACTGACTGTAAATAAGTTTAAAGGACTATCTCATAACCTCTTCCTGTCCCTGGATTCATGATAATACTATTAGGGAAAATTATGAATGTCGTGTGTGCTTAGCAAGTTTCTCTAGTAAATTGTTTTTTATAGGCCAGCATTCTCGTAAAAGACGCCTGTAAGGGGTATTCAGAGTCAGGGGGGAGAGGTCACAGGGTGTGTCATTGGAATTAAACTTTTGGGTAAGCTGACATTGATGAACTGGTTCGCCGACACATCTTGTATAGCAATAGATCGCCATTGTTCGTTCGTTCGAGCGGTGTGCTTCTGAGAGAGAAGGGGTTAAGAAATTTATTGAATTCTTCTTTACCTAACCTTTTCAGTCGAGAGATTGTCATTCTCATGGCCGAAAAGGAAAAAGAATTACATTAAAATTAGGGGAAATTAAGTTCTCATCCCCTTGCAATAGACATTAATTGACGTCTTGGTAGTCAATGTCAAAGTCAATCACTATTTAGTGCTTCTGCGAGCAATGGAGGATTTCTGTCTAAAAGTGGGCAAATGTGTGCCTCTGCCCACCCGTATGGAAAAAATATTAGTGCCACTTTGATATTGTTGAGTTCTCAAGACTTCTACAAACACACACACAGAAGAAAATAAGATCAAACTGATTTTCTGTAACAGAAACGTTCATATGTACTATTTTCTATTTACAAGGTGTAGTAACACAATCTGTATAAGTTTTCTATTATTAGTTCAACAACAATTTAGATCTTTATTTTTACCTCTTGTAAAAGTGGTTGTTGCGAATGTGAACTGAAACAGCCTGCATGGCAACATTTACCCCGAATGAATACAGTAATGGTTAAAACTCCATGTTGGCAAAATAAATGTTATTACCGTCATGTTTTGTGATTTCCCTTCTGCGCGCCAAGCAAAAATGGTTCATATCAACTCTACTTAATGTCATGACAACGTCTGTGGAACGACATTCTATTAAAAATATTAGAGGATTGAACGACCTTTGAAACCTAGGAATTCTCCAAAACATTATTTTGTACAATATTGTTTTAACCTTATTGTGATTTATTTTTCAAGCTACCGACCGATACAAAGCTTTTATGGCATAGTAATAATGCGACAACATAACAAAGATATTTCATTTCTTTGAATGTAGTATGGCGTGTGGTGTCTCTCGAAAGTTGTCAGGCTATAATATAATATCCTTTGCAATCCCATTTCAAACTAGTCCTTTTTTAAGCCTTCGTCCGTCGTCAAACGACTTTTATTTTAGTATTTGTCGTGCTATCATAGACTTTACCTGAGTCGAGACTTATAAACAATTTAATATAAATCCCCGATAGAAGGTAAACTTTATGTATGTGGCCAAAAGTAACGTGTTAAAATAATGAAAAATGAAAAATGAAAAGTTAATGTTAACGTTAACATTTTTTTATTAAAAATGTTTTCTTTTTCACATCAAAAGACCTAAACGTTTTTCTAAACACTTCCAAAAAGTAGGTGTAGAGTAAGGCTCCAGTCGCAACCCTCTAGAAAACGTATTGCAACGGTGGCACATTGATCGATCGATTCGCTACCGCCACGCGTTTTCCTTATCAGAATACGGCCCCAGGTTCGTATAAACATAACATAATTTCCGACCGAAAAGGCACGATTCGCCGAGTCGGATTTAAAAGCAAACCGATAGTCGTTTTATACTCTTAGTTCGCGAAAGAAAAACTAAAGTTAATTGGATGGTTCGGATTCGATGCTTGATCTAATGAGAGAATTTGAGAGATTTTCTCTCTCTTTTCGTGATGACTCAACTTAATGTTGATTCAGGTTTTTGAGCTGAAACGTGAGGTAATATGGCCAAATGCACAGACTACTGCTCAAATATAAAAAAGGTAAAATGTAGCCCATTAATGTCCCCGCCGAGGGGCACAGGCCTTTACTCGGATACGTGTAAGATTGAGCCATGCGCCACCGCGCTGGCTCAGTGCGGGTTGGTGGAGGGGTGTCGGGCTGGTGGCCAACCCGACTGCCAGAAGTTATCAAGATGCCCTATAGAGCCTCTGACACAGCTTTACGACTACTACCACCGAGTAGCGATACTCAAATATACAGGGTGACATTTAATTAGCTGACCATATTTTGGGGAATGATAGTACCCATCATTATGAACAACTTTCCCCAAGAAACATATAGTCGCAAATGAAAAAAAAATTTCGTCCTCAGTACATTGCCCCGATCAGCTGATTTCAAGTTACATGTATGGGAGACACAAAATTTTTTTTCGGTTGCGACCATATGTTCCATGGGGAAAGTTCTTCATAATGATGGTTACTATCATTCCCCAAAATATGGTCAGCTAATTAAATGTCACCCTGTATAAAGCCGCTTAAATATCACCTACACAGGTTAGTGCCCAATCAGTGCAGCTAAACAGAACATACCGTCACACCTTTTCCCTACGAGGTGGCTGAGAGACAATAGGGGGATTTCCTAAAAGATAATTTAAAATATTTCTGAAAACTGCGACAAATGGCGTTAGTTGTGTCTGAAAAAGTGATCTGTGATCATATTATAATCTGTTGTCATCACAGAGTACTTTCTAATAAACCTGTCGTGGCTAGAGGCGCGTCCCGAGACGAGTCTATACAAACGCCAAAATGGATTATTATTATTTGAACTGGCAACTGGCATGAAAACCCTCTCTCGCCAACTACCTACATCGAATGACGAATTTGGAACTACTGAAGTTATTGTAGGGTTCCGTACCCGAAGGGTGCCAAACGGGACCCTATTACTGAGACTTCGCTGTCCGTCCGTTTGTCTGTCACCAGGCTGTATCTCATGAACCGTGATAGCTAGACAGTTGAAATTTTCACAGATGATGTATTTCTGTTGCCGCTATAACAACAAATACTAAAAAACAAATTATAATAAATATTAAAAGGGGCTCCCATACAACAAACATGTTTTTTTGCCGTTTTTATAGATAATGGTACGGAACCCTTCGTGCGCGAGTCCGACTCGCACTTAACCAATTTTTTTAACTCCCCCATTGTGCCTACGTTTATATTCAACACTCAATTTTGCATGACAGGGGGCTAGCCCATCACCTCATCTATGACTATTGAAGGTTTCCTTGCGAAGTTTTCCATCACCGTTAGAATGTCCGTATAAGCTAAATCTTGAATCACACCCTATATAATTCAAGTTAAGGAAGGCAAAATTTGGTTATACAGGTTGTAGCGTACAACTGTATAGCACAGGGTGTATCAAAATCCCGCCCGCCAGATGTCGCTGTCGGGTCAGCAACACCGTTGAACGATTTATACGACTTCGATCACACACATGTGTGTTTGAGTTATAGCGACGATTTAGGGCATGTTTGCTCTCTGTTGAGATACTCGCGTTGTACTGCACAGTCGGCGTCATAGATATCTTTACAATTGAGTGTTTCATAAATATCTTTCCTTTACAAGAGGGCAGAAGGCAAAAAATGGCGCAAATATGCCACCCTTGGCCAGGGTTACATATTTGTGCCTTTTGGAGTCGAAACTCTCGATCCATGGGGCCCAGAGGCGCGAGTACTGTTCAAAGAACTCTCATCGCGCCTGGTCGATGCCTCGAATGATCAGAAGGCTGGAGCCTACCTTGGGCAACAATAATAATAATAATAATAAAGCCATTTATTCCTGAAGACAGAGTTTTTTCATTCTTAATACTAGATTGTTCATTGTTTTCATAATATGTCTCTCGTCTCAGTGTGTCTTTCGACAAAGGCCTCCTCCAACCTCTTCCACTGCTTACGGTCTGCTGCTACTCTACACCAGTGAGGGCCCAAGGTCTGTTTGAGGTCGTCCTCTGGGCAACAATACAATAAATCTGAGATATCTGCAACGGCTGAGTCTTGTCATTCAGCGAGGCAGCGCCTCCAGCCTTCTGGGCACCTTGCCCAGAGACGGCGGCAGTGATCTGGCTCAAATTTTCTATTTAATATAACATTTTGATTTTATTATTATATTCTTAATTCAAATGTATATAAACTCTAATTATGTAAAAATAAAAATAATTCTTTACATTTAATAAGTTTACAAACAGTTGATTACACAGTATGTGACAGTTTCATCTTTTCAATCGATGCTCCAAAATTATGTTTGAGACCTTTCTTACACAGAATCATTGGCGCATATTGTGACAAATATATATTGACACTACATGTTGCAGAATTGATGCTTGCTTGCTTGCTTGTGATCGTTGTGGCAAGCAGTGCAGATCCCGAATCGGTCTGTTCTGTTCAGTCACAAAAGAAAATGTGACTCACAGAACACACAGCAGCTGTAATAAAGATGAAAAGGCCAATGATGAATTAAGTGTTTTATTAGGATCAATTGTAATTTAATCCAATTATTGTTTAATTTTTGTCAAAAACACTAAATCATCAATAAAAAATAATCGGTAAGACTTCGCCTCATGCATGTTTGGCTCAAATGGTTCTAACTCGTCTGTAGTATTTTCTGTTTAAGTCTTTGCATCGATCTAGCAAACACCCTGTATACCTACCTAAAAGGATACTTTGGACCCCTACCCAAAAGTAACCTTGTATAACAGTCTGCCGATTCCGAAGACGAAACCGTCAAATCTAAACGATTTTTAGAAAAAAATAAGAAGCATTAAGTAAAAATTCATATTACGAGCAGTTCTAACAAACCGCTTAAGAAATTACAGTATGCACGAACAAAAACATGTAACATCGCAGTTGAGAAATAAATAAACTCTTTGAAGACTTCAAGACTGATCGATTTTCACACCGAAAGATGACTCTAGCTTTCAGCGTATCAAGTACGGAGGGTACTATAGCGCGTAGACTTAAGAAGTTTGTAATTCATTTCATCAGTTTGATAGCTTTTATTATCGAGAGCAGAATAAACAGTTCGATAAAATAATTATGAACTCGGAGATAACAGATGATACTCGTAATTTCGTAATTTCTTTATTGTACTCACATGACAGTAAAAATTATGTACAAAGGCATAGAAAAAAATGTACAAAGGCGAGCTTATCTCTAATAAGAGATTTCTTCCAGCAAACCATGTTGGGTAGGAGACGGAGATGATAGGTAAGGGGAAGAATTGCGCGTACAATAAAACTATTCTAGTATATAGGTACCTATATAATACATAGATATTATTATTACACATAGGTACATATAAGAACCTATTGCTAAGGAATAGACTACATACACAGTTACATAAATACTCGTTGTTGTACCTATAGAGGGACTACGGTTTTACTGCAATTCTAAGAAGTTTGTTTTGTAACTACTAACTTAAAGATAGAAAAATTGGCATAGCTTTGTTGCGGCCAATCACAAGTATTTTGTTGTCAATTGTTTTGTAAAAAACTAAGTTTTATTAATTGAGTTAATTAACTTATTATAACTTAATAACTTAATAACTAAGTAATGGTGCCAGCATGTTAGGCACCCTGCCACTCAACGGCGGCGGCGGTGACCTTAAGGATATTTTTAGGGTTCCGTACCCGAAGGGTGCCAAACGGGACCCTATTACTGAGACTTCGCTGTCCGTCCGTCCGTCCGTCCGTCCGTCCGTCCGTCCGTCCGTCTGTCACCGGGTCCGCCTGCACGAACCGTAATAGCTAGAAAGCTGAAATTTTCACAGAATGTGTATATCTGTTGCCACACCAACCACAAATACTGAAATACGAGAGATATTACAAATTGAAAGTGGTCTCGGTACAAGATACGTCTTCACAACACGCTTGAAAAGTTTATACCAAGGCCATTTTGTTTTGGTAGGTAAGCCTTCTTTTAATGAAACTAAATTTAAATGATATGGCAATGTCGTCCCCGGACTTCTACAAAGACTTTAAATATTAATTGATGAATTACGACGTCTCTATTTATTATGTAGAACTTTTAGAAAATAATTATAAAATTAATAGTTTTTAATTACTTTTGTTTTTATACAAATCTCAGAGCACAGAAATTATTTTTTCCTTTTGGCCACTTCAAGTTTGGCTGCCAGTGATGTTTTAATTAAATACTCTTTGGTGCGTTGAAATGATGTTTTGCAGTCTGCATGACATTGACATAATGAGTGAGTGAACCTCATTGTACGGAAATTGTAGATGGGTGTCTCACGTTTTCCAGTAGGAGTAGGTTGTAGACAGTGCTGCTTACGGCGGCGTTTAGTAGGTACTAAAGGCCCTAAAAGCGCGGCAAGCTTTGAATCAATTCAAATGTTATTTTTCAACTAGCTACAAAGTTATTCTGACATAAGATGATAATTTGAACAAAACTTTTTGGGTATTTCATGAAAAATACAGTTACAGATCACACATATACAGGGTGGAACAAACGAATGGGCACCGGAGGGAAAGTACCTTAAAATCTCAAGATATCCGTCCGTCCGTCTGTCTGTCACCAGGCCGTATCTCATGAACCGTGGTAGCTAGACAGTTGATATTTTCACAGATGACGTATTTCTGTTCCCGCTATAACAACAAATACTAAAAACAAAATAAATTTAATATAAAGGGGGCTCCCATACAATTAACGTGTTTTTATGCGGTTTTTTTAACCGACTTCCCAAAGGAGGAGGTTTACAATTCGTCCGGATGTTTGTTTTTTTTATTTATTTTTTTATGTATGTGCCTCGATAGCGCCTAAACGGATGGACCGATTTGGAAAATTAGACCGATTAGACCTATAGTGATTTTTGTGTTTTTCATAATAACTCGTGCAAATGCACATGGTAAGCATAATATTGTGATGCGGAACTGCTGATGAAGACCACATATGGCCACCAGATCTGCTCAATACTAGGTACAAATACAATGCGTGGCTGACGGGCAGGCAACGCATAGCCTAAACCGATGGACCTAGAGCCATGAAACTTTGTACAGGGGTTCCTTAGTAGCGTGGGGTAGCACTGATATGGGATTTGACAAAATTAATTCCCCTGGGGGGGGGGATAAGGGGTTACAGTTTGTATTAAACTCAATCTAATCAAATAGGGTTTGTGGAAGTCGGTTTTTTCTAAAGTTTACTTTTTGTTCCAATTATATAGATAATGGTACGGAACCCTTCGTGCGCGAGTCTGACTCGCACTTGGCCGGTTTTATTTTATTTAATTTAATTATTTTTAGTTGTAAGTTAAGTTAAGATGTATATTGTATATAAATAAAATTTAGCATAAATTATTACGCATAAACGGAAAAGACGTAAACATAAAAAGGACAAACGTCATAAAGTCTACAATTATTGTAGAGCATAAAAAATAGTAATAAGTAATAAATAATTAATAATATTGACCGGGTTGAATGGCGTGTACATGAGAAGGCCTATACTCAACAGTGGGTTCCCTGAGAGGCTGATGATGATGATGATGATGATGATGGATATTGCTGGGAAATTGCGAAAATTCACTTACTGACTCATTTGTACCTAGTGTAATGTACCTAGATACTTTTTCTACATTATTCATAAATAATAAAAACGTTATCAAAACGATTCGTCATAATGAAGACATCTGGATATTGATATCATTATAGATAGCTGCGTATTCTGGGAGTCACATTTTCTCTTGTGACTAATCAGACCGATACGAAATCTGCACTTCTAGCCACAATTACAATTACAATTACAGCGGCAAACCAAAGTAAGCCACCACCACTTTCACCCTTTACCATTACATAAGTCTTATTTTGCTTGACAGGAGGCAAAGGAGAAGGTTTCCTCACGGTGATTACCAGTAAATTATTCACATATTTTCCTGTAACTAAGAATTTTACCTACGCCTTTGTAAATTGATATTCCACGAAGGGTTCTTTATGACGAACTTGGAATTCTCAATATTACCTCATCACAGTTTCCTCTAAAACGAAATGAATATCCACGATGCTTTCAAATGGAAACTTTAAGTAGAGGTTATTCACAGTCCAGACATTCGTAGCATTTAATCTCAATAAGTCAGGCTTTTAGGTCCCAGTAAAACAAAAGCAGAATTTGACCTGTAAGTCCTATTGCTGACTCCGCTGAAATATGAGCCATTTGAAGTCCATTTGTCAAATTGTTTCAGCTAACAACTAGGAGGTCACTTAGGCCACCCTCTATTTGGAGTTATATTTTGTTGTTACCCTTGGCGGGCATTAGGGAAGTTAGATGCAAACATTGGGGATTGTTGGTGTCTGAATTTGAAAGGCGTTCTGAAATGCAAAGTTGTCCGAACATCGCCTTCAATTATGCAATAGAATCCTCTCACCAGTTCGTTCCTGGCAAAAACATCAGGCCAGTGATCTAATAATAAATATCCGATAGCGGATTTAGCTTCTCTCAATATCTGACTGCATTCAATGCTGATGACCGGTTGAGTTGCCAGAGCGAAATTTTGCAATTCAGTAGCTTGGCAATACAGAATTTTCGTGATACAGACTTTACTGAAAAGGAAAACGATGGTTCTACTAACAGTTTCTAAAATAAACAAGGTTTGAATTTTCAGTATGTTTTCTCTTCGTAGAAATAAAGGTTTCTCAGACTAGAGTCACTCTCTGAGGCATTGTGGTTCGAGGCTCTGCCTCCCAAACAATCGGTCTCAGCTTTGAATCTCGACGAGGGAAGACAGAAAAAGGAAACAATCACTCACAGACACAGGGCATCCTAATATAGCATCAGAACGAAAATCAGTACGTGTATAAAGGTTATCACAGTATACCGGCGAGCATGTACGAAGAGACTCATGAATGTTGAAGAAGCGAGATTTAGGCCAGAATCTAGATTCCGGGAAAAGGGAGTGACCTTGTTGTAAGTATGTAAGTATAAAGGTATAAAATATTACAGTAACAAAATAAGGCAACGCATTTTCCAATTTAAATCTCGTGTGCAGTCCCCGAATTTGTAATCTTTACGGACACACGAAAGGTAAATGGGGCATCGTTGTTTTCAAACCTCCATAATGACGTCATCACCGTAGCCTGCGTAATCGCGCGGCCCTTTTCATATTATACTGAATTCTATAGCCTTTGATGGTCGGACCGCGACGCAGGATGGCCGTATGAAATGTTCCGAAAACGGGCGTGCTTTGTTTGAAATTCTATTCGATTTTCGGAGGAGATTTTTCGGTTAGGCCTCTTAAATGTAAATCGCTTTTCGTGGCATAAAGAATATAAGCTGTATGTTTTGCATACCGTCTTAGATGGGAATAAATCAATACCTCAAAGAGCCTACTTCCGCCGCGCCGTTGCTTCCTCTCCTCTCAGTGTATATGTCGGCGGCCGATCGTAGAATCGGGCACATCATGATGTGCCCGAGTTTACGATTGGCCGCCGACATATTATTTATCCTCTTTATATGTATTATCTTAATATGTAAACCTCTGTCATCTCTGAGAGTTGTATCAGCCATTTACAGTCTTCCAACGATCCTATGGCTAATAGTGACGTTTACAGGGGGCGCAAGCTCTACGCAACTTAATGCAACGAACCTGTCATCAACACAGACCTTCATTCCTCATTGGTCACCGCGCCACGGAAAATCTGTCACTTCCACGCGCTTAAAATAGCTCTCAAAGCCCAGAGCTAACTATAAACAGATATACGGACTTTTAAAGTTTTTTCACACTGAACGCGAAGCTCATACCATGGTTCGCAAGCAACTCGAAATAGTTCTAAAAACGCATTGAAATATATTCATGAACTCCCGACTCATCTTATTCTTTTGTGCCACTGAGCAATTTATCAGCGAAACTGAAGCAGTCTCATCGAATAACTACCGACTCTCTCATCTTATCAAGCAAGAGCATTTCGTTCTGAGATCGCGGCATCTCATAGTGGAAAATCAATAAACTCTGGCGACAAGCCAGTTGCTCCACACCAGAAGAATATGTTGACTGTATCCTTAGACCTAGTACCCGCATCATTGTTTTTGTAGTAAATTAGATTGAGACAGATGTTTCTCTTGAATTGACGAATGAATATTATAGGAGGGGGCGCGGGTGCGGGGTCTTGAATGTTTTATGAAACGAGAACATGACTGCGGCATGGAAGCGATTTGGAATCGAAAGCATTCGAGAGTGTGCTTTCGGGCTTTTACGTCTTTTTTACGGTGGCGGTTATGTATTTTCTTTTGTATTTAGGCTCATTGAAATAAATTCTGGTAATACCATCTTATTGAAATTAGTATCAGTAGGTACCTTTTTTTAAAAAGACATGTAGTTTATTATTAGTTTCTGTAGTATCAACAGAATCATTCTGTAACATATCTGTATGACTCAATGAACGAAATGACGTAATTTTGACGACCTCTGTGGCGCAGCGGTTGTGCATCTGCCTACAATGCGAGAGGTATCGGGTTTGAGTCCCGGATGGGGACAAAAAAAAACCAGGTCTTCGATGTTTACATGTTTGTGATGTCGCTGTTTCTGGTTCCCACGACGCAGGGTATCCTAGTGTGGGGTCAGAAGCAATGTACGTGCCTGTATGTATAATATGTTTATGATTATGTAAACACTTAAAATCTCTACCAATAAAGTTCGTGAGGTAAAGATTAGCTGATGGACAGCTGGACGGACCAACAGCAGAGGCGTTGTATTACGGTCTCGTCCACCAATCTTCCGGTCGATAATTAACCCTAAAAATTAAGAGCGATATGGGTTGACTGCTAACCTCTTTTAACAATTATGGTCAAAAAAAGATGGTTTTTTTTTCAAGTCAGGACTCCGTCTTTCAGCCCCATCGAAGATTATTAACAGCGCTCGGGTAATTAATACCCGGGTGACACAGACCCGGTGCTCCGGATACCCGGATATATCGCTAGCGACTCTCAGGTGCCGGGTAATTTATCTTCCAGCAGCGCTGTGCGATTAAAATTAATCAGCCTGAAATATTTATCAAGGCTTTTAATTTTAACGCGGCGGTATTTCGCGAGAATTGCAGCTGGAGAGCAAAGCAAATTGAAGGTTGTGTGTATGTAATAATGAATGAAAATTCGAAAATCGATTAGCTTCCTCGTGCAAAGGGTAATGGGCCTATTAGACTACGCTGTCGGCAGGGCCCTGTCTGACTCACTGTCTCTTTCTAGTCGTTCCATCATGAGTGAGACGTCTATACAAATCGTGCCCTGCCGACAGCGTATTAGTCTAATAGGCCCATAAGCGCATGCCAAGCGTTCACGTGCAAACTTAGAGTTTTCCCACCGTGACGACTCGTTTAATTAATCGTTAGACAACCGCCGTAAAAACCGTAAAAAAGTCGCGGACGGTGGGAACACCTCCATTTAAATATATAAGCCACTATGAAATAAACGGAACGGCAATCTGTAGTGTCGTCATAGTAGCCGTACCGCAGTTACCTTGCCGCTTTCATCGCTTACATTTTCTTCTAATTTCTAGGGAACAGTACAACGAAAAGCACTCATATTCCAGCCCCCTTAGACAACATGCAAATTCTCGTATATCACTCGCGCACAACGCTAATAAAATGAATTCGATTTGAAATTTCGAAATGGAAAGACAACGTGGCTTTTCTTTTGCAGTGATCGGAATAAACCCAGCGAGTAGTATCAACGTAAAATAAAAATAAACATAACCAAAATCTATAAAAGCCTGTCGACCTCGATAAAATCGCTTTACAGCGCTTCTTTTAAGAATTAATACCGCCATTAAAGTAAGGGATGTTGTTATGGACGAGGGCGGCGAATGTGTTTTTTATGCTTGCAGCACTGATGTGGCTCGTTTAGCTCATACGACTAAACAGGAGACGTATGAAATAAATCAATTGTGACTTAACGCCAAGCGAGTATTAGGAGATTATATGTAAGCTGGCACAGGGTCTGGCAAAAGTTCTAATCTTATTAACATCGACCAAGTGCGACTCGGACTCGCCAAGGGCAATCAAACCTATTTTTTGTGAAGGGACTTCGATTTTAATTTTTCCGATTTTTCCTATCACCATGACTTGTCATGATTCAAAGTGTGGCATTTGGTAACGTCGGAAGGAAATGGCTCGTACCTGTAGCCCTTCACTTCACCTTCCCGGGTACTAGGCTATCGAACAAAAAAACATTCTCGATGCAGATTCTAACCAAATTGTGACTTCAAAAACACTTGATACTGGCAAATCTAACGTCAAAAGAGGAGAAAACAAGTAGCTGCAGCGCGGCAGCAACAGACTTTTACTCGCCCAAGTACTATACCGGTTCCAAACACTCCTTTCAAAGAACCCAGCGCAAAACACTCTCCAGGCGCTATTTGCTTCAAGGAAACAAAAGGCACCATGAACGAACACTTTCTTGACACAATATTGATTGAGCACACACACGGTGTGAAGATCACATGTAATCGGAAAGGAAAATAATAGCAATGGAAGATTGTTTTTTCTATGATGAATCGACTGATCCATGAGCAAATAGCGCTTTCATATTGGACGGGTAAGTGCGAGCGTTATTAGCCGCGTGGAGGGGGTAACGGTTCTTTCTACCACCTTCTGCGGGAAAAAGAGATTGATTCAGTGAAATTTCAACTGTCTTCCTACTAAGGGCTCTACTCACGATGCAACCTGGCTTGCAATCGGTCGCTGCAACTCATAGAAGGCAGGTTGCCTTGCAACCGCTGGAGAAGGACAGAACAGGAAGATAGACAAAGAAGGAAATACAAGTTGCAGGCGACCGATTGCATCGTGAGTAGATCTCTCTACGGTTCATGAGATACAGCCCACTGACGGACGGATGCCGAGACAGTCAGGCAGTGGCGAGGATTAGTAAAAGTGCTGTTTTTCACCTCGAATCCCCTCAATCGCAAGTCAAAAGCTCAAACAGACGTGCGGCACAGCTATCTTCAGTACAACTGTAGCGCAGAAGAGATATTAGTACTCCGTACAGAACGGCCACTCCCTTCCCCGCGCTGATTCAGATACCGCACCCCACCCCTGGCGTCAAAGGATTGGTTAAAGGATCAATAGACAGGGCTGAACGCCAGACGAGTGACGACGCGTATACTTTAATATCGCTGCATTTGCCGCGCCACCAGCCCTAGCTTTACGCACTCATTTGCACGTATACAAACATCATTTGGTTATGTAGTAGTAATAGGTGATTATTTTACGAGCGTTCTATGGAGTGTCCGAGGTGTGACTGTAGGTCGACACCTCGACGCGTTGACATGTGGCAACGGCTGCAGTGCCGATCAGTCGTTGACAAAGTGCCGCTCGGCTTACCGTCTTATAATAATTAAGGTTGCCATTTTATCACCTGCTATTCTATGCAAGCTTAGGTACTCCATATTTATTAATAACAATTACAAATCCAAGCTTAAGCTTACTCAGAGTCCAACCTGAAAGTAAATAATCTCAGATTAAGGAAGTGTTATAAAAAGATTATTAAAAACACTCTACTCTGTTATTAATACTTCCTTACTCTGAGACTAGTTACTCTCAGGTTGAACTCAAAGTAAGATTCATTTACTCCGAAAGTTGAGTCAGATAAATGCTTCCATGCTGTCATAAATGCTGTCATTCCTTACACCACGTTCATTATTTTATTATTTTAATTAATGAACACTGGCTTAATGCTTGGAGTAAAACTACTGTTTTAGGGTTAGATATTTCCGGGATCTTATCAAGATTTCTCAGGACTTTTTGAAACAGTCTCTAAGCCCAGCACAAGTCAGCGCAATCTGCAAGCACATTGCAATGATGTGCCCAATTCTACGATCGGCCGCCGACATATACCTCCAATGATACATACTCGTACTAAAATTACTTAATATGCAGCCCAGTCTTCTATCCTGTACATTGCACAAGAATAAAAAAAAACCTTCATTTAAGACAACACCGAAGCTGTTCACGTCCTTAATTGTCCTTTAGACAATGGCGCTGCAATTTATACACAAAGTTATATTAACTTTGGACTTAGACAAAGTAACAGTAAAGTCCATTCAGTGAGTGGTAGGGTAAAATGAAAGCCAGCCGTGGTTAGCTATTATCAGAGACTATTATCCAATTGACTGCGCCTGCGGGGGAATGCGGCTCGCCAAACGTTAGTTGTATTCAACGTACGCAACCTATGTACGATGACGGGCCGCCAGACAGTTTCGCAGCGGCTGACCAATCACAGCTCTCTTACCTCGTCCCCCGCCGCCACCCGTAAATTGGTGAGTTGTGTTTCAAAGGAAAATGTATCTATTCTCTCTCCACTGGATAAGTGCTCCCTGGCTATTATGATACAAATCACCGAATCTGAAAAGAGGCAGCTTATCATGTAATTATCTCTTATTAAGAGTGTCTTAAATGCTGACAGGTTCATTGCATTTGCTAGTTATTGAATTAGTTCAAAGTTCATTTTTTTATTAACCATAAAGACATACAGATTGCTTAGTGTATACTACCGCCCATTCGGAAGTGTTTAAAAGATCACAATATCATGGGAAAACGCGTGACGCTATGATATGTTTTGTGTCGGTTATGGACCATAATATACCTTGGTCTTGGTCTTGACCTGTGTCTTGGTCTTTGTTTTGTCTTATATGTTGGTTTATTCTTGGTCTTGACCTTGACGTTGGTCTATCTTGGCCTTGGCGTGAGATGTTTTATTAGAGCAAAACAACCAGGTGTGACATCCAAGTAGTTCCTGTGTACCTTCTGTAACAAATATCCCAAGCAAAAATAATTTCAGAGGAAATTCTTTTTCTATTATTTTTATTTTGCTGAGATTCTGAACTCTAAAGTTGACGAAGTCGCACCGTATGATCATCGCAAGAAAATATGAAAAACTCTGCCTTTGCCGCGGCTGGCTTATTCCAAGTTTTTAATTTTAGTCCAACGTTTCATTACAAAAGAGAGCAATAAATGGCAATGTTTTAGTGTACATTTTTCCCCGTCAAGGTATTTATATTTAAGTCGCATTTCAGTGTCGCATTTCAGTGAGTAAGAGCGTTGGTGAAAATTGCACGGAAACGCTATTCGCGCTGTTATTCGTTTGGATGTATTTTTTGTTGAAAAATTAACAGATTTTTACAAAACTGGCAACATCAATTTGCGGATTGAAACATACGTATTCAGACAGATAGATATTCATATTCAGATACATACAGATACTTTTGGCCCTACACTAGGATGCCCTGCGTATTGGAAATATTTGGAAACGAGAAACAGTGACGTCCTTATTATACCCTTACCTTATATCCAACGATCTTTTCGCGTATGAGTGACGTTTTCAGGGGGCGCCAGTTCTATGCAACCTAATGCAATGAATCTGTCAAAAAGCGTTAGGTTCTACCTGGCACCGCACGCCAAAAGATTGTTGGACAGCTATACTCTGTAAACTGGTAATTTGTCTAATAGTAGATTACGAAGTACCACTCCGCCTGAAATGTCTCATTTTAAATACAGATGTAATCTCCGAGTTTGCGTTACGTAGTGCAAATACAAATGTGTTTGAATGACCGCAACCCAGCTCAAACACATGTGACTGCTTTGCATAGCAGACTCGCACCATGTGCTCATTTCCTGGGGTATTCTACTGAATTGATTTCAGTTTCAATAGTTCTGTTCTGAGACTCGTTTGTGGCACATTTTAATGACATTGCAGAGGAAATCTGTATAGACTGGTAGACATTTTCAAAAATCGGCTTCCATGACCGTTTCAACGGCATTTTGTGAGCCATTCAGGCAACATGACTTTTCCGATGTAAATGCCAGCTGAATTCGGTTCTGAATGTGGTCAAGCCGAATTTTGGCTTGCCCCCCCTTTCCCCCTCTTTTCCCTCAAAATATGCCTCTAACCGCGGTTTTAACTATTTTAAACAAAAAGTTTTGCAGTCAGAAATAAAATGCCAAAGACAAAAATTATCTCTATGAAATTATCTTTAAGATGGTGTATAAACTTTTGTGGTAGAATTTATGTTTATGAGCGTAAATATGGCCAGTACCCATATATTTTTTGACTCTGACGTTAATATTATATGTTAGCCATTTTGCTTATATTTTTCTTATCATTCCCTCATGGCTGAGGAACGTGACTGTCTTGGTTATACTGAACTATGTAAGTGAGCTGGTTATTGGTACCATTATGCTACCGAACTTAATTCGTCACTACAGTTCAAACCCACGACAAACAAAGGATTTTTATTTTGAATGTTTGAAAGTATTTCCAAATAACATTCATTCGAGATAAGTAACAGAAATGTAGGTAGGTATCTCGTAACTATTGGCTTTCACGGCATGAGATAATAATCATAATGTAATCAACAGCAGCGACCAATAAAAGCCAGGGCTTTCAGTCGCCTACACACTGCTTAACATACTCACAATGTTTTTCCGAACACACTAGTTTAAACCTCACATCGAGAAATTATGCCATTCCGCAATTCTGCTGCTATTGTTCTTCGTATCCTTCTCGAACTCTGTCCATTTTTTGCTGAAATATCGAACTAAGTTTTTATACTTGATCAATTGCCATTTGTCAACTCCGGTAGTTTTGCACCAAAACCTTTTGGTACCTACGTTTATGATGAACTAGAATATGCCTAGTTGCATAGTTGATATCAAAAGTACCAAAATGAAGTCCCGTGTAAAAGGACACTTGAGTTGTTGAGAAAAGAGATCAAAAATGCACTCTTCTTTTAGTCGTGCACTTTCAACGACGACATTTAGGATGGTAGTAGGAGAGAGGCTATATAAAAGAAGAAGAGGGATGATTTTGATGAAGTTAACTGTGTATGTAGTCTATTCCTTAGCAATAGGTTCTTATAATGTACCTATGTGTAATAATAATATCTATGTATTATAGGTACCTACTAGAATAGTTTTATTGTACGCGCAATTCTTCCCCTTACCTATCATCTCCGTCTCCTACCCAACATGGTTTGCTGGAAGAAATCTCTTATTAGAGATAAGCTCGCCTTTGTACATATTTTTTTCTATGTTAAGCTATTTTTACTGTCATGTGAGTACAATAAAGAAATTACGAAATTACAAGTTAAAGGTTAAGACGGCCAATTGTGTGGCCACCACAACACGCAATGATATACCGAAACCAAACGCGCGTGGACATAACTACGGTATAAACAGGAATTTATTTCGACATCGTGAAATAACAGACGTTTTTTCCCCAACTGTGTGCAAAACGATTTCAGGAAGTGAAGTATGATTTTTGGTAATGGTTATTGTGTTGTGCATATTTTCCATAAAGGGTAGATTTGGGTCTCAACACCACGATTAAACGATTAGTTAATTAACTACGATTAATTATTGAAGCCTGTTTCCCCATCGGGGGGCACAGGCCTTCATACGGATACGAGTAAGATTGGGCATATTTATGTGACCGATCTACTATAAATGTAGGTGACCATATATCTTTTATTTAGGAGATACCTTTACAATAATTAGGTCATAGATATTTAGTGACCGTTTTGATAAATTTTGTGAATATTATATCTTTGGCATAAAAAAATCAGGCTTCTATCTTTATCCACAACGACGTTAACGGGGGGTAGAAAATTCCCTGAATGGCTTCCTGTAAAGGATGGTACGACTGTGCTTGACTTGAACAGATCTGTCAATTGCGGGATCGCAGTTTAGTGATCAATGTAATATTTGGTGGCAGAAAATATAAAATCGAGCTCATGCAAGTTGGAAATAGCAACGTTTCATGATCATGACACGATGTTCATGGACACGATGAATTTTATTACAGGACCATCGAACTGGAAATTAATTCAAAATAATTGGATATCCAATTATTGGAATGATTTATTTACAAAATATTCGGAATTTAAAATATGAACATTGAAAACCTTGATGACAGAATTAGTAGTAACTATAGTAAAATTATTTTGCATCATCGTCCTACTTACTTACTTCCGTCCGTTACTCACTTTAAACTTTATTGCACAAAAACAGAGTACGTACGTACTTTTAAAGTGTGTGTGTAGGCGAATTTTAAGGATTTTCGGGGATATAATTCAAAACAATTTTCACTAATGAAACTAACATATATGTCTTTGACGTCATTACCACGAGCTTGAGATATCTCAGATCTGAGACCGCTTTCTTATAAACAGGTCTTAATTATGAGTTACTGAATAATATTACTAAATAAAGCGAAGATCGTGTTCTATTAAAATATTCCATAAAATAGATTTCGTCCAGCAAACCCCAGACTTCAGTAATCTCGGGGAAGAGATAAACTGACGGGGCGTGTCGTGTGATAATTATTTAATAATCGGTTAAGTGCGGGTCGGTATCGCACACGAAGGGTGCCGTACCATCGTACAACAAATCAAAAGCACTCAAAACAATAAAAAAATAAACAAAAAGAAAATTTAAAAAGTTTATGCCTTCACGAGATTTGAACCGACGACCTCCAGATTGAGAGTCTACATCATACCGGCTGAGCTACCACAACCATGTAGGTTGACGCGAAATATGCTATCATATTTAAATGTGTAGTATATGTGTCTATGACATGGTTGCTATGACAATAAATAAACAGTTTCAGTCAAGATCTCCATTTTGAAATGCGTAAGTGTATCTAAACACGTCTCTTGTATCGGGGCCCCCTTTAATTTGCAATATCTCTCGTATTTCAGTATTTGTGGTTGGTGCGGCAACAGATATACACATTCTGTGAAAATTTCAGCTTTCTAGCTATTACGGTTCGTGCAGACGGACCCGGTGACAGACAGGACGGACGGACGGACGGACGGACGGACGGACGGACGGACGGACAGACGGACAGCGAAGTCTCAGTAATAGGGTCCCGTTTGGCACCCTTCGGGTACGGTACCCTAAAATGGAAATATACCAATGATTGCTGATATTGCTAACGTGCGTTACGTATGATCATGCTTAATATTGATGACGTGCGTTGATTACAGGGCAACCAAAATATTGTAGTAAGCTTTATAAGCAATTTCTCTCGGTAGATTTAAATAACAAAGGACGTCGGGACATTCTTCTAACGGTCTTTTGGCTAATGAGTGACGTTTACAAGGAGGCACCACATCTACGCAACTTAGTTTAGTTTTCGAAGTTTTATACTAGACACGTGGCCTTAGTGTATGTAAAGATAAAATCATTATGTACACTATCTCATTAGGGTATCTGTTATTTTATTGACTAATAAAATCTCTGTATTATTTTATTAATCTGTGCTGCAGCGACAAAAAAATACACATTCTGTCAAAATTTCAGATCTCGGTTCATGAGATAAAGCGATAAAGCCCTCCAATAAAAAAACAGACAGACAGACGGACATCAGACGGGTGGTCAGCGGAGGCTTAGTAAAGTGTTCTGTTTCATACCTTCCTGTGTATGGAATCCTAAAAATAGATTAAAGTTCAAGCAGAATAATAAGAGCAAAAACTCGTCGAAGAAACTTACATTATAAGTTCTCTGTGTGTAAGGTCGCGATCTCATATCATCATCCATTTGACTCTTCTGTGTCTCTGTGAACCGTATTTTGTGCGTCATAGGGACCAAGACCGTATCATTGGGGAAAATCTACCTGTTCGTGACTGTTACTCGATTGAGAAGTAAGGAGCGCTCTAGAGACGGACCGCATTTATAATACTATTTCCTCGACTGAATGCCAAGACCGTTTCCCGATTTCAGCAAAAACAGTCTTGATGACAGACCAAACGTTCATGACCTTTTTGAAGCACTGTCCACTGAATGTCCACCAGATTTTCGAAATTTTGAAACTAATTAAAATTCTGCATCTGCCCACAGACATCAATTTAGTTAGATGCAGCAAATGCACCTACTCGTGCTTCGTGTGTCTTGAAATTAGCGTGGATTATATTAAATCCAGTCATCAACAGCAGTCATCCAGTCATATTTACATGTTTTTTTCTACCATAACCTATCTGTATACTATGTCATGTGTGTGAGTACAATAAATAAATAACAAATTACAACACCGTTTTCAAGTCTTTTTCGCTATCGAAAAAGACGGTTTCGTCTCGTCACCAAATAATCGAAGACAACCCTCACCATCGAGTATTCGCTTCGTCGAAAGTACTCGCAAGTCGAGATTACTCGAGATTGGAATCAAGAAGCCACCGCTTTTACGATCACGAGGACCTCTTGAAAGCATTGTTGGTCTTCATAAAACCATGTCTTTACTATCGCGAACCGACAATTTTTATAACGCAACGTATATACGTGGGTGTTATTAGAGTGAATTCATTTTTATGGGCACACCTAAGTGGGTTCCTACGATTGACCCTTATCGTGGTTGGTTGTGAACCCGCGGCCCCGACTCAAAAAGGCAGTACTTTCTTACGTTTGTATCCTGTGTGTGTCACGTTGTTATTCGATGATGATGATATCCTACACGACGTATCCGTCTACGGCGACACCTTGTCAGTTCCTGGCGTATGCTCGGATGTGACTCGCGAACCCGAACTTGGTTTTGAACGTGCGGCTGCATATGTTGCACTGTAACTATCCGTTGGTGTTGTAGGTATAGTTGTAGAAGACCTTGGGACAAGTCTTTCGAGCGTGGCGTTTGGCGTCGAGGTCTTCAAGACGAGCATCTTCGAACTTCTCAGTTCCAGTTTGTAATGCTTTTCGCCACTCTGGTCTCATCAAGGCATCTTTCTCCCACGTTTCGTAAGACAAACCACAGGAAGTCAGATGTCGCTTCAGGATGTCCTTGTCACGGAGGTATTGCCCACCAGGCTTACGTTTACGTTATTCGGGTACAGCTTTCCAATGATCTTTTGGCGTGCGGTGATAGTGAAACTGACGCTTTTTGACAGGTTCATTGCATTATGGCCGTTTGAAGCGAGCGTCACAGACGCAGCGTCTATAGCGTCACCCTTATTTACTAGCGGATAAAGGCGGTCACAGCGGCACTGACGTTCACTCGAATGATGTTCCTTATCCGCCAGAAAATAAAGGTGACGCTAAAGCCGCTGCGTCTGTGACGCTCGCTTCGAAATCCTAGCTACCTTTAGGTTGCGTAGAAGCAGAGACTATAATATCCAATTGACTACGCCTGCGGGGGAATGTGACTCGCCAAACGTTTGTTGTGTTCAACAAACGATCGCATACGCAACCTATGTACGATGACGGGCCGCCAGACAGTTTCGCAGCGGCTGACCAATCACAGCTCTCTTACCCCGTCCCCCGCCGCCCATAAATTGGTGAGTTGTGTACGGACGGACAGACGGACAGCGGAGCCTTAGTAATAGGGTCCTGTTTGGCATTCTTCGGGTACGGTACCCTAAAGACAATAGCAGGGTAAAGATCATTTTCGAAAAACACAATATGTACTGGAACAAAAAATTCAATGTTTGAAATGTAAAAGTACAAATAAAAAAGTTGATTTACATAGTTAAAAAACGTTAGTAGAGTATATTTCAGACAAATTTTAGGTACCTACCTATAAAAAATAATCTTAGTTTGAAAGCGACGACGCAAGTTATCGTTAATTTTGAGTAGACCCTCAGTATCCGGTGGTCGGTTCAACGGATTGAAGTTTGCAGGTGAAGTTCTGAAGTTTGTCGTTTACGTTGAAACAACTTTGCAACCAAAGACCAAGCTTACTGTTATCCAGAGAAACGGTTTTTCGTATCTTGAAAGTTATTTATTATATGTATGACGTAATACCTGTTTTCATGATTAGTTTTTTGAACATCATAATCTTATGGCATTATTTTGTAACTAAATTCTTAACCTGTTCTGAGGAAACTGTTGATGTCATGTGTGATAAAAATACTATATTTTTGATATTGAGCTGCGGCGATAGGCTTGTCCCGAGTCACGTCAAACAGGTGGATGAATGAAATACCGAACTGGTGAAACATGGGAATTTTCCTACATTCATAAACATTTACATACAGGCACATACATTGCTTCTGGCCCCACACTAGGATACACTGTGTCGTGGGAACCAGAAACAGCGACATCACAACCAAATCATCCAAGACCTGGGGTTCTTTTTTTTGTCCCCAGCCGGGATTCGAACCCGGGACCTCTCGCATGGTAGGCAGATGCGCAACCGCTGAGCCACAGAGGTCATCAAACTTCGGGGTGGCGTATGGGATTAATGGTTTGAGAAACATCAATCCCACGATAAAGTTTAATTAGAGAAACAGGTTTTCCAGTACCTATCCAACTTCTGAGCAGCGTCCACGGCTGAGTTATTATGACATCCCGAAGTTTGTTTCGAATGTCTGCGGCGCCACTTACACACTATACAAATTACGTCCCTCTCCTTGGCTTTTAGTGTTCTTGATATAGAAGCCCTTTTTGTCTGGCATAGTGCCAACAATGTCTTATAGCTTATGGTCATAATCAAGCATCCCCTTCGGACATTTTACATAGTCTTAATTAATTAATGCAGAAGACGATAACGAAGTTTTGTATGACTTGGTTTATTTGTTATTTATTGTTCTTGTTTAATTTGATTCATAGTTACATCGAAGAGAAAATCGAGTGAAGTGCGAGTCACATTTCGCTCATCGATGGAACCGTGTTTCATTTTAGTATCGCTTTCAGACCTTGCCTTTTGCTTTTCATGATTCTAAGACAACAGGAAGTACCCTATTATTTTAGATTATTTTGCGAGTAGGTATCAAACAAATACAGCCAAGCGACATCAAATACTACGGTTTGCTGGAAGAGATCTCTTATTAGAGATAAGCTCGCCTTTGTACATGTTTTTTCCTAATATTAAGTTTCTGTATTATGTTTTCTGTGCAATGAAGTATAAAGTAAAGTAAACTACTACGGTATGTTATGAAATTGCGCTGTTTTTTTTTCACAACTTCAATGGACCACAGACTCAGACAAGGACAAGGATTGCCATACGAATTTCTAGATGTCAGAAATGCAGAATAGGGCTACAGAAATAATCCCTTATAATAATTATCCAGTAAAACCCCTCCACCAACCCGCACTGAGCCAGCGTGGTGGAATATGGCTCAATCTTACTCGCATCCGATTAAAGGTCTGTGCCCCTCGGTGGGGACACTAATTGGCTTTTACTTTTAATAATTATTATCTTATTTCTGTTTATGCGTGATAGTGATCATCACTAGAACCCGAAAAGTCTGAATATGACAGGGCCAGAGCTAAGTAATACCTGTGGTAGTACTGACAATAGTAGTGCAAATCCATGCCCATAGGGTCACGAAGGGTCACCGTGGGAGGTCACGTCCTTCAATTTCCTGTCTACGGGACAGGTGGGCTTTATTGTACACGAGTTTAAATATTTAGTTATGGCTTTTGACTCCGATAATACAGTCAGGGCACTGAACTGGAGATAAGTTATTTGAGTCACGTCATGTCCTTTCTCATGGTTTATTTAGTTATTTGAAACTAATTCTTTGCGTAGGTAGTCCATGCCACAGCTTCGAAAATATAGATATTTTCTTATCGCGTTTTCCATCACTTTCCTTTGTTACAAAAGATCAATTTTTAATTTTATATTTTGCACTTTTAGATTAACTTAAGCCAGGGCTTACCTACTTAGGTCAACAAGTTCAACGAAAAGAATAAATCCTCTCAGGAGTCACGTCCCACAATTTCCTCGACGTCTGCAGAGCTTGGTCCTTATTGTCCCTTTGAAACGGTCTCACTCCTTGCGCCACTTAAAATAGCTCTTTCAAACTGCACCTAGCACAGTTTGTACAAAACGGCGGCGGCAGCAAGCAAAGTTATTTGAAGTTCAGTTTTTTCAAAGACAATACGGTTTTGGAATCGTAAAAACTGAGCACTGAGCCAGCATTATAGTGTAGGGCACAGTCGTATCCAGGTAAAGGCCTGTGCCCTTCGGTGGGGTAAACCTTTTATACGGTTTCGAGTCATCAAAAATTATGATTCCGTACCCGAAGGGCAGGGAGGAAGGGACCTTATTACTAAGCAT